>JAITYX010000131.1:365000-869799 GCA_021018815.1 Talinum fruticosum
CATGGCATGCCTTGGCAAGCACTAGGCATGTCTTAGTAAGGCCATAGCATGCATTGACAAGCACTTGACACACATTGACAAGCACCTTGACACACGTTGACAAGGTCGTGGCATACATTGACAAGTGCTTGGCGTTCCTTGAGAAGGTCGTGGCATGCCTTGTGTCACGTAACGCTCCGGAAGAACCCGGAATCTTCTAGAATTCTCTCCTTGGTTCCTTCAAGGACTCACAAGTTCTGGAATATTCTACACTTATGTGGATATATGGATATTTGTATAGAGAATTCTAGATACGCAATCTTAGCCGTTGGATCAAATAGATCTCCAGCGTCCATTGAGGAGGTGGCCATGTATATATACCCCCATGGGGTCCTCATTTTTAACCATCAATTCCAAGAGTTCAATACAAAGCATTCTCCCAAACTCTCTCTCTCACTAACTGTCTTTGCTTACTTAGCTCTCTCAAGCTTAAGTCAAGCATCATCAAGGCTTACTAGCAAGCTTACAAAGAGGGTCTCGGGTCTAGTTTGCTAGCGCCGCACTGGTACTAAGTTTGAGTAAATTATTGTCCCGTGACACTTGGTAAGCATTAGGAATGCCTTAGCAATGCCATGGCATGCATTGACAAGCACTTGACACACGTTGACAAGCACTTAGCATGCATTGACAAGGGTTTGGCATGGCTTGACAAGGTCTTAGAATGGCGAGGGCGGGAGGAATAACGAGGCGGATTCCTACAAGCACCACTTGATGCAATGGGAACCAACGACATCGGGACGAAAAACATTTTTGGGGGCTTTTTTATGAGGACGAGGGAATTTTGTAGGTCGGGCTTGGTTGGGCAAAGCACAAGGTTAAGGCTCCCAAGCAGCGAAAATATGAATATCCAACGTGATGCTCGTTTGCCCGCTTCCCGTGCGCCGTAGTGCCCCATCGTCCGCCAACAGACGAAGGGAGGGGTTTTTTTTTTATGGAGGGGAATTTGATTGGTGATTTTAAAAACATTTTCTAGGGGGCTTGAAAAATCGAGGCTTCAGCGTGGCTAGAAATGAAAAAAGGGGTGACCCCGGTCCCTCGGCACCACGGCATTCCCACCGGCAAAATCCCGACTCAAAGAGCATCACCCACACTGCACAGGCCTCATGTCACGCCCTTGGAAGTGCTACTAGAGAAGAGCCTCCCACCCCGGTCGTCTCCGCGTCCCGTTGCACATTCGGGGTTTATATCGCAGCTAGGGCGAATACCCTCCCGTACCGTTTAGCATCAATTACTAGAAGCGTTCAGCCCTGCCTTTTCACACGGATCGGCTATTCAAGATAAGCCCTCCACTCCGGTCATCTCCGCACCCCGTTGCTTGTTCGGGGTTTATATCGTAGCTAGGGTGAATACCCTCTAGTACCGTTCAGCATCGACTACTAGAAGCATCAAGCCCATCCCGCGTTACCTCACCTGTCACCGCGTTTGCAACAATCATCCCTCACGTTGTAGGAAACACTTCTCCGCTTAAATCCCAAGGCCTATGAGTCCGCCCGTCGCACCACAGGCGCCAAGGGCGCTTGGTCTTGTGCACCACAAGACTTTCCCCGTGCAGCACCTACCTCCGCAACGTCCTATCATCCGCCCGGGATGGCCTCGACATCATCCTTCAAGTGAGGCAACTAGTAAGAGTCGCTCACAAGTGTGAGCATGCGAGTGTAACCCCGGATGGCCTGCCCATTTGCTATCCCGACATTCCTTGACGACTTCCCTCCATAGGTTGTCATAGGCAGGCACGTAAAGGCGTTTTCCTTTAGTGAGTACAAGACCATCTTCAACCCAGAATCTTCGTGTCTTGCCTTCTTGTACGAGGTTGACGATGGTTTGGGCCAAGTTATCGTGCTTAAGCCCCTCACGAATCCAGTCCCTCAAATTACTTTGAGGCTGGCTTATATCGACAAGTTTCCCTTTTCGGCTCAAGGCGCTGGCCACCAAATTAGCCTTGCTCGGCTTGTACTCTAGCTTGTAGTCGAACTCGGCCGGAAAATCTTGCCACCTCGCTTGCTTGGGAGTAAGCTTCTTCTATGTCCGGAAGTAGCTCGTGGCAACGTTGTGCATCTTGATGACGAACTTACTCCCTAGCAAGTAATGTCTCCAAGTCCGGAGACAATGCACCACCGCGGTCATCTCTTTCTTTTGCACCGTGTATCGCCTCTCTGTATCATTAAGCTTCCGATTCTCAAAGGCGATAGGATGACCTTCATGCATTAAGACTCCTCGATGGCAAATTCGGAAGCATCGGTGTGTAGCTCGAATGGCTTGTGAAGGTCGGGAAGAACTAGCACTAGTTCCTCTCGTGATAGCCCTTTTCAAGGCTTCTAACACATGTTGGTACTCCGGCCTCCAAGCCCATCCTCTTCCCTTCTTCAACAAGTCGGTGAGAGGAGCGGTGATTATGGAATAACTTTGAATGAACCGCCGGTAGTAGTTCACCGAGGCCAAGGAAGGATCTTATCTCGGTGGCCTTGGTGGGTGGCTCCCACTTCTATATTGCCTTCACCTTGGAAGGATAAATCCAAATCTGTCCCTTGCCGACAATATGACCTAAGAAGGGCACTTCTTCCTGGGCAAAGGAGCACTTCTCCTTCTTGACGTAGAGCTGGTTATCCCTCAAGGTTAAGAACACTTCCTGCAAGTGTCTCACATGCTCCTCTAGAGTTTTACTATAGATGATAATATCATCTAAGTAGACAACTACAAAGCGATCGAGGTAAGGAGCAAGTACCTTGTTCATAAGGGTACAAAACGTGGCTGGTGCATTTGTGAGGCCAAAGGGCATGACCAAGAATTCGTACGATCCATAGCGTATGACGCATGCCGTCTTTACCTCATCCCCTTCGGCTATGCGGACTTGATAGTACCCGCTCCTCAAGTCCAATTTAGCGAAGTACCTTGCATCTCCCAATTGATCGAACGGATCATCAATGCGCGAAATTGGGTACTTGTTCTTGATAGTAATCTTGTTAAGTGCCCGATAGTCGATGCACGGACGAAGGGACCCATCATGCTTCTTCTAGAAAAGAACCGGCGCACCATAGGGGATTTTGAGGGACGGATGTACCCGAGCATCCAACAATTCCTTTAATTGTCTCCGCACCTCCTCGAGCTCCGGAGGTGCCATCCGGGAGGGCGCAAACGCTGGTGGTTTTACCCCCTGCTCCAACTCGATGGCATGATCTACCTCTCACCTGGGAGGAAGTTTCTTTGGCAACTCGGCGAGCATCACATGTTGAAACTCGTCCGAGCACCTTTTGGACGACTTTGGGTGCTTGGACATCCTTGGCCCCCTCATCTTTTTGAGGGCGATTAATGCCCTTAGAGAATTGAAGAGCGGAGAGCATCTTCCCTTCATCAATCTCCCTCTTCACGGGGATGACACAAGGCTGCCCCGTCTCCATGATGCACATGGTGTTGGTGTAAGGCACCAAGAATGCTTTCACTGTATCAAGAAAGTCTATGCTAAGATAGAATTTCTTATCATCTAGGGAGCAACAATGATGTCGGCCTTATCTTTCCACTCGGTCGATCCGGATCTTGGTGTTTCGCGCAACACCTTCTATTGGGAGACTCCTAGCGTTGACCCGCTTGATGAAGCCCTTCTCCTTATTGTAGGAGAGACCAATCTCCTCGGCAAGCTCCTTGGTCATGTAGACCGTATCGGCTCCTCGTATCCAACATTGCTTGTAGTGGCTTGCCGTTGATGTGGGTTTCCACGTACATGCGTCCACGAGCCTGTCCTTCCACTTTGGCTTGGATGGCATTAAGAAGCCTCATGGAAGCGAGCTTCTTCTCCTTTGGTCGCTCTTCCTCCATGACTAGAGCGGTAAGCTTGCCCTTTTCGGACACTCAAAGACTCAATGAGGCCCGTTGCAAAGGAAGTAAGAGATTTCCTTCTAGGTGTGGCCCTCCTTGGACTTCCCCTTCTCCTTATAGGAGGATGGCTTTCCCTTCTTAGGAGACTTGTCACAGTCTCCCCCACTTTTGTTATGTTCCGCCTTCTTGTTTTGTCCCTTTGAGGACTTGAATTCGTAGAGCGACTCGGCGGCGATGATCGTGGAGGCGAGGTCTTGGACTCCTCACCTTTCTAACTCCATTCTAGCCCATCCACATAGGCCATCGAGGAAGAAGCATAACGCATCTTGGTCTCCCATGGAGGGAATTTCCAAGTGTAGCTCTTGGAATTCTTTTACATATTCCCGAATCCGACCGTCCTTATGTTGGAGGTGTCGAAGCTTGACCATAGCTTCTCGTTAGGCATCCGTGGGGTAGAACCGCTTTTGAGTTTTTCCTTGAATGCCTCCCATGTTGTAACGGGGTCGGACCCTCTATTGACGTCATCACACCGACGTTGACAAGGTCGTGACATACATTGACAAGTGCTTGGCATGCCATGGAAAGGCCATGATATGCCTTAGCAAGACCATAGCATGCATTGACAAGAACGTGACACATGTTGACAAGCACTTAACACGCGTTGACAAGCACCTTGACACATGTTGACAAGCATTTGACACACGTTAACAAGGTCGTGGCATAGATTGACAAGTGCTTGTCGTGCCTTGGCAAGCATTAGGAATGCCTTAACAATGCCATAACATATAATTACAATAACTTGACACACTTTGACAAGCACTTGGCACACGTTGACAACCAGCTTGAAACACGTTGACAAGGTCGTGGCATACATTGACAAGTGCTTGGCGTGCCTTGGAAAGGCCGGACATGCATTGGAAAGCACTCGGAATGCCTTAGCAAGGCCATATCATGCATTGTACACCACTTGACACACGTTGACGAGCACTTGACACGCTTTGACAAGCACCTTGACACACGTTGACAAGGTCGTGACATACATTGACAAGGGCTTGGCGTGCCTTGGCAAGCATTAGGAATGTCTTACCAATGCCATTGCATGCATTGATAAGCATTTGAGACATGTTGATAAGCGCTCAACAAACGTTGACAACCACCTTGACACATGTTGACAAGGTCGTGGTATACATTAACAAGTGCTTTGCTTGCCTTGGAAAACACTAGGAATGCCTTAGCAATGCTATAGCATGCATTGACAAACACTTGACACACGTTGACAAGCACTTGACACACGTTGATAAGGTCGTGGCATATATTGACAAGTGCTTGGCGTGCCTTGGAGAGGCCATGGCATGCCTTGGCAAGCACTCGAAATGCCTTAGCAAGGCCCTAGCGTCCATTGACAAGCACTTGACACACGTTGACGAGCACTTGACATGTGTTGACACACGCCGACAAGGTCGTGGCATACATTGACAAGGGCTTGGCGAACCTTGGCAAGCACTAGGAATGTCTTAGAAAGGCCATAGCATGCATTGACAAGCACATGACACACGTTGACGAGCATTTGACACACGTTGACAAGGTCGTGGCATACATTAACAAGTGGTTGGCTTGCCTTGAAAAAATTGTGGCATGCCTTGGAAAACACTAGGAATGCCTTAGCAATGCTATAGCATGCATTGACAAACACTTGACACACGTTGATAAGCAGTTGACATATGTTGACAAGATCGTGGCATACATTGACAAGGGTTTGGCGTGCCTTGGAAAGCATTAGGAATGTCTTAGCAACGCCATAGCATTCATTGACAAGCACTTGACACACATTGACAAGGTCGTGGCATACATTGGCAAGTGCTTGGCGTGCCTTAGAAAGGCGATGGCATACCTTGGGAAGCACTAGGAATGCCTTAGAATATTCATAGCATACATTGACAAGAACTTGACACACGTTGACAAGAACTTCACACGCTTTGGCAAGCAACTAACACATTGTGACAAGCACTTGACACACGTTGACAAGCCACTTGAAACACGTTGACAAGGTCGTGGCATAAATTGACATATGCTTGGCGTGCCTTGCAAAGGCCATTGCATGCCTTGGCAAGCACTAAGCATGCCTTAGCAATGCTATAGCATGCATTGACAATCACTTGACACACGTTGACAAGCACCTTGACACACGTTGACAAGGTCGTGGCATACATTGACAAGTGCTTGGCGTGCCTTGGAAAGGTCATGGCATGCCTTGGTAATCACTAAGAATGCCTTAGCAACGCCATAGCATGCATTGACAAGCACTTGACACACGTTGACAAGCACCTTGACACACGTTGACAAGGTCGTGGCATACATTGACAAGTGCTTGGCGTGCCTTTAAAAAGTTGCGGCATGCCTTGGCAAGCACTAGGAATGCCTTAGCAACGCTATAGTATGAAATTGACAAGCACTTGAGACATGTTGACAAGCACCTTGACACACGTTGACAAGGTCGTGGCATGCCTTGACAAGCACTAGGAATGCCTTAGCACTTCTATAAGATGCATTGACAAGCATTTGATACACGTTGAAAAGCACTTGATACACATTGACAAGCACCTTGACACACGTCGCCAAGGTTGAGGCATACATTGACAAGTGCATGGCGTGCCTTTAAAAAGTCTTGCTATCGCTTGGCAAGCACTAGGAATGCCTTAGCAACGCTATAGCATGCAATTGCAAGCACTTGACACACGTTGACAAGCACCTTGACACACGTTAACAAGCACCTTGACACCCGTTGACAAGGTTGTGGCATGCCTTGGCAAGCACTAGGAATGGCTTAGCAATTCTATTGCATGCATTGACAAGCACTTGACACACGTTGACAAGCACTTGACACGAGGTTAACATGCACCATGACACACGTTGTCAAGGTCGTGGCTTACATTGACAAGTGCTTGGGCATGCCTTTACAAAGTCGTGGCATGCCTTGGCAAGCACGAGGAATGCCTTAGAAACGCTATTGCATGCATTGACAAGCACTTGACACACGTTGACAAGCACTTGACACACGTTGAAAAGCACATTATCACACGTTCACAAGGTCGTGGCATACATTGACAAGTGCTTAGCGTGCCTTGGCGAGCATTAGGAACGCCTTACCAATTCCATAGCATGCATTGACAAGCACTTGACACAGAGTTGACAAGCACTTGACACACGTTGACAAACACTTGACACACGTTGACAAGCACCTTGTCACACTTTGACAAGCACCTTGTCACACGTTGACAAGGTCGTGGCATACATTGACCACTACTACAAAACTTAAAAATAGCGACGGAAACCAATCTGTCGCCAGGTAGCGACGGAATCAGCGACGGACACCGACAAAAAATGCCACCTGGATCACACAACGACGGGATTAGCGACGGAAAATAACTTCCGTCGCTGTTTTGTTCTCCGCGACGGAGTAGCGACGGAATATTCCGTCGCTTAATTGATTCAGCGACGGAATTTTCCGTCGCTACTCCGTCAGCGGTAATTCGTACAGTACAAAATCCCCGAAAGGAAAAAAAATTAATCAGTACCGATTAGCGACGGAATATTCGGTCGCTAATGACAATTTTGTAATTAGCGACGGAACAGTGACGGACTGTTCCGTCGCTAATTACGAATAAATCCAGAACCGGCGTCGGCCGCTTCGGATTTCGCAAACCAACAGAGAGAGCGAGACCGAGACCGAGACCGAGACCGAGACCGAGAGCAATCGAAGCGACACCACCGCCATCGGTCGCTACCGCCGGCGATAGGCACGCCGCCGTCGCTCGTTGCCGCCGCCGATTCAGGACCCCGAAGGCCGAAACACCACCGCTCTCGGCTTCGTTTCGCTCGACCCCGCACCGCGCCGCTGCCGCTCGGGTAGAGGACGCCGCCGACCAACCGCCGCCGCTGCCGCCTCACGCCTGAGCTTCGCCGTCGCAGCTGTGCCGCCGCCGGTGCCGCCCATAAATTTGAGGTATTTTTGTGTTGATTTTTGTAGATTTATGGTTTTACAAAATTGATATTGAAATTGATGAATATATGTAATTTGTGGGAAATTAATGTTGTTTGTGAATGAATTTGAGAAGAAAATTGTGAAATTGTGTTGTTTAAGGAGTAAATGTTATTGAAGTTTAATTTAGGGTTTTACAAAATATAACTTGGTATTGACGAATATACGTACTTTGGTGGGAATTAATGTTGTTTGTGAATGAATTTGAGAAGAAAAATGTGCAATTGTGTTGTTTGTGGAGTAAATGTTATGGAAGTTAAATTTAGGGTTTTGAACATTGTAACTTGAAATTAACGTATACATGTAATTTAGTGGAAATTAATGTTGTTTGTAGATGAATTTGAATAGAAAAATGTGCAATTGGGATCTTTATGGATTAAATGTTATTGAAGTTAAATTTAGGGTTTAAAAAATGTAAGCTGAAATTGACGAATATATGTAATTTGGTGGAAATTAATGTTGATTGTGGATGAATTTGAATAGACAAATGTGCAATTGTGTAGGATATGTGGGACATTATTGTTGAAGTTGAGGGAAATGGTGTTTTTGATTTATATATGCGTAATTGTTTGTTGTTTATTTGTGTGAGGTTCTTGACGCTAATTAGGTATGCTTATAGGTATGATTGCTTTACTTGTATGATTAGTGTAATTATATGTATATGAGTTCATTTATGCTAATTAGGTATGATTACTTTAATTATGAAATAAATATTGAAGAGTAAAATATAAAAATTATAGAAATCTATGTATATTAAAAAAATTTATAGATGCATAATGGTTATATATAGATTATGTTCGTTATAGAAAATATGTAATCATATACCATCTCCATGTGTTGGTATTTTTAACTAATAATGTAATAAATTGTTAAATTTCAATCAGAATATATATGGACGGGCCTACGCATCGTAGATGGATGTATCGAGAATAATGTGCTTTTGTTGGGTTTATTTTTTATTGTACAACTTTCATTTATGTTGTCATCGAATGAATTCTTGTTAATGTACTGAAGGTGAAACCATTGAAGCATACTTTATTCACATGCTTCGATTTATATCTAACGCTTACATGTGCATATGTTTACTATTGATTGTATGTTGTTCTATATGAAATCACTTGAACCGTTGGATGTTTACTAATAGTGTGAATTACTTGTTTATGTACGGAAAAATGGAGAGAGGTAGAGGCGGAATCAAAAGATCGGCTACACGGGGAAGGGCTAGAAACACCTCTACCGATGGGGAAGGTAATGATGTCGGCACTTCTACCCCCTCTCAAAACCCTCGGAACCTTCAAACTCCTGCCGGTGGAACACTATCTCCACACTCCCCTCACAACCAAACTCCATTGGGGGTCATTTATTCCCAACCCTCCCTTTTTCCAACTCCCAAATGTCCCACACATGCAAAACCCACTGGGTGGGCCTTTCTTTCTAAACCCTCCATATTCTCAGCAACTCCATATGTACTCAAACCCATTCGAGTACATATACATATCAACAATATGGTACAAATAATGTACCACGCATCCACTTTGGTTCCGAACAACGGCCACCACAAATGCCTACAAATGAAGGACCAACCGATATCGGGAACGAGGATCCTTGTCTTCAATCAAGTAGCGCTAGCAGCTGAGAAAAATCCGAATTGAGCCGGATGGTGAAGGGTGAGTGTGATAATAAATAATAAAATAAAATAAGCATATTAGTTATTAGTTGAACTAACTATTTTATATGTTGAATTGATTAGGTTCTACCCCATTGACAAAGTTGTGGGTATGATTTCCCACATCTTCCAAAGCAAATATGATGGAGCTTGGCCTACATGGGGTAAAGTCCCTCGATCACAACGTGATCAATGGTTTTCTGAGTTTAAGGTAATGACACATCATTAGTTTTCTCCAGTTCAGATAACACAATCACTTATTGTGCATGTTCGAACATTATATTTTAATTTCATAACGTATAAACGACGTTTTTATTTATATAGAAATTTTTCACATGGTCCCCAACCGATGAAGTCCAAATCGGAAGAAATTTTGAAAAGAAAGGCGGTGATCGCTTGAAGGACTTCATGCTCAAGGCGAGGAAAACTAAGAAGAAGCCGAAATGGTTGGGTGACAACTACTGGCGCGAGTTGCTCGAATATTGGGAAACTGCTGAGTACAAGAAGTTCCGCGAGCAAGCTCGGAAAAACCGTCATGCTGATCGGGGGACTTGGTTCATCACTCCATACGTGTGGCTCAATCCCCATGACGGAGCATAAGCGGCGATTTGTACGTACCCCTTTCTTATTGATTACACATGCAACTGTTAACATGTTCATATTGGTGAATTGATTCTCTACTAACTTGTTTTCAATTTTAGATGAAGGAGCTTAAAGGAGTTCAGCCTCTACCGACCCAACTATTTGCACGCACGCACAAAACAAAAAGGACGAATGGGTGGACAAAAAATCCAAGGCCATTTACGTGAGTAACCGTATATATGAATTCCGCATATTTTTCTATCTATTGTTTTCGTTAACAACTCGTTATATTTACATGCCTAAAATATTTATATTATATTCAGGAGAAGTTTCAAAAAGAGTGGGAAGAGTTGCAAAACACTCAACCCACTCAAACTTCCGATGATGACCCCAACTCTTCCGAGGATCATGTATCCACCCCTTCACAACAAGAGTTGTGAGTCAAAGCAAATGCGAACAAGAAAGGTCGCATTTATGGATTTGGATCCGAGGCTAGAAACTTGAAACCAACAATGTCCTTCAAATCACCGAAACCTTCTACTACGGATGACTCGGAATGGAGAGCAACAAGTGCATAATTTAAATTCCGAGGTACATCACTGGATTGAGCATTGCCGGCTGCTTGAGTTACAAAATCGACATCCGAAGGCACAGGTCGACAGTTTAGCTGAGCCAATAGCACGTATGAATGAATTTCTGCAGTCTCGAGCAAGCATCCGGATCGCACCGTCGACCACCGGAACCACAAGAGGAAGAGGAAGAGGAAGAGGAAGAGGAAGTGGATGAGGATGAGGAAGAGGATGAGTGAATTCAAATGTGAACTTTTGTATATATTGGTGATCATCACTTTGCGAACTATTTACAAATTTGTTTTAACTATGTTATGGTTGTTGATGATGTTGAATATGTAAGTTGGATTTGTATATCCAACTTTGATGAATTATTTGTGGCCGGCATATGTAAATGCCAAATGTAAGTGTCACATATGTGAATGGTGGATTTGTATATCCATTCACAATATTACGTACTAGGATAACGAATAATTGGCAAATAATATACAAAATTTTTCACGTAACGATGACGGATCGGCAACGGATCGGCGACGGTCTCGCCACTTAGCGACGGAATATGGGGAAATTCCGTCGCTAATACGGCTATCGCGACGGAAGTCACCCCATTTCCGTCGCTGAGTTAGCGACGGAAATGTGGGATGTCCGTCGCCTATTTCCGTCGCTAAATCAGTGACGGAATACTTTCCGTCGCTGATTTCTATCGGCTACGGAACTAGATTCCATCGCCAATCCAGTCGCTAATCTGTTCCGTCGCTAATGGCGAAATTCCGTCACTAATAACTAATACTCCGTCGCTATTTCCGTCGCTAATCTGCTGTTTTGTAGTAGTGGACCAGTGCTTGGCGTGCCTTGAAAAGACTATGGCATACCTTGGCAGGCACTAGGAATGCCTTAGCAACGCTATATCATGCAATTAAAAGGCACTTGACACACGTTGACAAGCACCTTAACACACGTTGACAAGGTTGTGGTATACATTTACTAGTTTTTGGTTTGCCTTGGAATGGCCATGGCATGCCTTGGACGGCACAAGGCATGCCTTAGCAAGGCCATAGCATGCATTGACAAGAAATTGACACACGTTGACAAGCACCTTGACAGACGTTGACAAGGTCGTGGCATACTCGACAAGTGCTTCGCGTGCCATTGAAAGCATTAGGAATGCCCTAGCACTACCATAGTATGCATTCACAAGCACTTGACACACGTTGACAAGCACTTGACACACCTTGACAAGGTCGTCGCACACATTGATAAGTGTTTTGTGTGTCTTGAAAAGATCACGGCATGCCTTGGCAAGCAATAGAAATGCCTTAGCAACTCTATATCATGCAATTGACAAGCACTTGACACACGTTGACAAGCACTTGACACACGTTGACAAGCACTTGACACATGTTAACAAGCACCTTGACACACATTGACAAGGTCATAGCACACATTGACAAGTGCTTGGTGTGCCTTTGAAAGAATTAGGAAAGCCTTAACAACGCCATAGCATTCATTGCCAACCACTTGACACACCTTGACAAACACTTGACACACATTGACAAGCACCTTAACACACGTTTACAAGGTCGTGGCATACATTGACAAGTGCTTGGCATTCCTTTCAAAGGTCGTGGCATGCCTTGGCAAGCACTAGGAATGCCTTAGCAATGCTATAGCATGCATTGACAAACACTTGACACACGTTGACAAGGTCGTGGCATACATTGACAATTGCTTGGCGTGCCTTCAAAAGGCCGTGGCATGCCTTGGCAAGCACTAGGAATTCCATAGCAATACTATAGCAAGCATTGACAAGCACTTGACATACGTTGACAAGCACTTGACACACATTGACAAGCACGTTGCCACACGTTGACAAGGTCATGGCATACATTGACAAGCTGCGTGGCGTGCCTTTAAAATGTCGTGGCATGCCTTGGCAAGTACTAGGAATGTCCTAGCAACACTAGCATGCATTGACAAGTACTTGACACACGTTGACAAGCACTTTGACACACGATGACAAGGTCGTGGCATACATTGACAAGTGCTTGGCGTACCTTGAAAAGGCCGTGGCATGCTTTGCAAGCACTAGGAATGCCTTAGCAACGCTATATCATGCAATGGAATAGCACGTGACACACGTTGACAAGCACTTGACACACGTTGACAAAGTCCTGGCATATATTGACAAGTGCTTGGCGTGCCTTTAAAACGTCATGGCGTGCCATGGCAAGCACTAGGAATGCCATATCAACGCTATAGCATGCATTGACAAGTACTTGACACACGTTCACAAGCACTTGATACGCGTTGACAAGCACTCGACACACCTTGACAAGGTCGTGACATAGTTGACAAGTGCTTGGTGTGCCTAGCAAGCCTTAGCAATGCCCTAGTAATGCCATAGCATGCATTGACAAGCACTTGGCACACAATTACAAGAACTTGACACACGTTGACAACCACCTTGACACACGTTGACAAAGTCGTGGCATGTAATGACAAGTGCTTGGTGTGCCTTGAAAAAGCTGTGGCATGCCTTTGCAAGCACTAGGAAAGCCTTAGCAACACTATAGCATTCATTGACAAACACTTGACACACGTCTACAAGCACCTTGACACACGTTGACAAGGTCGTGGCATACATTGACAAGTGGTTGGCGTGCCTTTAAAAGGTCGTGGCATGCCTTGGCAAGCACTAGGAATGCCTTAACAATGCTGTAGTATGCAATTGACAAGCACTTGACACACATTGACAAACACTTGACACACATTAACAAACACTTGACACACGGTTACAAGCACCTTGACACACGTTGACAAGGTCGTGGCATACATTGACAAGTGCTTGGCTGTAACGTCCCAAACCCGTAATCACCGGTTTTAGTCTAAATAAACGGCTAGCCGATGATTAGTGCAGCGGAAAGTAGGTCGAGGGCATTACCGCCGCCTTTACCGGAGGAAAGGGCAAGGCTATAAGAATATATATTTTTAACGTTGGTTACTCTTGATTTGTCACTATTAAGAAGTGACTCATGATGAAGTATAAACTATAACTTATACAAAGATTAAACATACGTATAGACTCGCCGTCCGGTAAACTATGACAACGACACTTAACCCTTGATACCCAAACAAGGTTGCCACTGCGAGCCTCTAAGTCTCGACCAGAACTTTTCTCTTGCTTCATACCTTCAACATCTTTACCTAAAGCACAACAAGAAAATATTTTCGAATTGTGAGCCGAAGCTCAATACGCCCATTATAATGCTATAAAATAAATGTTATGAAATAGTTGAGTTGAGCGCATGTATTTTAATTCATTTGTAAATGAGGGAGAGTGAACAATGTAAAATTGTTACTAATTAATTATCTGAATGGATCTCTTACGATCATCGGGTTTCCCTAACGCATGTGCACACACCCAAACCGATCGAATAGTCTGGTTGAAGGTGGTTAATCGTTACGGTGTTACCAACCTGGATATTAAGGCGTACCAAATAATGGCACTTGATAGGCGGTCCATATTAATGATGGAAAATATTATTTGCAAATGAATCTTTATTATTATTGACGTCGGCCATATTTGGCCATGATTTGTAAATAAAACATTGAAGGGCACGATCAATGAATGTACCTTATGCTGATGTTCTTCCTTCTTTTTCTTTTTTGGGCGTAATCCGGATGAACGCACGACGCTTGATGACCTTAAGTAGAGGTATAAAAGTTTTATTAATAAACTGAATTTTTATTTCTTATTTATTATATCACTTCAAAGATACTTGAAATGAAAATTAACAAAGTCAGTTCTTACTAAAGAATATTAATGTTATCTTTAATCTATACGATTTATTTATCTTATTTTATACAATGCATGCATATATATATATATATATATATATATATATATACACATATGGCAACCTTAAAAATAGATATATCTAACTACATACATAAATATATATGTATTTTTGTATATATAGTAACCCTAAATATACATAGTTTTCGTCTAAATAGTACTAAGGTTATCTCTAAATTATAAGGTTTGTTTATTTTTTTTATAAAGTGCATACATAAATACGTGTGTATGCATTACACCAAACACTTACCTCCCTTTTTTCTACCAAAATTTATTAATAAATAATATTAATACAATACTTGCTTGAAAACCAAAGAAAGGTTATAATTTTAAGTACTGTTATTAGTTATTTTATTATGTAAATATTTTTATTTATTTATTTATTTATGTTAATTATTTTTAACCTAATTTGCCTTATAATGACAGAAATTAAGTCCTCTTCAACTTTTCCATACCTCTTAGTAGGTTAAATCCTTTCTCACATTTCTTCTAATCTCACCATTAAGTCAAATAATTATCTAAATTAATCCAGTAACACATTCTAACTCAATTTATTCATGACTTTCCTTTATACGTAAATTTGTCCATAATCTGTCTTCAAATTCAGTATGTCCACATATCATCAATTGTCACCAAATCCTCCTAAACTCCATGAATCAATCACATACACGCCATAATCTAACTTTAATCTCCAAACAGAAAAAGAATAACCAAATACACTTAATATAATTACTTAAATTAAAAAGAACCGAATCGAAAAATTACTCTAAGAACCCAGGTGAAGAGGGTTAATTTTTGAGGGGTTTTTGTGATGATTGAGGGTGGTGGTTTGAGGGTTGGAGGGTTGAAGATCGGAGGATTACTGAAATGGAGCAGGCGGCCGCGGTCGAAGCGATCGCTGGGAATAACGAACGGCGCCGGCGACCGATAGAAGGCGGCCGAGGCCGGACAGTGGCTGCGGACTGGAGAAGCCGCGACCACGAGGCGGAATCAGGCGGAACAGGCACAAAGCTCGATGCAGAGAGGGAGCGCGGACGGTGGTGTATGGGTGTTTGATGGCTGGGACGGTAACAAGGTGGTGGTTGCTTGGCGTTGGGCGGCGACCGGACAGACGCCGAGAGGAGTAGAGGAGTATCGTGGTGGTGGTTGGCGGTTCGGTTTTCTGGTAATGATAGGTGGTGTTGACGGTGGGGTGGAACCCGTGGTGGCCGGAGCAAGGTCGCCACGATGGGCAGCGAGCGGTGGCTGTGGAGATGGGGAGGGGGCAAGTGCGTGGGTGTCGGGGCTGGGGAGAGAGAGGGAGGTTGTGATTTTTATCGGTGTTAGGTTTAGAGTAATGAGGGTTTTAGGTTTCCTTAGGCTTTTATATCCCGTCTCGCCTTCCCTAAATGGGCCGACCGATCCTATTTAATTTCTCTCGGGCCCAATTCCTTTGCACTTATTCTAATCCAACTATTAACCTCATGTAATTCCAACTTTTCATGCTTATCAAATACTTCTCCATTAGACTTTTCTTAATCTTTTTATTTTTAATAGTATTAACTTTACCACAAAAATTATATTCATTTTATTGTATAAGAATTTTGAAAATCAAAATAAATTAGTTATCTAAAAATGTTAATGTTTAGGATAAATAATCTAAACATGCTCAACTAAAGCCACTAATTACCGATAAAATTTAATTTATAGAAATGATAAATGTTAGTTATCTTCTGAGTCATTAAAATTTATAGAGTATGATCATGCGTCATCGTTGTCATTATCCGGTTCCTGCACTTTAAACAACATTGACATATATACATATACATATATGTTTATCAACGTGTGTAATATGAAAATATTTTAAAATTTGAAATGCACGCGTTCATGCTAATCTTTAATGTTTTTAAAGTTAATTATTTTCTTAGGGACGGGTTGTTACATTTACGTACCTTGAAAAGGCCGTGACATCCCTTGGCAAGCACTAGGAATGCCTTAGAACCGCTATATCATGCAATTGACAAGCACTTGATACACGTTGACAAGCACCTTGACACACGTTGACAAGGTCGTGGCATACATTGACAACTCGCTTGGTTCGCCTTTGAAAGGATTAGGAAAGCCTTAACAACGCATTAGCATTCATTGACAACCACTTGATACACATTGACAAACACATGACACATGTTGACAAGAACCATCAGGCGGGGCGGCGACTAACTCCGGCGGCCGCCGCGGCTGGGATTGGCTGCTAAGTGCGCCGCGGCAAAGGAGGAGCAGAACGCGGTAAGAGAGAGAGGAAGATAGCAAGGGCACAAGGGAGGGAGAGAGCGAAACAGAGAGGGATGAGGGGTGACCGACACCGGTCTTCCAGTCGGCGTCGATTGTGCTTGGTGGCCGGAGAATGCAGCGGCAAGCAAAGGGGAGGCGTCCGCGAGGAAGGAGAGGCATGGGAGTACAGGGGAGGTAGACAGGGGCAAGCAAGTGAGGAAATTGAAATTGAACTTGCCCAATTATTTTGATCTTAACCGCCTCTCTTTTTTTTTTTTTTTTTGTAAATTATTCCGGATAAATCTATGTCTAGATTTTTCTTTCAAAAAAATCTGGTTTATTTATTTCATTTTTACATTTATTTTTATATATTTATTTATTTACTTATTTATTTATTTATTTATTATTATTTTATTATTGTTACTTTTTAATTTTATTTTAATAATGATGTTCACAAATTATAACCTTATTATGAGATTTTTATTAGGGCCACTTCGTCGCCTTAGCCGCATAACACATATATAAAACTAATTTAAATATAAAATATCGAATTGAAGTGCACGCGCTCGATCATATAAATCTTGTAATTAATAAATTAATTAAACAAACAATGTGGTTTATGGTCGGGTTGTTAAAGCATGCATTGACAAGCACTTGACACACGTTGACAAGCATCTTGACACATGTTGACAAGGTCGTGGCATAAGTCGACAAGTTCTTGGCGTACCTTGAAAAGGCCGTGGCATGCCATGGCAAGCACTAGAAATGCCTTAGTAACGCTATAGCATGCAATTGACAAGCACTTGACACACGTTGACACGCACCTTGACGCACGTTGACAAGGTCGTAGCATACATGACCAGTGCTAGGCGTGCCTTCAAAAGGCCGTGCCATACCTTGGCAAGCACTAGGAATGCTTTAGCAACATTATAGAATGCGTTGACAAGCACTAGGAATGGCTTAGCAACATTATAGAATGCGTTGACATGCACTAGGAATGCCTTAGCAACATTATAGAATGCGTTGACAAGCACTTGACATACGTTGACAAGCACTTGACACACGTCGACAAGCACCTTGACACACGTTGACAAGGTCGTGGCAAACATTTACAAGTGCTTGGTGTGCCTTTAAAAGGTCGTGGTATGCCTTGGCAAGCACTAGGAATGCCTTAGCAACCTCATTGCATGCATTGACAAGCACCTTGACACATGTTGACAAGGTCGTGGCATACATTGACAAGTGCTTGGTGTGCCTTGAAAAGGCCAGGGCATCCCTTCGCAAGTACTAGGAATGCATTGGCAATGCTATAACATACATTCACAAGCACTTGACACGCGTTGATAAGCACGTGACACACGTTCACAAGCACCTTACGGACGTTGACAAGGTCGTGGCATACATTGACAAGTGCTTGGCGTGCCTTGAAAATGTTGTGGCATGCCTTGGCAAGCACTAGGAATGCCTTAGCAACACTATAGCATGCAATTGATAAGCACTTCACATACGTTGACCAGCACTTGACACACGTTAACAAGCACCTTGACACACGTTGACAAGGTCGTGGCATACATTGACAAATGCTTGGTGCGCCTTTGAAAGAATTAGGAAAGCCTTAACAACGCCATTGCATTCATTGACAACCACTTGACACACGTTGACAAACACTTGACACATGTTGACAAGAACCTTGACACACGTTGACAAGGTAGTCGCATACATTAACAAGTGCTTGGCATGCTTTGAAAAGACCGTGGCATGCCTTGGGAAGCACTAGGAATGCTTTAGAAACTCTATAGCATGTATTTACAAGCACTTGACACACGTTGACGAGCACTTGAAACGCATTGACAACCACAATGATACACATTGACAAGGTCGTGGCATACGTTGACATGTTCTTGGCGTGCCTTAAAAGGTCATGGCATGCCTTGGCAAGCACTAGGAATGCCTTAGCAACACTATAGCATGCATTGACAAGCACTTGACATATGTTGACAAGCACTTGACACACATTGACAAGCACCTTGACACACACTCGACAAGGTCGTGGAATACATTGAAAAGTGCTTGGTGTGCCTTTAAAAGGTCATGGCATTCCTTGGCAAGCACTAGGAATGCCTTAGCAACGCTATAGCATGCATTGACAAGTACTTGACACACATTGACTATCACTTAACACGCGTTGACAAGCACCTTGACATACGTTTACAAGGTCGTGGCATACATTGATAAATGCTTGGCGTGCGTTGGCAAGTATTAGAAATGCCTTAGCAATGCCATAGCATGCATTGAGAAGCACTTGACACAAGTTGACAAGCACTTGACACACAGAGTTGACAACCACCGACACATAGGTTGACAACCACCTTGACATGTGTTGATAAGGTCGTGGCATACACCGACAAGTGCTTGACTTGCCTTGGGAAGTATTAGGAATGCCTTAGCAATGCCATAGCATGCATTGGCAAACACTTGACACAAGTTGACAAGCACTTGACACACGTTGACAACCACCTTGACACACGTTGATAAGGTCAAGGCATACATTGACAAGTTCTTGGCGTGGCTTCAAAAGATCGTGGCTTTCCTTGGCAAGCACTAGGAATACCTTAGCAACGCTATAGCATGCATTGACAAGCACTTGACACACGTTGACAAGCACTTCACACACGGTTACAAGCACGTTGACACACGTTGACAAGGTTGTGGCATACATTGACAAGTGCCTGGCGTGCCTTGAAAAGGCCATGACATGCCTTTTGAAGCATTAGCAATGCCTTAACAATGCCATAGCATTCATTGACTAGCACTTGACACACGTTGACAAGCACTTGACAGACGTTGGCAACAACCTCGGACAATAGTTGAAGAGGTCGTGGCATACATTGACAAGCTCTTGGCGTGCCTGAAAAATGCAGTGACATGCCTTGGCACATACTAAGAATGCCTTAACAAGGCTACAGCATGTATTGAGAAGCACTTGACACACGTTGATAAGCACTTGACTCACGTTGACAAGCACCTTGACACAAATTGACAAAGTCATGGCATACATGAACTAGTGCATGGCGTGCCTTCAAAAGGCCGTGCCATGCTTTGGCAAGCACTAAGAATGCCTTTGTAACACTATTGCATGCGTTGACAAGCACTTGCCACATGTTGATAAGCTCTTCACACACGTTGACAAGCACCCTTATACACGTTGACAAGGTCGTGGCATACATTAACAAGTGCTTGGCATGCCTTGAAAACACCGTGGAGTGCCTTTGCAAGCTCTAGGAATTCCTTAGCAATGCTAGAGCATGCGTTCACAAGCATTTGACACATGTTAACAAGCACTTGACACACGTTGACAAGCACCTTGACACACTTTGACAAGGTCATGGCATACGTTGACAAGTGCTTGGTGTACTTTTAAAAGGTTGTTGCATTCCTTAGCAAGCACTCGGAATGCCTTAGCAACTCTATAGCATGCATTGACAAGCACTTGACATACGTTAACAAGCACTTGACACTCGTCGACAAGCACCTTGACACACGTTAACAAGGTTATGGTATACATTGACAAGTGTTTCGCGTGCCTTTGAAAGCGTTAGAAATGCCTTCGTCAAGCCATAGCATGCATTGACAAGCACTTGACACACGTTGTCAAGCACTTCACACACGTTGACAAGCACCTTGACACATGTTGACAAGGTCGTGGCATACATTGACAAGTGCTTGGTGTGCCTTGAAAAAGCTGTAGCATGCCTTGGAAAGCACTAGGAACGCCTTAGCAACGCTATAGCATGCATTGACAAGCACTTGACACACGTTGACAAGCACCTTGACACACGTTGACAAGGTCGTGGCATAAGTTGACAACTTCTTGGCGTACCTTGAAAAGGCTGTGCATGCCTTGGCAAGCTCAAGGAATGCCTCGATGACGCTATAGCATGCAATTGACAAGCACTTGACACATGTTGACAAGCACCTTGACACACGTTGACGAGGTCGTGGCATACATTGACCGATGCTAGGCGTGCCTTGAAAAGGCTATGGCATGCCTTGGCAAGCAATAGGAATGCCTTAGCAACACTATATCATGCGTTGACAAGCACTTGACACACGTTGAGAAGCACCTTAACACACATGGATAAGGTCGTGGCAAACATTTACAAGTACTTGGTGTGCCTTTAAAAGGTCGTGGTATGCCTTGACTAGCACTAGGAATGCCTCAAAGATCGCCATTGCATGCATTGACAAACACTTAACACACGTTGACAAGCAGTTCACATGCATTGACAAGCAACTTGACACACATTGACAAGGTCGTGGCATACATTGACAAGTGCTTGGCATGCCCCGAAAAGGCCAGGGCATCCCTTCGCAAGTACTTGGAATGCCTTGGCAATGCTATAACACGCATTCGAAGCACTTGACACACGTTGATAAGCACGTGACACACGTTCACAAGCACCTTGACACACGTTGACAAGGTCGTGGCATACATTGACAAGCGCTTGGCGTGCCTTGAAAAGGCCATGGCATGCCTTGGCAAGCACTAAGAATTCCTTAGCAACACTATAGCATGTAATTGACAAGGACTTCACATACGTTGACAAGCACTTGACACGCGTTGACAAGAACCTCGACACACGTTGACAAGGTCGTGGCATGCATTGACAAGTGCTTGGTGCGCTTTGAAAGAATTAAGAAAGCCTTAACAACGCCATAGCATTCATTAACAACCACTTGACACACGTTAACAAACACTTGACACATGTTGACATGAATCTTGACACACGTTGACAAGGTCGTGGCATACATTGACAACTCGCTTGGTGCGCCTTTGAAAGAATTAGGAAAGCCTTAACAATGCCATAACATTCATTGACAACCACTTGACACACGTTGACAAACACCTAACACATGTTGACAAGAACCTTGACACACGTTGACAAGTGCTTGGCATGCTTTAAAAAGGCAATGGCATGCCTTGGCAAGCACTAGGAATGATTTAGAAACACTATAGCATGCATTTACAAGCACTTGACACACGTTGACAAGCACTTGAAACGCGTTGACAACCACATTGACACACGTTGACAAGGTCGTGGCATACGTTGACATGTTCTTAGCATGACTTGAAAAGATCGTGGCATGCCTTGGTAAGCACTAGGAATGCCTTAGCAACACTATAACATGCATTGACAAGCACTTGACATATGTTGACAAGCACTTGACACACATTGACAAACACCTTGACACACGTTCACAAGGTCGTGGCATACATTGACAAGTGATTCGTGTGCCTTTAAAAGGTCGTGGCATGCCTTGGCAAGCACTAGGATTGCCTTAGCAACGGTATAGCATGCATTGACAAGTACTTGACACACGTTGACCATCACTTTACACGCATTGACAAGCACCTTGACATACGTTTACAAGGTCGTGGCATACATTGACAAGTCCTTGGCGTGCCTTGGCAAGTATTAGAAATGCCTTAGCAATGCCATAGCATGCATTGACAAGCACTTGACGCATGTTGACACGCACTTTACACACGTTGACAACCACCTTGACTTACGTTGATAAACTCATGGCATACATTGACACGTGCTTGGCGTGCCTTGGCAAGTATTGGGAATGCCTTAGCAATGCCATAGCATGCATTGACAAGCACTTGACACAAGTTGACAAGCACTTGCAACACGTTGACAACCACATTGACATACATTGACAAGTTCGTGGCATACGTTGACATGTGCTTGGCGTGCCTTGAAAAGGTCATGGCATGCCTTGGCAAGCACTACGAATGCCTTAGCGAAGCACTATAGCATGCATTGACAAGCACTTGACATATGTTGACAAGCACTTGACACACGTTGACAAGCACCTTGACACACGTTGACAAGGTCGTGGCATACATTGACAAGTGCTTGGGATCCCTTCGAAAGGTCGTGGCATTCCTTGGAAAGCACTAGGAATGCGTTAGCAACGCTATAGCATGCATTGACAAGCACTTGACAAGCACTTGACACATGTTGACAAGCACTTGAAACACGTTGACAACCTCATTGACACACGTTGGCAAGGTCGTGACATACGCCGACATGTGCTTGGCGTGCCTTGAAAATATCTTGGCAAGCACTAGGAATGCCTCAAGCAACACTATAGCATGCATTGACAAGCACTTGAGATATGTTGACAAGCACTTGACACACGTTGACAAGTACCTTGACTCAGGTTGACAAGGCCGTGGCATACATTGACAAGTGCTTGGTGTGCCTTTAAAGTTCATGGCATCCCTTGGCAAGCACTAGGAATGCCTTAGGAACGCTATAGCATGCATTGACAAGCACTTGTCACACGTTGACTAGCACTTGACACACGTTGACAAGCACCTTGACATACGTTGACAAGGTCGTGGCATACACCGACAAGTGCTTGGCGTGGCTTGCCAAGTATTAGGAATGCCTTAGCAATGCCATAGCATGCATTGACAAGCACTTGACGAAGTTGACAAGCACTTGACACACGTTGACAACCACCTTGACACATGTTGACAAGATCGTGGCATAGAATTACAAGTTCTTGGCGTGGCTTCAAAAGATCATGGCTTGCCTTGGTAAGCACTAGGAATACCTTAGCAATGCTATAGCATCCATTGACAAGCACTTGACACACGGTTACAGTGCACGTTGACAAACGTTGACAAGGTCGTGGCATACATTGACAAGTGCCTGGCGTGCCTTGAAAAGGCCATGACATGCTTTTTAAGCATTAGCAATGCCTTAGCAATGGCATAGCATTCATTGACTAGCACTTGACACACGTTGACAAGCACTTGACGGACGTTGGAAACCACCTAGACACATGTTGAAGAGGTCGTGGCATAAATTGACAAGTTCTTGGCGTGCCTGGAAAAGGCCGTGACATGCCTTGGCAAGCACTAGTGAAGACTCGGACACTCGCCCAACACATTTCTTAGTTGTATCGAAGGAATCGGGTATTAGAACTTCTTAAGTATAGAGTTTTGATTCCAAGGCATTCTCTCGATCCTTAGAAACTTTTATGAAGTAATAAAGCATATTTTCTAAGTGATATAACATTTACTACTCGTATTCTTACTTGTCTCTGTGTGACTCAAAAATAGATATGCGTGTCTCACTCGGTTCCGAGTCCCTCATCACTTAGATATATCGCATGCTTGAATAGACTAGTATTTCGCTTTATCTCACTCGGATCCGACTTCATGTTATAAGTTCTATTTTGTTGGAGTCGGTGTTTCTAGTCCGAATCAAGCTTAGTCTATATCAAGTTATTTCACTATGATATTCTTTATGTAACTTGAATCTTCGCTTAGACTAAGTCGGATGGAATTTTGAGTTTCATGATTATTAGACTCAGAATAGTCCATTCCTTTTCGACTCGGATAATTACCAACTTAATTATCTTAATTATCTTATTATCTCGTGTCTAATCTTGGACCAAAGTATTTTATGTTTTGAGAACCAAAATTTGATTCAATTTCATAGGTTATTCAAACGAGGATATACTTTTCGAAATACAAAAGTAACCGGCTTCAAAACGTCAAATTACCAAGCAGACATGGCTTTTCACCTTCTCTCGTTTCAGTCCCGAAGCGTGTGTCGTGGCTGTCTGTTTCCAAATCTGGAAAACTGAAATGCCAAGCTTAATGGTGGTTTCTACCGGACACCGCCAGTGGTTTGGGACTTCCAAGGGAGTTAAACCGTTGTCCAACGTTCATATCACAACGGATACTTTCGAGTGACTCGAAAGCCCTTATCAACGGTCACAAAGGACTCTCAGTCGGCAGATGGAGATAACGGCTACTCTGCCCGGTCATCTATAAATAGAAGGCAACTCACAAGACTTGAAGATTGCCGAACCTATTGTTAATACACGTACTTGAGCAAAGTCATTGTATTTACTCTTAATCTTTTACTTACAACTCCCACTCGTAATTCATTACTTTCGAGTTGTAAGGTCATGTACTTAGTTACAAACACTTTCTTACCTTCCGAGTAAGGTCCCTTGACTAAGCTGTAAAGGTTAATTCAGCTTAGTTGTCCCTAGCTGTAAGGGTTATCTCAGCTAGGAAGTACTAGATCGGATAAGGGAATTTATGAGTCTAGGAAAACTTGTAAAGAGTTGTCTAAGGGAGCAACTCGAGTTCAGTCAGTCTACGGTATTTTGTGGACTCAAAATAGTGGATTTGACTTTGTGCTTGGACTAGCATGGTCCGTGGTTTTCTGCCCCAGGAGAGTTTCCACGTAATCTCTAAGTGTTTACTTTCCGAGTTCATTCTAGACTTAGACAGACCTCAAAGCTTTAGTTTAATTTGCTTCGTACTCTTTATAGCTGACTAAGCTTTTGACTCGGAATCTGTTTCTGTCTTTACTTTAGTAAAAGAGTTTGAATTTCTAGGAAAATCCTCCATCACCCTATTCACCCCCTCTAGGGTGACTCGGACTCTCCCCGAGCAAACCTTCGATTGGTATCGAGCCTAGCCTTTTAGAAAGGATCTAACCATCCAAAGGTCTAAAGATCAAATGGCTCGGAACAACGGAGAGTTCGATGAAGGAAGATCTTCCAGTAGACCACCAAAATTCAAGGGATCAAACTTCGAGCACTCGGAAGAAACTTATGGAATGGATCATGATGAAGATGTATGGGAAATCATACAACAAGGAAACTACTTTCCAATGAAGACAAAAGAATTCAGAATCATTCCCAAGACAAAGGCCGAGTTTACTCCAGGAGAAGCGAGAAGTTCGGGAAGAACTTCAAGGCAATGAACATTCCGATGTGCGCCATTAGCTCGGAAGAATACAATCGAGTGTCTGCTCGTGACTCAGCAAAAGAAGTGTGGGACACACTTGTCAACACTTATGAAGGCACTAGCCAAGTCGGACAAGCGAAGATAAGCCAATATCTTCATAAATACGAGCTATTCAAGATGGAGCCGAAGAAAATATCACTCGGATGTCGATTCGATTTATCGAGATTACCAACAATCTCAAATCACTGGGTAAGAAGATTTCCCACAAGGAAATATGCAGAAAGATACTCGAAGTCTACCCAAGAGAAGATGGGGTCCCAAGTTGATTGCCATAGAGGAAGCTCGGAACCTGTCACTTTTAAAGCCGGACGAGCTCATCGGAAAGCATCTCACTCACGAAATCCACTTAGAAGAGGAGGATGCCGAGGGCGTACCAAAAAGAACATAGCACCGAAAGCCTCGGAATCCGGATAAGCAAATCTGAGTTCCTCGACTTAGAAGAGGATCCCATGGCACTCATTGCAAGAGGCTTCAAGAAAATAATGAAGCACAAAAGATGGGACAAAAGACCAAAAGAAGAATTCTACAAGAAAGATAAGAGGGATAGAAAAGGTAAGTATTCTTCTCCCTCAAAGTTATCTTTATCTAAGAATTCTGGATGTTTTGAGTGTGGTAGCAAAGACCACAAAGTCAAAGACTCGTCCAAAGAGAAAAAGGGACAGAAAGAAGAAAAAGGCTATGATGGCAACATGGAGCGATGAGGACTCCTCGGAAGATGACAAGGACTCGGACGACTCGAAATGTCCGATGGCAATCTCGACTCGGAAGCTGAAAAGAGTCGGACTCGGACTCGAGACAATGAGGAAACTAATCCTCAAGAGGTAATTGAATACTTTCTCAAATTCTCCAAAGTTGATCTAGCTAAATACATTTTTACTTTGGAAGAAAAGTCCAATTCGACTCATCTCGATTCAAAGAACAACTTGAGTCAATTTCTTCTAAGAGCATATCTTTGAAAAATGAATTGGAAAAACTAAGACTTACACTCGAGAGAACTCAAGGCTAGTACTCAATCCAATGAGACCGAGTCCGAGTTACTCGGAAAAGAAAATGGGCAACTAAAGCGGAAGCTCATTGAGTCTCAAGATCCGGTCTTAAAATTTACTCAAGGTCGAAAAACCTTGACATGCTCTTAGGATCACAATGTGTCTCCTTCGGAAAAGAAGGCCTTGGTTTCAATAAAGAGGAGGAATCCAATTCCTACTCGGAACTATTCAAAAAGGATTCCAGAACTGTGAAGTTCAAGAAAGCCGAGCATGGTCCCATTCACGTAAATGAAGGAAGGACTAAGCCCAGAACTGTTTACAAAAAGAAACCATTTTCTCCAGCTTTTAAACGGAAAGGTTTTCAAAAAGAAAGAGACACAGACTCAGTTCTCTGCAAGGAAGACTCGGAATCGGACTAACCCCGAAGTCATTCAAATCGGGTTCCGAAAAACCCTCTTCCTCAAAAAGGACCATAGTAAAGAATGTTACTGGGTTCATTAGAGGGAGTGAGAAGGGTTAGACTGCTTCTGTTTTGTAGGTCACTTAGAAGAGATCAAAAGGTCACTGGTACCTTGACAGTGGGTGCTCACGCCACATGTCCGGAGACGCAGGACTCTTTTCCGAGTTGGAAAAACATAAAGGAGGAAAGGTCACGTTTGGAGATGATAGCAAAGGAAAGATAGTTGGGATAGGCAAGATTGGAAAAGGATGCAATCTGGTCAGTCCAGTTTATCCGGTCAAAGGATTAAAGTACAATCCGCTCAAGCATCTCTCAATCGTGCGATAAAGGTCAAAAGGTAAGATTCACTCGGACCAACTGCTACATTTCAGATGTTACAACCAAAGAGATCAAGCTTTCAGGTAAAAGATCGGGTAACACTTATATTATTCCTCTTTGTGACCCGAGTTAGAATTTATCTTGCTTAAAAGCATCTCTTCATGATGACTCATGGACATGGCATCGTAGATTAGGTCATATTAGCATGTATACTATCAAAAAGTTGGCATCTCATGGTTTGGTTAGGGGTTTACCTAACTGTGCTTTTGAGAAGGATAAAGTTTGTGAAGCATGCACAAGAGGGAAACAAGTCAGATCCTCATTCAAATCTCTGAAGACAGTTTCCACATCCAAAGTGCTTGAGCTACTTGCATATGGACTTATGTGGTGAAATCCCTATTAAGAGTCTCGGAGGTAAATCATATATCTTTGTTATTATTGATGATTATTCACGATTTACCCGGGTGTGTTTTCTTAAGCACAAAAATGAAGCATTCAAGGAGTTCAGCAAGCTCTGTAGAAAAATCCAAGTTGAGTCTCGGACTCGGATTCGGAGAATTAGAGCCGACCATGGAAGAGAGTTTGATTACTCGGAATTCTCGGAGTTTTGTGACAAAAATGGCATCTCTCACAACTTCTCAGCACCAAGAACTCCTCAACAAAATGGAGTAGTGGAGAGAAAGAATAGAACCCTTAAAGAAATAACAAGGACTTTGATGATTGAGCACAACTTGCCTTACTATTTCTGGGTCGAGGCGATCAACACGACCAACTATACTTTGAATAGATGCCTCATCGGACCCATATTGAAGAAAACACCTTATGAGCACTACAAGGGGAAGAAACCAAATATTTCCTATTTCGGACCATTTGAATGTAAGTGTTTCGTTCACAACAATGGTAAGGATCACTCGACCAAGTTTGATGCTCGGTCGGATGAAGGTATTTTTCAGGTTACTCTTCTCACAAGCAAAGCTTATCGTATTTTTAATAAGTAGACTAACAAAGTGGAAGAGAGCATCCACGTTATGTTTGATGAGCTTGAACAGGAAAAACCAAGCGAGTCTTCTTACTCGGAGTTGAAGCTCAGCGAAAGAAGATGATGAAACCGAGTCTACAAAGACTCAAACTCAACCAGACTCGGAATGAAGTGACTCGGAATGAAGTGACTCGAGAATGAGACAACTCAAGAGCTCACTCAGAACGAATAAGCTAATGAAGAAGATCACTCAGAGCAAGCTTCGAAGATCAGGTAGCTCAGCCCACAAATCTTGTGAATCGGAGAACTGGTCAAGCATTCAAGTTTACTTCTAGTCACCCACTAGAAAACATAATATCCGATATCAACAGTGGGGTAAGAACTCGTTCCTCTCTTCAAAATCTATGTGCATTCACTGCATTCATTTCATTAACTCGAACCCACAAATGCACTAGAGGCCCTAAATAAACCTGAATGGGTAGAGGCCATGCAAGAGGAACTCAATCAATTCGAAAGAAACCAAGTCCGGACTCTAACCAACCGACCTTCTAACCACCCAATTATAGGAACCAAATGGGTTTTCCAAAACAAACTGGATGAGGGTGGAGTAGTAGTCGAAACAAGGCTAGACTTGTGGCTCGAGGTTACAATCAAGAAGAAGGAATTGATTGTGGGGAAACCTTTGCACCTGTTGCCGGAATCGAAGCTATTAGAATATTGTTGGCATTTGTATCCAGCATGCATATTAAATTATATCAAATGGATGTTAAGTGTGCATTTCTCAATGGTTTTATTGAAGAGGAAGTCTATGTCGAGCAGACCTCCGGGTTTTGAAAACTCGGAATTTCTAGATCATGTTTTCAAACTTCAAAAGGCTCTCTATGGTGAAGGTTTGCTCGGGGAGAGTCTCGAGTCACCCTAGAGGGGGTGAATAGGGTGATAGAAAATTCTTTGCGAAAACACACTCTTTTTGACGAAAAGAGGCAAAGACAGTTTCGAGTCTAAGCACAGGGTCGAAAAGATTGGACTCGGAAAACAATGAATCGGACGAAACAAGAGTAGTTAGGTTGTCCGAGTCTAGAATGAACTCGGAAAGAGAACGCGAGAGATTTTACGTGGAAACCCTCCTGGGGTAGAAAACCACGGCCCGTGTCAATCCGGATACGAAGTCAAATCCACTATTTTGAGTCCACAAAATACCGTGAATCGATCGAACCCGAGTTGCTCCCTTGGACAACTCTATACAAGTTTTCCTAGACTCGAAGTTACCTTATCTCGATCTAGTACTTCCTAGCTGAGATAACCCTTACAGCCTAGGGACAACTAAGCTGAGTTAACCCTTACAACTTAGTCAAGGGACCTTACAAAGAATGTAAGAAGAGTTTGTAACTTAGTACAAGACCTTATAACTCGAGAGTAATAAATTACAGAGTTGGAGTTGTAAGTTGAAGATTGAAAGTAAATACAATGACTTTTCTTAAGTATGTCTATTAACAATAGAATCGGAAAATCTTCAAGTCTTATGAAGTGGCTTCTATTTATAGATGACCAGGCAGAGTAGCCGTTATCTTCATCTGCTGACTAAGAGTCCTCTCGTGACCGTTGATAGAAGCTTTCGAGTCACTCGGAAAGTATCCGTTGAAATATGGACGTTGGACAACGGTTTAACTCTCTTGGAAGTCCCAAAACCATCGGTTGTGTCTTGAAAAATTAGGTGGAAACCACCGTTAGGCTTAGCGTTCCGAGTTTTCCGGATATGGAAGCGCATGGCTTCCGACACAATCTTCCGGGACTAAAGCGAGGAAGGTGAAAAGCCATATCTCGCTGGTGATTTGACGTTCGAGCTCGGCTACTTCGTAGTTTGAAAAGATATCCTCGATTGAATAACCTACAAAAGTAAAACACTTTTGGTTCTCAAAGTATAAAATACTTTGGTCCAAGGTTAAACACGGATAATAAAATAATTATGATAATTACGCAATTGATTATCTCGAGTCGAAAAGAAATGGAATTTTCCGAGTTTAATATCCATGATACTCAGAATTCCATATGACTTAGTCTTATGCGAGGAATCAAGTTCTATAACGAATATCGAGTGGGAAAAGCTTGAAATAAACTACGAATACCGACTATGCAAACAATAGAATAGAAAACCATAAGTCGATTCTCGAGTGAGAAACGGCGGAATACTCGGTATATTCAAAAAGCGATTAATCCGAGTGAGAGTGGATTCAGAATAAAGAACCAGTTTTCGAGTCGCTAACCGAAAGCGATAAAAGAGATAAGTGAGGGCCGAATCACTTAGAGAAAATACTATTTTACTCAAGTAAGTTTCTAAGACACAGAGAATGCCTTGGAATCAAAACTCTACAAGAATAACATCGATATACCTGATTCCTTTTGCATGACTCGTAAAGATATTGAGCAAGATCTCGAGTCTTCATATGGTCTTAAACAAGCTCCTCGAGCTTGGTATGAAAGACCGAGCAATTTCTTGGTTCAAAATGATTTTAAAAGAGGTCAGATCGACAAGACTCTCTTTATAAAAACCAAGGGGAAAGATTTCCTTATTGTTCAAATCTATGTTGATGATATTATCTTCGGAGCTACTAATGAATATCTCGTGCCGAGAATTTTTTGAGTTGATGAGTCAGGAATTCCAAATGAGTATGATGGGAGAACTCAATTTCTTCCTTGATTTACAAATCAAACAAGATAAAGATGGGATCTACGTCCATCAATCCAAGTATACCAAGGAGCTGCTAAAGAAATACAAACTTCAAGATGCAAAGCACGCATCTATACCCTTGAGCAGATAGTATAAAGCTTGACTCGGATGAGAAAGGTAAAGCAATAGATCAGAAACTCTATCGAGGTATGATTGGACCTTTGCTATATCTTACTTCCAGCCGGCCGAGATATAATGTTCAGTGTTTGTTTATGCACAAGATTTCAAGCTAATCCGAAAGAATCACATCTCACTACGGTGAAGAGAATATTCGAGATATCTTGCAGGAACTCGGAACTTAGGTCTCTCGGTACTCAAGAGACTCGGAACCGACCCTCACTCGGATACTCGGATGCGGACTACGCTGGATACAAAGTTGATAGAAAGAGCATTTCGGAGCTTGTCAATTTCCGGGTCAATCCCTAATTTCTTGGCACTCAAAGAAGCATAACTCAGTAGCTCTATCAACTGCTGAAGCTGAGTATATTGCAGCTGGAGCGTGTTGCGTTCGGATTCTATGGATAAAGCAACACTTGAGCGATCTTGGACTTTCTTTCAAATCGGTTCCAATCAAGTGTGAAAATCGAGTGCAATCAGCATCACCAAGAATCTAGTCCAAGCACTCAAAGACAAAGCATATTGAGGTTAGATATCACTTCTTACGAGACCATTATGAGAAAGGTGATATTGAACTTGAGTTCATTCCTACTAATCTTCAATTAGCTGATATCTTTACTAAGCCTCTTGGTGAAGATCAGTTTTGTTTCATTAGGAATGAGCTTGGAATGTTGAATGCATAATTATGTGCTATCTTTGTGAAAATCTCATTGCATGATTATGTGTTATGTGTTTTCAAAGTATTAATAACCATTAGCTCGGTTGATCCAGGTGATACTTGGGTTAGTAGTTGTTAATTATTTCTAGTTTCGAGTCACTCAAAACCAATCCGAGTCGGACTCGGACGTGGAGAAAAATTGGACTTCAAATTTTCTGGAGTTATCTCTAGATGAGTGGAGAATTTCGGAATATGTTTTTCAAAGTTTTTTTCTCTCTCCTGCTCTCTCGCGATCTGTGATGAAATGCTAGCCAATGGATTTCAAACTGCGCTGAATCTTAACTGTCGAAGAAGAGAACCATCACACCGGTCAAAGGTGACTGATGGACGAGCCGAGTCGAACGGAAAGTTAACGGACGTTTTTCTTTCCGTATATAGCACCTATTCATCTTCGTCTCGTTACTTCACATTCTCTCTCTCTCTCTCGTACGTAAAACTTCTCACGGAAGCTTTCTACGTCTACGAGTGCTCTCTAGACATCTTCAAGCAAGGCAAAGATCATCTCAAGTAAGTTCGTTTGCTCTCATCTCTTTCTTCTACTCTTGTTCTTTTGCTTTCGTCTACCTACTCTTCTCTTCTCTTTCTTAGAAAGTTTCATCTTTCTTTCTCATACTCAAAATGCCTAAGAGAGGTAATCATCCGGACTTTCGAGTCTCTTCCTCCTCCAAAAGCCTCGCACCAAAAACCCGTAAAGCTCAACCCCCTCTAAACCCATTGTCACCCAAGCATCTCGTGCTGGACGACAAGTTCTTCCCTACAACCAAATTTTCTTGGTTGGCTCACATTCAAACCACCGGAGCGTATAACTTTCTTTGTTTCAGCGAGTTCATTTATCCCGAACTCGTTTCGAGTTTTACACTCACCTCACTCACTCGAAGGTGTCCTAACCTCCGGAGTTCAAAATGTGATTGTTCGCATCAACACCTCTCTCCTCCACCGCCTGTTCAAGGTTTCCTCTCTTTTCTTGAATAGCAACCCCATTCCTTTCACTGAAGTCGCCAACGACTTCTTTGAAAAATACGCTAAAGAGTTTCCTGATTCACGGAAAAATTTTTCAGTGACTCGATTGAAGTCGAAGCACGCCTTCGTGCTTTCTGCCGATGAGAACCTTTTTCTCTCAGCATTCTAGCAAGGAGAACCCCAACTCCAAGCATTTGACATTCTTGAGGGCTACGAAGTAGACCTCTTCCCTTCAATAATTGAGCGGATGGCGGTTGTGCCAGCTCAACTCTAAAATAAGAAAAACACCTCTCTTCCCTTCGGTGCTCTTCTCACCCTTGTCTTCAAACAATTCAAGGTTCCTCTCCCCTCGGACCCCAATGTCGTATGCCGAGGCCGCCATCGTTGTTGGCAAGAAGGAACTCAGGGGTACGGATACCGAGAAACTCAACCCGGTGTCCGGGTGCACAACTCGTAGCCGAGGCCTCCTTCCCCGCCTCGGACTAAGAAAGAAAACCCCTTCTCTCTCCCCGCCCCACCTGTTGGTGCTTCCACCTCAGGTGCCTCAAAATCTCTCTCTGCTATTTTGTCCCCTATTTTCTTGGACAAAATCAGCTCCGTGTCCTCTCGAATTCAAGACACTCGCTCGACTCACTCAAGTCTATCTATCATTCTTTGTTCCTCCACCAAAAACCGCCCAATCCCAAATCCGAGAGCAAGTAAACAATGGTTCTTGAGATGAGGGAGCCGGTGAAGGAGTCGAAGGAGCTGGTCGAGCTTCTCAAAGAGAGAAGGTCTAAGGCGGCTCGAGACCATGGCGACTCGGACGCGTCCGAAGCGTCTTTGAGCCCGAGCCTAACCTCCTCGGACAACGGGAAGAAGAAGAAGAAGCTACGGACAACGAAGCGAGCAGACGCCGAGGAGCCTCGCGGCCGAGGCAGCTCTATCTCGGGCAAGGGGTGGAACACAATGAAGAGGCAACGGGAACTGGCGAGGGTCGATCGCTCCTCAAGCTCAAGTGGCAGATACTCGGCTCGGACGGCAGCTCCGAGTGGGTCGAAGGCCCAGACTGTGCTACGACAACATGCAGCGGGTCAAACAGAGCAGCCCCTTCCAGCTACCGAGGTCCACAGGGAGGCACCCCTAGATCCTCTCGTTCGGGTCAGCCACTTAGAGCTAAGCCCTTAACGGCGATCCCGGTTCTCCCTCCGCCGCCCTCAAACACATCGTCAAGATCCTACCAGCACTAGCGTACCTCCAATCCCTCTCGCTTCCACTCAGGCATCCCCCTCTCCCTCATAGGCGCCATGCACTCGTGTCACAATTCCACAGTATGCCGATTCTTCTTCTTTCCGAGAGATTTCTACTTATTTCTTTTGTCCGGACATCAAACTTGTACTAATTATTTTTTCTTTCTCACTTTCTTTGTTATTTTTGGTGAAAGGCAAGGGGAGAAATAGAGTCACAAAAACTTGTTGTCTTGTTTAGGGGAGCTTTCCCTCTCAATCTGTGTACTCTATTTAATTTCAATGAATTAATGCTTTCTCTTCAATTCTATCCGTGATTACAAAGAACCATTTCGAGTTAACATTATTTCATTGTTAAGCATTTTTTTTTTTTTGCTCCGATACATTAAGCTTGCTTTACTCATCTAACTTCATGCACAAGTATTCAAAAGCAGATCTTTTTCACTAACAAAGTTTCTGTCTAAGTATGGAATGCCTTTCATCACAAAGGGGAGATTGAAGACTCGGACACTCGCCCAACACATTTCGAGTTGTATCGAAGGAATCGAGTATAAGAACTTCTTAAGTATAGAGTTTTGATTCCAAGGCATTCTCTCGATCCTTAGAAACTTTTATGAAGTAATAAAGCATATTTTCTAAGTCATATAGCATTTACTTCTCATATTCTTGCTTGTCTCTGTGTGACTCGTAAAACGGATATTCGTGTCTCACTCGGCTTTGAGTCCCTCATCACTTAGATATATCGCATGCTGAATAGACTAGTATTTCGCTTTATCTCACTCGGATCCGACTTCATGTTATAAGTTCTATTTTGTTGGAGTCGGTGTTTCTAGTCCGAATCAAGCTTAGTCCATATCAAGTTATTTCACTCGATATTCTTTATGTAACTTGATTCTTTGCTTAGACTAAGTCGAATATTCCATTCCTTTTCGACTCAAATAATTACCAACTTAATTGTCTTAATTATGTTATTATCTCGTGTCTAATCTTCGACCAAAGTATTTTATACTTTGAGAATCAAAATTTGATTGACTTTTGTAGGTTATTCAAACGAGGATATACTTTTCGAAATACAAAAGTAACCGGCTTCAAAACGTCAAATCACCAGCAGACATGGCTTTTCACCTTCTCTGTTTCGAGTCCCGTAAGCGTGTGTCGAGGCCGTCTGTTTCCAAATCTGGAAAACCGAAACGCCAAGCTTAACGGTGATTTCTACCTTATCCTTCAAGACACCGCCAGTGGTTTTGGGACTTCCAAGGGAGTTAAACCGTTGTCCAACGTTCATATCACAACGGATACTTTCCGAGTGACTCGAAAGCCCTTATCAACGGTCACAAAGGACTCTCGGTCAGCGAGATGGAGATAACGGTTACTCGCCCGGTCATCTATAAATAGAAGCCAACTCACAAGACTTGAAGATTGCCGAACCTATTATTAATACACGTACTTGAGCAAAGTCATTGTATTTACACTTAATCTTCTACTTATAACTCCCACTCGTAATTCATTACTTTCGAGTAAGGTCCCTTGACTAAGTCGTAAAGGTTGACTCAGCTTAGTTGTCCCTAACTCGTAAGGGTTATCTCAGCTAGGAAGTACTAGATCGGATAAGGGAATTTCTAAGTCTAGGAAAACTTGTAAAGAGTTGTCTAAGGGAGCAACTCGAGTTCGGTCAGTCTACGGTATTTTGTGGACTCAAAATAGTGGATTTGACTTCGTGCTTGGACTAGCACGGTCCGTGGTTTTCTCGCCCCAGGAGGGTTTCCACGTAATCTCTAAGTGTTTACTTTCCGAGTTCATTCTAGACTCGGATAGCCTCAAAGCTTTAGCTTAATTTGCTTCTGTACTCTTTATAGCATTTCGAGTCCATACCTTTCGACTAAGCTTTTGACTCGGAATCGTTTCTGTCTTTACTTTAGTAAAAGAGTTTGAATTTCTAGGAAAGTCCTCCATCATCCTATTCACCCCCTCTAGGGTGACTCAGACTCTCCCCGAGCAAACCTTCAATTAGGAATACCTTAACAAGGCTATAGCATGCATTGACAAGCACTTGACACACATAGATAAGCACTTGACTAACGTTGACAAGCACCTTGACACACGTTGACAAATGAAGACTCGGACTTTACTCTACACATTTCTGAGTTCTATCAAGGGAATTAGGTATAAGACTTTCTCACTTATAGAGTTTTGATTCCAAGTCATTCTCTCGTACCTTATAAACTTTTCGAGTGATACAAGTATTTCCTCTAAGTGATATAGCATTTATTTCATGTATTTTTTGCTTCTCGTGAGACTCGGAAAGCATATCCGTACTTACTTTTGCACACTCGGTTCCGAGTCTCTCATCACTTAGAATTATTGCATGTTCGGATGACTAGTATTCGCATAACCGCACTCAGGTCCGACTTCATGTTGCGGGTTTTATTCTGTTATAGTCGGCGCTTCTAGTCCGAACCATGCTTAGTCTAGATCAAGTTTGTTCACTCGATATTCTTTTATTGGACTGGATTCTCACCTAGACTAACTCAAATGGAATTTGAGTTTCATGGATATTAGACTCAGAAAATTCCATTCCTTTTCCGACTCGGATAATTAGTTAGTTAATTATATTAATTATGTTATTATCTCGTGTCTAATCTTGGACCAAAGTATTTTATACTTTGAGAACCAATTTGATTTACTTTTGTAGGTTATTCAAACGAGGATGCACCTTTTGAAATACAAAAGTAACCTGGCTTCAAAACGTCAAATCACCAGCAGACAAGGCTTTTTCCACCTCCGACCTAGCCCCGTAAGACCGTGTCGAGGCTGTTTGTTTCCAAAGCTGGAAATCTGTAACACCAAGCTAAAGGGTGGTTTGCACCTTATCTTTCAAGACACCGCCAAGTGGTTTTAGGACTTCCAAAAGAGTCAAGGACCGTTGTCCAACGTTCATATCTCAACGGATATTTTCCGAGTGACTCGGAAAATCCTACACAACGGTCACAAAGGACTTCCAGATCGGAAGATGGAGATATCGGCTATTCCGCCCGGCATCTATATATAGAAGCCAACTCTCAAGACTTGAAAATTGTCAAACCTATTGTTAATACACATACTTGAGCAAAAGTCATTGTATTCATTCTCAATCTTCTACTTACAACTCCCATTCCGTAATTCATTATATTATGAGTTGTAAGGTCTTGTACTTAGTTACAAACACTCTCTTTCTTACTCTCTAAGTAAGGTCCCTTGATCGAGCTAACTCAGCTCGCTTGTCCCTAGCTGTAAGGGTTATCTCAGTTAGGAAGTACTAGATCGGATAAGGGAATTTCTAAGTTTAGGAAAAACTTATAAAGAGTTGTATAAGGGAGCAACTCGGGTTCGGCCAGTCTACTATATTTTGTGGACTCAAAATAGTGGATTTGACTTCGTGCTTGGATTAGCACGGTCCGTGGTTTTCTGCCCCAGGAGGGTTTCCACGTACTTTCCGTGTCTTCACTTTCCGAGTACATTCTAGACTCGGCACGGACTCAAAGCTTCAGCTTAATCTACTTCTTTACTCCTCACTGCAATTCCGAGTTCATACTTTTCTAACCATAATATAGACTCGGAATGCGCTCCGTCTCGTACTTAGTTCAAAAGAGTTTGATTTTCACAAAAATCTTCCACCACCCTATTCACCCCCTAGGCTGACTTAGTCTCTCGCCGAGCAAACCTTCAACAAAGTCGCGGCACACACCGACTAGTGCATGGCGTGCCTTCAAAAGGTCGTGCCATGCTTTGGCAAGCACTAGGAATGCCTTTGTAACACTATAGCATGTGTTGATAAGCACTTGACACACGTTGATAAGCTCTTCACACACATTGACAAGCACCCTTATACACGTTGACAAGGTCGTGGCATATATTAACAATTGCTTGGCGTGCCTTGAAAAGGCCATGGAGTGCTATGGCAAGCACTAGGAAAGCCTTAGCAATGCTATAGCATGCGTTGACAAGCACTTGACACGCGTTAACAACTACCTTGACACACGTTGACAAGGTCATGGCATACATTGACAAGTGCTTGGTGTGCCTTTAAAAGGTTGTGGCATGCCTTGGCAAGCACTCGGAAAGCCTTAGCAATGCTATAGCATATATTGACAAGCACTTGACACACGTTGACAAGCACCTTGACACACGTTGACAAGGTCGTGGCATACATTGACAAGTGCTTGACTTGCCTTTGAAAGCATTAGAAATGCCTTTCGTAAAGCCATAGCATGCATTGACAAGCACTTGACACACGTTGTCAAGCACTTGACACACGTTGACAAGCACCTTGACACATTTTGACAAGGTCGTGGCATACATTGACAAGTGCTTGGCGTGCCTTGAAAATGCTGTAGCATGGCTTGGAAAGCACTAGGTGCCTTAGCAACGCTATAACATGCATTAACAAGCACCTTGACACACGTTGACAAGCACCTTGACACATGTTGACAAGCACCTTGACACACGTTGACAAGGTCGTGGCATACGTTGACAAATGCTTGGCGTTCCTTTAAAAGGTCCTTGCATGCCTTAGTAAGCATTAGGAATATCATAGAAACGCTATAGCATGCATTGACAAGCACTTGACACATGTTCACAAGCACTTGATACGCGTTGACAAGCACCTTGACACACTTTGACAAGGTCGTGACATAGTTGACAAGTGGTTGGCGTGCCCTTGCAAGCCTTAGGAATGCCTTAGCAATGCCATAGCATGCATTGATAAGCACTTGACACAAATTGACAAGAACTTGACACACATTGACAAGAACTTAACACACGTTGACAACCACCTTGACACACGTTACAAAGTCGTGGCATACGTTGACAAGTGCTTGGTGTGCCCTGAAAAAGTTGTGGCATGCCTTGGTAAGCACTAGGAATGCCTTAGCAACACTATAACATGCATTGACAAATAGTTGACACACGTTGACAAGTACTTGATGCACGTCTAATAGCCCCTTGACACACGTTGAAAAGGTTATGGCATACACGTACAAGTGCTTGGCGTGCCTTTAAAGGTCATGGCATGCCTTAGCAAGCACTAGGAATGCCTTAGTAATAATGTAGCATGCAATTGACAAGAACTTGACACATGTTGACAAACACTTGACACATGTTGACAACCACCTTGACACACGTTGACAAGATCGTGACATACGTTGACAAGTGCTTGGCGTACCTTGAAAAGGCCGTTGCATGCCTTGGCAAGCACTAGGAATGCCTTAGTAACGCTATAGCATGCAATTGACAAGCACTTGACACAAGTTGACAACCACTTGACACACGTTGACAACCACCTTGACACACATTGACAAGGTCGTGGCATACATTGACAAGTTCTTGGCGTGGCTTCAAAGATCATGGCTTGCCTTGGCAAGCACTAGGAATACCTTAGCAATGCTATAGCATCCATTGACAAGCACTTAACACACGTTGACAAGCACTTCACACACGGTTACAAGCACGTTAACACACGTAGACAAGGTCGTGGCATACATTGACAAGTGCCTGGCATGCCTTGAAAAAGGCCATGACATGCCTTTTCAAGCATTAACAATGCCTTAGCAATGTCATAGCATTCATTAACTAGCACTTGACACACGTTGACAAGCACTTGACGGACGTTGGCAACCACCTGACACACATTGAAGAGGTCGTGGCATACATTGACAAGTTCTTGGCGTGCCTAGAAAAGGCCGTGACATGCCTTGGCAAGCATTAGGAATGCCTTAACAAAGCTATAGCATGCATTGACAAGCACTTGACACACGTTGATAAGCACTTTACTCACGTTGACAAGCACCTAGACACACGTTGACAAAGTCGTGGCATACATTGACTAGTGCGTAGCATGCCTTCAAAAGGTCGTGCCATGCTTTGGCAAGAACTAGGAATGCTGTGGAGGGAGATGCGAGATAGGACGCCAACCGGCCACAGCAGGATCTGCGGCTAGTAGGGCCTAGTTTGTGTCTGCGAGGCTAGCGTCTAAGCCGTGTTACGCTAGGGTTGAATCCATGGCTAGAGTGCAGACAAATGAGGGAGAGGGATGGATGAACGAGGGTATGGGAATGAAGGTCAGCGACAAGATGAGGCCGGAAGGTGGATACTGGAGTTGAGACCCCTTCCCAGCGAGAGCGAGCGAGAGAGAGAGAGAGAGAGAAGAGGAGACGAGAGGGAGGGAGCAATAGTTAGAACACCAGCAAGGTGGGGTTTAGACCCCTTCCCAACAAATTTTTCCTTTTTTTAAAATTAAAAAATCAACTTTTAGTCCGAACCCTCCATTTAAAATTGAATGGTTTATATCTAGTGTGCTCACCTAATGATTGAGTGTGTATATATATATATATTAATTTTAGTTTCTATGTTTGACCAAAATCTTACATGTGCTTGTAGGTTGAGAAGAAGAAGTCATCATGTCTCATTGTTCTTTTTCTGTTATGTGTCCGGTAATTATAGTGTTTATTGCTTGATATTGGGCAAAATAGGTATATTCTTTGATCCCCTTGATTCTTATGAGGGTGGCTTGCTGAATATTGGATTTCTTTTACCAAATTTATGAATCCACTGGAGCTTACTATGCCCTGGGAGCCTCCCGATTAACATTGAGGTTTTGATCCCCTTAATCTCTATCGATACGTAAAGTTGTTTGTTTGTTCCTTGCTTAATTAGGCTATTAGGTTATGATAACACATTAACCTTATCATAAATTAGTGAAGCAAAATCCCTTTACCAAATTCATGGAGTCACCCAAAGGAATGGCCAATAGTAACCAATCCATAGGGCTTTGGCAACTAGGGTTATCCCTCCTATGGGGAGCTGCAAATTCCCTCATAATTTATTCCAAAATCTTTAGCATGTTCTCTGTTATAATGCATCATAACAACGGTCGAGTTTGTGCTCTCTTGTAGAGTATTCCATCATAATAAATGAACCATTCAGCGCTTTTTTTATGTGATTAGCCTCATTTTCATATTGAGCAAGCTCTCCGTTAAAGAGGTATTTAATGAAGGGATCCATCCAAGTACTACTCATATCCTACCATATGACCTCAACAATGTCTATGCTCCTTTCCCCTAGCACCTCCTACTAATTTTTCTTTGGTTGTCCATCAAACAAGGAGCTTTCTAGCTTGAAGAGGGCATCTTTGCATGCTTTTGAGCAAGGAACATGCAGAATTTCAAAGTACTCGGAGCCGTCTTGTTGCTTCATTAAATTATTTTAGGTAGGCCACCATCCTTTCGTCCTGAGCTTCATACTCCTTGTTTAGTTGGGAGACCACAAGTTATGAATCAGAGTAGGCTTTAAATAAGCTTGGTCTCACCTATTGCAAAGAATCTAAGCTTGCTATGAGTGCCTTGTATTCCGTCTCATTGTTAGAAGCTTTGAGCTTGAATTTAAGTGCATGCTGATAACTTTCTCCCGTGGGTGAAGTAATGACTAGTTGTGCTCCGCTTTAATCCTTGGTGGCGAGCTTTCTACATAGAGCTTAGATTCTTTGCAATAGGTGAGAGAACTCAGCTATGTAGTTAGCCAATGCTTGAGCCTTGACCGCTCTTCAAGGTCGGAACTCTAGTTCGTAGAGAGTTAGCTTTATTGCCTATTTCAACATTCATCCCGAACTCTTAAATTTCTAGAGTACATTCTCTAAAGGCTAGTTAGTGAGAATCGTTACTTTTTATGCTTCAAAGTAAGGACGTAACTTCTTACCTGCCAAAAGAGGACATACGCAAACTTCTCGACCAAAGGGTAATGAAGCTTGGGGCATGCGAGCACATGGCAAACATAATAAATTGGGATCTGCTCCTTTTTTTTCTCCACAAGAAGAACTAGGCTTATTGCTTGGGTCCGAGATAGTGAGGTAGAGGAGCAAGGGCTTTCCCTAAGTCGGACTCGCAATCTTAAGAAGTTGGGCCAAATAAGTTTTTAACTTGGAAAACAATCCTTTTGCCTTCGAGTCCCACTCAAACTTGGCTTCTCTCTTAAGGACTTTGAAGAAAGGTTCACACTTTTCTGTCGACCTTGACATGAACCCTCGTAAAGCATCAACACATTCCGTAAGCTTTTCAAGTTTCCTAACTATTTTAAGGGATTTCATATCAAGCATTGCCTAGATCTTATCTCGGTTGGCCTCAATTCCCTTATGGTTGATCATAAAGCCGAGGAACTTGCAATACCTCACCTTAAACACACACTTCTCGGGGTTCAACTTCATGTTGTGTTCCCAATAAGAGCTTGAAGGTCTGCTCTAGGTTGGCAAATTGGTCCTTGTCTTCCTTGCTATTGATGATCATATCGTCAACATATACCTCCATGGATTTTCCAATGAGCGTTGCGAAGTTCTTATCAACGAGCCTTTGGTAAGTGACGCCAACATTTTTTAGTCCAAAAGGAATTACCTCATAACGAAAGAGCCCATGTTCGATGATAAATGTTGTCTTCTTATAGTCTTCCCGACCGAGTGGAATCCGATGATACCTAGAGAACGGGTCCATAAAGCTTGGAAAAGTGTGGCATCCTATTACATCCAGAAATCTATCAATCCTTGGGAGAGGGTAGTTTTCCTTAGGACAAGCTTTGTTATAAGGTCGATAAAATACACTCACATCCTTTAGGTCTCGTTATATGGTAACATAGAGCGTTTGCCGAGCAGCTAAGTTGGTATAGAAGAACTATTGTGCCGCCATATTGACCAACACTACATTAGAAACCAACTCCAAGTATTGGCACTCATGGATGAAACATGATTTCAACAACCTACGGACCCTTCTAGCTGTGATCGCACAACGCTCAGCCCACAAGTGTCTTCTTTTTGGACAACTAGCTTGTGAAGTGTATCCATATTTAGTTTATGTTTTATGACCTTAGGATCTACACCTAATATTTTTTTAGGGAAAAGGAAAAACGTCCTTGTACTCCCTTAAGAGTTGAATGAGAAATTGCTTAACCTCTTGTGGAAGATAATTCCCAACCTTGGCTACATGATTAGGGTGTTCAAGCTCAAGGAGTACCAGCTCAACTTCCTCAGTGGGTCAGTTGTCGTGTTCTACAGTGGTCTTCTATCATAGCAAGACAAATAGTTAGAGTTTTAACTCGCTTTATCAAAGGTCATGCTGAAATAGTTACATTTGTGCACCATCCTTTGATCACTATATACTTTTCCAATAGCTCCATCAAGTAAATTCATACCACATGAGAAAAAGGTAGGAAGCAACGATCACTTTGGTCTTGCATAAGATAGGGAATCCAATCATTACATTTAAGCTTAAAGACTCGGGTATAACTCTCTATCTCTCTATGGTTTTGATTCTAAGTCATTCTCAGCCTTCAAAAACTCATATCTAAGTTTTCATCCTGTTTTGACCTACTCGAAACCTTTCATCAAGCATAACATTCTTGAATCAGTTTATGACCCTCTCGGACACCACTCGAAAAAATGACATAAGTAAATAATTTCGTAACACTTTTATTCTAAGCACCGACTTCATGTTTCAAGTGAAAATGAATTACAACGTTAATTCTAATTTATAAGTGAATTTATTTATTGAAAATTATTTACTTAATCAAGTTTATGTATTCTGATATTTTATTCTTTCTAACTTGATCGCTTTAAGGATTGACTCAAGATGGAATTTGATCCTAATGAATATTAGACTTAGAAAATTCCATTCCTTTAGGGTCGAAGATAATTAAGTTCTTAATTATTTTAATTTAATTACTATTTTTGCCTAATTTTGGACCAAAGTATCTTTATACTTTGAGTACCACTTTGATTTACTTTTATAGGTTGATTAAACAAGCCTAATCTACTTTTGAAATAAAAAAGTAGCTGGTTTCTAGTCATTAAACACCAAGCATACGTAAATCAACCATTTATGGACATGGCTCATTGTAAGACCCGTAATTTTGGTGTTAGGTGGTCTTACGAGGTGGAGCTAATTATTTAGCCTTGATTAAATAGAGTAGGCCGAATAAGATACTCGTAAATTTATCCGAGCGAATTATTATTAATCCGCGTAATTATATTTAGTAGAGCGTACTAATTCCTTTCTCTCGAATTTTCCGTCGGATCGGATACGTATAAACCCGAAACCGCTTATATTATGTACGTGGGTTTAATTATTGTGAGTTTTCGCAAAGGAAAAGGGAAGAGGAATGTAACAAGGAGTGTTAAGAAAGAAGGGGCAATTAGGTGTTTAGGATAAAAAGGGGATTAGTGTGATTGATGGTGCGTGGCATCATCTAAGGAAGCCAATGAAATAAAATTAAAAAATAAAAAATAAAAAAAAAGAAAAAGTGAAAGGAGACAAAAGAAGGCTCGGGAAAGAAGGAGGCTGAGCGAAAATAGGAAAGAGGAAGCAGAAACGAGTAGGGAGGCGGGAGAGAGGGAGAACCGAGTGAGAGAAGCAAAGAGAGGAAGGGAGGGAAAGAGCGAGAGAGACCGGGAGGAGGCCGCTGGCTCGCCTGGCGACCGGTGGGCGAAGGGAAAGTGAGGGGTCGGGAAGGCAAAAGAGAAGAGAAATAGAGCGAAGGAAGAAGGGAAGAGGGAGGACCGAGCGCAGAGAGAGAAAGAGAAGGCGAGCGGTGTTAGGGTCGAGGAGACCGAGGGGTGGTCGACGACCACCGCAGACCCGAAAGCGATGGCCGGCGATGCTAATAGGCGGCGAGCAAGGGAAGAAAGCGAGAGACTGGGGTAGAGCGAGGGGCGAAGGAAAGACCCAAAACAGAGACAAACGAGTAAGACTTCGGGAGGCCGGAATCGGGGAAAAGCAACGGCGATAAGGGGGAAGGACCGGCGGCGAATGCGTAAGGGCCGACCGAGGGGCGGCAGAAACCGGAACCGTTGAACCGAAGCAGGAGGAAGCGAGAGTCCCCGAAACCGAACACAACCGAACGTAGAGCGAGAGACAGCAAGCAATTCGATCAATTCTAAACCCGAGAATCCGAGGTGGGTAGTCTTATACTCTAAACTATTAGTAATTTCGAAACCCCAATGGATTTATTGTGAATGTTGAATGTGTAATGTGAATATTGAATTTGTTGTGAATTTTGAGTATCTCAGTATTGCGAAACAGTACCTAGTCGTTGTGTAATAGTGAAATAAGAGCTTCGAATGGATCTAGAGAATTAATAGAGCTGAAACGGGACATGAAAGGAGGTACAAGGGTTAAATAGTAGAATTAAATTGGGAACTTTAAAGAGATTTAGTAGTTACTTAAGGTTGAAATGGAACCTGCTGATTCTGAAGAGGTTAGATTACATAGGTCAAATGAGTAGTATTGACGTTTCGGTTAGCTATTAAGGATAAAGGAGTTGGGACCCGGATACGAATTATGAGTTAATTAAGCCTTAGAGATTTCTTGAACCTGCGGTATTAAGAGCTAATTATGAACAATGGAGAATGATAGGTCGAAGTATAAAGAGGAGTATGAATTCGTACTCGAGTGATGCACAATTGGGATATATAAGTGAGAAATGGGTGATTGTGAGATTAATTACGTTCGAAGTATATTTAAATCCTCGAGGTTGAACTAAGCATGAAGATAAGCGAAGGTAACGGAAATTGAATAATGAAAAGTGATTAAGAGTTACATAACTAAAGACGGACAAACAAGAGTTAAGTAATGAGTTAGAGACATATAATGGGAATTTGAGGCGGGGAATGGTAAGGTTAAGTTGAGATTGGAATCTAACTAAGCTTTGAGCTGAAATTAAGTTGGAAGATGAGCTTAGCAACACGGAACTTGAATGATAAAGTGAGATTAGGAGTTATATGGCTGAATGTGAGCAAAGGAAGTTGATTTATAAAGTAGAGATCTAGAATGAAGGATTGAAGCAAAAACAGAGAATTGTGAGAAGTTGAGACGTTGAATCGGGTGGTGTCCGCTTATGGTTATTATGGCTCGGAAAATGGAAATCAATCATACTAAAGTGATGAATTTAGAAAGATAGAGTTGGAAAAGAGTTGAGAATGACAGCTGGCATTGAATGGTGGCTATTTGTGTTAAGTGATTTCTTTATGTGATACTCAAAAGTAGTTTTGAAAGGTTTTTGTATTTTATGTAAGATGATACTTGAATGTAACTTCTTGTGAATTGCCTTTCAAACGTAATTCTGTTTTAAAGAAGCAATCTGATTGAGAAATTGAATTTGGAGGGATGGCACTTAGTGCTATGCTTTCTAGGGTGTCAAAACGATTTGAGAAAGTGAATTTATAAGGATGACACGTGGTGTCATGCCTTCCTTGATGTGAAATCGATTGAGAAAGCTCGTGAAGTGAATGTGATGAATGAGTATGTGCAAAGAGTTTTGAATCGACAGGCTACGGATTGTTTAGCATACCGAAGGGTTCAAGCGGGGACGCCCGACTAGAAACTTCGAGGGAAGGGTTCTAACAGGGGTCCTGCAGAGGCAGGATGCCCGCTCCGAGACTTCCTAGAAGATAGGTCCCGGGAGCCTTTTGTCGGGGTCGCACCCTAAATTAAAGAAGTGCTAGTTCGAATCCTCGTAAAGCCCGAAAAGTTGATTCAACCCCAAAGGAATTGTTCATGAATGTGAAATCGTGCTTTTGAATGATTGAAGTGTTAAGAGTTTTATATTGCAAATGACTTCAAGAGATTTCATTGAAAACTATATAGATTTGTATTATATTATTACGTTTTCACCGATTTCATTACTATGAGTATTATGTATAAAGAATTTCCATTTTAAGGGTGTAAGACTCCGGTGAGCCCGTGGTTTATTGCTCACCCCCACAAATCCCCCTTTTCCCTCCCCAGTGTTGTAGGTACATCTTAAAAGTATGATTTCCACTTAGCATATTTCGGACTCCACCGATTCGTTGTTTGATGCGTGCTCGAGCAATTCAAGTCAAGAATATACATTTCTTATACTTCTCAAGCATTATAGTTTGTAATTTAGTTCATATAGTTGTACCAAATGTGTAATGAACCATTTAGATTGTTTTAAGTTTTATAGCATGATTGGTTGGACTCCGGCGTGTGGTCGTTGAGTTGTATACTCCGAGCGTGTGGCTCGTTGAGTTATATTATGCTTTTATGCAGGGTTTTAAGGCTTTAAGCCTATGGGATAGTCCATGTTACAAACAGAACTCTGCCGAAATTTTTAGTAAATCTCGGATTCTTTTGGGAAACCTCCCTTATTATCCTTAAGTTGAGTTTAGACAGCCAAACCGACACCGGTAAGAGCATTGGGAGTTCCTTTAAGGAACTCGACGATGTAATACTCCTAGGGGGTGTTTTGGGGTGTTACACTCATATACCGTATCGTGGTTATTTGTTTCCAAATCTGGTAAACAACAACTTTGAGTCTAACGGTTGTTACCAACCTAGATTTCAATCACAACTAGCGGGATGGATCACCTTTTAAGCCAAGGACCACCACACAACGTTCACATCTCAACGGAACCTTTTCGAGTGACTCAAACTAACCGTTACAACGGCTATTTAAGCTCACCAGTCCAGAATAAGTCTCAACGGTCATTCCGCCCTGCTGTGTATAAATAAAAGCCACTCCACAAGACTTGAAAGATTGCTGAACACATTGCTCAACACTTACTTAGTACATTCTCATTTAATCTTTAGCTTACAATTCCCAATCTGCATTTTCTTACTTTCTAAGTTGTAAAGAAAGTCTTATAATCACTTATACTCTTTCTACTTTCTTTCTAAGTCCCTTGACCGAGCTGTAAGGGATAATGAAGGTTTGCTCGGGGAGAGTCCGAGTCACCCTAGAGGGGGTGAATAGGGTGATGGAGGATTTTTGTAGAAATTCAACCTCTTTTGCCAAATAAGATACAAAAATGGATTCCGAGTCAAAATCGAGTTAGAAAAGTATGGACTCGTAAATGCTCGCTTAGAGTAAAGTGGCAAATTAAACAAAGGCTTTGAGACAAACCGAGTCTAGAATGAACTCGTAAAGTAAACACTTAGAGAATACGTGGAAACCCTCCCAGGGCGAGAAAACCACGGACCGTGCTAATCCAAGCACGAAGTCAAATCCACTATTTTGAGTCCACAAAATACCGTGAACTGACCGAACCTGAGTTGCTCCCTTAGACAACTCTTTACAAGCTTTCCTAGACTCGAAATTCCCTTATCCGATCTAGTACTTCCTAGCTGAGATAACCCTTACAGCTAGGGACAACTAAGCTGAGTTAACCTTTACAGACTTAGTCAAGGGACCTTACAATGAAAGTAAGAAAGTGTTTGTAACTAAGTACAAGACCTTACAACTCGAAAGTAATGAATTACGGAGTGGGAGTTATAAGTGGAAGATCGAGAGTAAATACAATGACTTTGCTCAAGTACGTGTATTAACAATAATTTCGGCAATCTTCAAGTCTTGAACGTTGGCTTCTATTTATAGATAACCGGGCAGATTAGCCGTTATCTTCATCTACTGTCCGAGAGTTCTTTGTGACCGTTGACAAAAGCTTTCGAGTCATTCGGAAAGTATCCGTTGTGATATGAACGTTGGACAACGGTTTAACTCTCTTAGAAGTCCCAAAACAATTGGCGGTGTCTTGAAACATAGGGTGGAAACCACCGTTTAGCTTGGCGTTTTAGTTTTCCGGATTTGAAAATAGACAGCCCCGACACAATCTTCCGGAACCGAGACAGAGAAGATGAAAAGTCATGTCTGCTGGTGATTTGACGTTTTGAAGCCGGTTACTTTTGTAGATTGAAAAGTGTATCCTCGTTTGAATAACCTACAAAAGTAAATTAATTTTAGTTCTCAAAGTATAAAATTCTTTGGTCCAAGATTAGACACGAGATAATAAAATAATTAAGATAATTAAGTTGGTAATTATCTCGAGTCGGAAAGAGAATGGAATTTTCTCGAGTCTAATATCCATAAAACTCAAAATTCCATCCGAGTTAGTCTAAGCAAAGAATCAAGTTAGAAAGAATATCGAGTTAAATAACGTGATATAGACTAAACATGAATCGGACTAGAAGCACCGACTTCAGCAAGATAGAACAAATAACATGAAGTCGGATCCGAGTGGAAAACTAGTCTAATCATCGAGCGATAAATCTAAGCAATGAGGGACTCGGAACCGAGTAAGACACTCATATCTCGTTTTCCGAGTCACAAAGAAACAAGTAAGAAATACATGAAGTAAATGTTGTATCACTTAGAGAAGATACCATATCACTCGTAAAAGTTTCTAAGATATAGACAATGCCTTGGAATCAAAACTCTATAAGTAAGAATTTGTTATACCCGATTCCTTTCATACAACTCGGAAAGTGTTATGCGGTGTCTCGGAGCGTAAACCGAAGTATGCTTTAACAATGAAATAATGTTAACTCGGAATTGGTTGTCTGTAAACGCATATAGAGTTGAAGAAAAATCATTAATTCATTGAAATTAAGAAAAGTACACAAGTAGAGAGGGAAAGCTCCCCTAAACAAGACAACAAATGTTTCTAAGTTTCTTCTCCCCTTGCCTTTCAGCAAAAACAACAAAAAGGGAAGAAGAAAAAAAGATAATACAAATTTGATGTCCGGACAAAAACATTGAAATCTCTCGGAAAGAGGAAGAATCGGCAGATCGAGGAATTGTGACTCGGTGCATGGCGCCTACGAGGGAGAAGGGATTTCGAGTAGAAGCGGAGGGGTTGGAGGTACGCCGGCGCTGGTACGATCTTGACGATGTGCTTGAGCGTGGCGGAGGGAGAACCGGGATTGCCGTCAAGGGCTCAGCTCGAATGGCCGACCCGAACGAGAGGATCTAGGGGTGCCTCCCTGTGGACCTCGGTAGCTAGAAGGGGCTGCTCTGTCCGACCCGCTGCATGTTGTCGTAGCACGCTTGGGCCTTCGACCCACTCGAGCTACTCGTCCGAGCCGAGTACTGCCACTTGAGCTTGAGGAGCGGCTCGACCCTCAGCAGCTCCCGCTGCCTCTTCATTGTGTTCCACCCCTTGCCCGGATAGATCCGCCTCAGCCCGCAGCTCCTCGACGTCTGTTGCTTCGTTGTCTGCAGCTTCTTCTTTTTCTTCCCCGTTGTCTAAGGAGGTCGGGCCTAGGCTCAAAGACGCTTCGGACGCGTCCGAGTCGCCATAGTCTCGAGCCGCCTTAGACCTTCTCTCTCCGAGAAGCTCGACCAGCTCCTTCTGCTCCTTCACCAGCTCCCTCATCTCAAGAACCGGAGTTTGCTGCTCTCGGATTTGGGATTGGGCGGTCTTTTGGTTAATGGTCATTGATTGAAGAACAAATTTAAATGACCGGAGCATGTCCCCGAAATCGGAGGACACGGAGCTAATTTTGTCCATAAAAACGGGGACAAAATAGCAGAGAGAGACTTGGAGGCACTCGAGGTAGAGGCACCAACAGGTGGAGCACGGAGAGAGAGAGGGGTTTCTTTCCGAGTCCGAGGCGGAGAAGGAGGCCTCGGCTCCGAGTTGTGCACCCGGACACCAGGTTGAGTTTCCCGGTATTCGTACCCTCGGAGTTCCTTTTTACCGACAACAACGGCAGCCTCGGCACACGGCATTGGGGTCCGAGGGAGAGGAACTTGGAATTGCTTGAAGACAAGGGTGAGAAGAGCACCGAAGGGAAGGGAGGTGTTCTTCTTGTTTTGGAGTTGAGTCGGCATAGCTGCCATCGGCTAAATTATGGAGGGGAAGAGGTCTACTTCGTAGCCCTTAAGAATGTCAAAAAGAGCTTTCAAATGCTTGGAGTTGGGGTTCTCCTTGCTAGAATGCTGAGAGAAAAAGGTTCTCATCAGCAAAAAGCACGAAGGCGTGCTTCGACTTCAACCGAGTCACCGAAAAATTTTTCGTGACTCGGAAACTCTTTAGTGTATTTTTCAAAGAAGTCGTCGGCGACTTCGGTTAAGGGAATAGGGTTGCTATTCAAGAAGAGACAGGAAACCTTGAACAAGTGGTGGAGGAGAGAGGTGTTTATTCGAACGAGTAATGTTCCGAACCCCGGAGGTTAGAACATTTTCGGAGGAGGTAAGGTGAGTGTAGAACTCGAAACGAGTTCGGGATAGATGAACTCACCGAAGCTACAGAAAGTTGTATGCTCATGTGGTTTGAATGTGAGACAACCAAGAAAATTTGGTTGTAGGGAAGAACTTGTCGTCCAGCGCCGGATGTCTGGGTGACAATGGGTTTGGAGAGGGTTGAGCTTTCGGATTTTGGTGCGAGGCTTTTGGAGGAGGGAGAGACCTGAAAGTTGGGATGGTTACCTCCCTTAGGCATTTTGAGAAAGAGCATGAAAAGAATGAAACTTTTGAGGAAGAAGAGAGAAGAAAAGGTAGAAGAGAGCAAACGAAAAGAGTAGAAGAAAGAGATGAGAGCAATCGAACTTACTTGAAATGGCCTTTACATCGCTTGAAGAAGTTCAAAGATCACTGTGTACGTAGAACTCTTCCGCGAAAAGTTTCGTTTGAAAGAGAGATAAATGTAGAGTATCGAGACGCAGATGAATAGGCGCTATTTATAGAAAAAATACACGCCCGTCAACTATCCGTTAAGTATAACTCCGTTCGACTCGGCTTGTCCATCGGTCATCGTAGACCGGTGTGACAGTTCTCTTCTCAAAGGTTAAGATTCTAGCGAGTTAGAGATCCACGGCTATCGTCCGATCACAGCGCTCAAGAGAGAGAGAAAAAGATTTTTTTGAAAAGTAGTCCAAAACTCTCCACTATTCTAGAGATAATTTCAGAAAATTTGAAGTCCAAATTTTTCTCTACGTCTAAGTGTGACTCGGAATGGTTTCGAGTGATTCGAAACAAGAAATAACTACTAACCCGGTATCACCGAATCAACTAAGCTAATGGTTATTAATAATTTGAAAACACATAACATTTAATCATAGAAATATCACACGAGTTATGCATTTAACATACCAAGCTCATTCCGAATAAAACAAAATTGATCTTCACCAAGAGGCTTAGTAAAGATATCAGCTAATTGAAGATTAGTAGGAATGAACTCAAGTTCGATATCACCTTTTTCAGAATGATCTCGTAAGAAGTGATATCCGACCTCGATATGCTTTGTCTTCGAGTGCTTGGACTGGATTCTTGGCGATACTAATTGCACTCGATTGTCACACTTGATTGGAACCGATTTGAAAGAAAGTCCAAGATCTCTCAAGTGTTGCTTTATCCATAGAATCCGAGCGCAACAGGCTCCAATCGCAATATACTCAGCTTCAGCAGTTGATAGAGCTACTGAGTTTTGTTTCTTTGAGTGCCAGGATATTAGGGATTGACCCGAAATTGGCAAGCTCCGGAAGTGCTCTTTCGATCAACTTTGTATCCAGCGTAGTCCGCGTCCGAGTATCCGAGTGAGAGTCGGTTCCGAGTCTCTTGAATACCATAGACCTAAGTTCCGAGTTCCTGCAAGATATCTCGATAGATTTTCCGATCTATTACTTTACCTTTTTCGTCCGAGTTAAGTTTTATACTCGCTTGCTCATGGGTGTAGATGCGTGCTTTGCATCTTGAAGTTTGTATTTCTTCGACAGTTCCTTGGTATACTTGGATTGATGGCCGTAGATCCCATCTTTGTCTTGTTTGATTTGTAAACCAAGGAAGAAATTGAGTTCTCCCATCATACTCATTTGGAATTCTCGACTCATCAACTCGGAAAATTCTCGGCATAGAAATTCATTAGTAGCACCCAAGATAATATCATCAACATAAATTTGAGCAATAAGGAAATCTTTCCCTTTGGTTTTTATAAAGAGCATCTTGTCGATCCGACCTCTTTTAAAATCATTTTGAACCAAGAAGCTACTCGATCTTTCATACCAAGCTCGAGGGGCTTGTTTAAGACCATAGAGTGCCTTTTGAAGTTTGAAAACATGATTTGGAAATTCCGAGTTTTCAAAACGAGGAGGTCTGCTCGACATAGACTTCTTCTTCAATAAAACCATTGAGAAAAGCACACTTAACATCCATTTGATATAATTTAATATGCATGCTTGGATGCGAATGCCAACAGGATTCTAATAGCTTCGATTACGGCAACAGGTGCAAATGTTTCCCCACAATCAATTCCTTCTTCTTGATTGTAACCTTGAGCCACAAGTCTAGCCTTGTTTCGACTACCACTCCACCCTCATCCAGGTTTGTTCTTGAAAACCCATTTGGTTCCTATAACTGGGTGGTCGGAAGGTCGGTTGGTCGAGTCCGGACTTAGCTTCTTTCGAATTGATTGAGCTCCTCTTGCATGGCCTCTACCCATTCAGGTTCATTAAGGGCCTCTAGTGCATTTCGGGTTCGAGTTAATGAGATGAATGCGGTGAGTGCACAAAGATTTTGAAGAGAGGAATGAGTTCTTACCCCACTTGTTGATATCGGATATTATGTTTTCTAGTGGATGACTAGAAGTAAACTTGAATGCTTTACCAGTTCTCCGATTCACGAGATTTGTGGGCTGAGCTACCCGATCTTCGAAGCTTGTTCCGAGTGATCTTCTTCGTTATCTTGTTCGTTACGAGCGAGCTCTTGAGTTGTCTCATTCCGAGTCACTTCGTTCGAGTGACTTCATTCCGAGCCGGTTGAGTTTGAGTCTGTGTGGGCTCGGTTTCATCATCATCTCTGCTGAGCTTCAATTTAGAGTATGAAGACTCGCTTGGTTTTCCTGTTCATGCTCATCAAATACAACGTGGATGCTTTCTTCCACTTTGTTAGTTCTCTTATTGAAAATGCGATAAGCTTTGTCTGTGAGAAGAGTAACCTAGAAAAATACCTTCATCTAACCGAGCATCAAACTTGGTCGAGTGATCTTTACCATTATTGTGAACGAAGCACTTACATCCAAATGGTCTGAAATAGGAAATATTCGGTTTCTTCCCTTTGTAGAGCTCATAAGGTGTTTTCCTCGGAATGGGTCCGATGAGGCATCTGTTCAAAGTATAGTTGGCTATGTTGATTGCCTCGGCCCAGAAATAGTAAGGTAAGTTGTGCTCAATCATCATCATCCTTGCTATTTCTTCAAGGGTTCTTCTCTCTACTACTCCATTTTGTTGAGGAGTTCTTGGTGCTGAGAAGTTGTGAGAGATGCCATTTTTGTCACAAAACTCCGAGAATTCCGAGTAGTCGAACTCCCTTACATGGTCGGTTCGAATTCTCTAGATCCGAGTCCGAGACTCAACTTGGATTTTTCTACGAGCTTGCTGAACTCCTTGAACGCTTCATTTTTGTGCTTAAGAAAACACACCCGGGTAAATCGAGAATAATCATCAATAATAACAAATATATATGATTTACCTCCGAGGCTCTTAACAGGAATTTCACCACATAAATCCATATGCAATAGCTCAAGCACTTTGGATGTGAAAGCTGTCTTCAGAGATTTGAATGAAGATCGACTTGTTTCCCTACGGTGCATGCTTCACAAACTTTATCCTTCTCAAAAACACAGTTAGGTAAACCCCTAACCGAGATCATGAGATGAGAAATTTTTGATAGTATGCATGCTAATATGGCCTAATCTACGATGCCATGTCCATGAATCATCATGAAGAGATGCTTTTAAGCACGATAAATTCGACTCGGGTCGAAAGAGGAATGATGTAGGTGTTACCCGATCTTTTACCCGAAAGCTTGATCTCCTTAGTGGCAACATCGAAATGTAGCAGTTGGTCCGAGTGAATCATACCTCTTGACCTTTATCGCACGATTGGGAGATACTTGAGTAGATTGTATTTCAATCCTTTGACAAGATAAACTGGACTTACCAGATTGCATCCTTTTCCAATCTGCCTATCCCAACTATCTTGCCTTTGCTATCATCTCAAAATGTGACCTTTCCTCCTTTATATTTTTCCAACTCGGAAAAGAGTCCTGCATCTCTGACATGTGGCGTGAACATCCACTGTCAAGGTACCGATGTCCTTTCGATCTCTTCTTAGTGACCTGTAAAACAGAGAGAATCTAACCCTTCTCACTTCCTCTAACGAACCCAGTAACATTCTTTACTCGTGGTCCTTTTCTAAGGAAGAAAGTTTTTCGGAACCCAGATTTGAATGACTTTGGGTTTTGTCCGATTCTGAGTCTTCCTTGCAGAGAACCGAGTCTGTGTCTCTTTCTTTTTGAAAATCTTTCCTTTTGAAATAGGAGAAATGGGTTTCTTTTTGTATACGATTCTGGGCTTAGTCCTCCCTTCATTTTTATGAATGGGACCATGCTCAGCTTTTCCGAACTTCACAGTTCGGAATCCTTTTAAACAGTTCCGAGTAGGAATTGGATTCCTCCTCTTTGTTGAAACCAAGACCTTCTTTTCGAAGGAAACACATTGAGATCCTAAGAGCATGTCAAGGTTCTTCGACCTTGAGTAAACTTTAAAACCAGATCTTGAGACTCAATGAGCTTCGCTTTAGTTGCTCATTTTCTTTCTGAGTAACTCGGACTCAGTCTCATTAGATTGAGCACTAGTCTTGAGTTCTCTCGAGTGTGAGTCTCGGTTTTTCCAATTCATTTTTCGAAGAAATGCTCTCGAAGTAATTAACTCAAATTGTTCTTTGAATTGAGAAGAATAAGAATTGGACTTTTCTTCTAAAGTAAAAATGTATTTAGCTAAATCAACTTTGGAGAATTTTAGGAAGTAATCAATTACCTCTTGAGGATTAGTTTCCTCATTGTCCGAGTCCGAGTCCGAGTCGACTTCCTTTCGGCTTTTGAGTCGAAATTGCCATCGGACATTTCGAGTCGTCCGAGTCCTCGTCTTCTTCGATGAGTCCTCATCGCTCCATGTTGCCATCATAGCCTTCTTCTTCTTCCTGTCCCTTTTCCTTTTCGGACAGTCTTTGACAATGTGGTCTTTGCTGCCACACTCAAAATATCCGGAATTCTTAGATAAAGATAACTTTGAAGGGGAAGAATATTTACCTTTTCTGTCCTTCTTATCTTTCTTGTAGAAATCTTCTTTTGGTCTTTTATCCCATCGTTTGTGCTTCATTATTCTCTTGAAGCCTCTTGCAATGAGTGTCATGGGATCGTCTTCCGAGTTAGAGGAGCTCAAATTTTCTTCTTTGAATTCCGAGGCTTTCGGTGTTATGTTCCTTTTGGTACTGCCCTCGGCATCCTCCTCTTCTAGGTGGATTTCGTGTGTGAGAAGCTTTCCGATGAGCTCGTCTGGCTTTAAGAGTGAGAGGTTCCGAGCTTCCTCTATGGCGGTCACCTTGGGACCCCATCTTCTCTTGGGTAGACTTCGAGTATCTTTCTGCACATTTCCTCGTGGGAAATCTTCTTGCCCAGTGATTTGAGATTGTTGGTAATCTCGATAAATCGAATGAACATCCGAGTGATGTTTTCTTCCGGCTCCATCTTAAATAGCTCGTATTTATGAAGATACTCGGCTGATCTTCGCTTGTCCGACTTGGCTAGTGCCTTCGTAAGTGTTGACAAGTGTGTCCCACACTTCTTTTGCTGAGTCACGAGCGGACACCTGATTGTATTCTTCTAAGCTAATGGCACACATCGGAATGTTCATTGCCTTGAAGTTCTTCCTGAACTTCTCGCTTCGCCCGGAGTAAATTCGGCCTTTGTCTTGGGAATGATTCTGAATTCTTTTGTCTTCATTGGAATGTAGTTTCCTTGTTGTATGATTTCCCAAACATCTTCATCGTGATCCATGAGGAAACATTCCATAAGTTTCTTCCAGTGCGGGAAGTTTGATCCTTTGAATTTTGATGGTCTGCTGCAAGATCTTCCTTCATCGAACTCTCCAGGTGTTACGAGCCATTTGATCCTTAGACCTTTGGATAGTTAGATCCTTTCGAAAGGCTAGGCTCTAATACTAAATGAAGGATTGCTCGGGAGAGTCTGAGTCACCCTAGAGGGGGTGAATAGGGTGATGGAGGATTTTCGTAGAAATTCAACCTCTTTTGCCAAATAAGATACGAAATGGATTCCGAGTGAAAATCGAGTCGAAAAGTATGGACTCGGAAATGCTGCTTAGAGTAAAGTGGCAAATTAAACAAAGGCTTTGAGACAAACTGAGTCTAGAATGAACTTAGAAAGTAAACACTTAGAGAATACGTGGAAACCCTCCTGGGGCAGAAAACCACGGACCGTGCTAATCCAAGGATGAAGTCAAATCCACTATTTTGAGTCCACAAAATACCGTGAGTCGATCGAACTCGAGTTGCTCCCTTAGACAACTCTTTACAAGTTTTCCTAGACTCGAAATTCCCTATCCGATCTAGTACTTCCTAGCGGAGATAACCCTTACAGCTAGGGACAACTAAGCTGAGTTAACCTTTACGACTTAGTCAAGGGACCTTACAGAGAAAGTAAGAAAGTGTTTGTAACTAAGTACAAGACCTTACAACTCGAAAGTAATGAATTACAGAGTGGGAGTTGTAAGTAGAAGACTGAGAGTAAATACAATGACTTTGCTCAAGTACGTGTATTAACAATAATTTCGGCAATCTTCAAGTCTTGAACGTTGGCTTCTATTTATAGATAACCAAGCGGATTAGCCGTTATCTTCATCTCGCTGTCTGAGAGTTCTTTGTGACCGTTGACAAAAGCTTTCGAGTCACTCAGAAAGTATCCGTTGTGATATGAACGTTGGACAACGGTTTAACTCTCTTGCAAGTCCCAAAACCATTGTCGATGTCTTGAAAGATAAGGTGGAAACCACCGTTTAGCTTGGCGTTTTAGTTTTTCGAATTTGGAAACGAGATAGCCCTAACACAATCTTCTGGAACTAAGACAGAGAAGATGAAAAGTCATGTCTGCTGGTGATTTGACGTTTTGAAGCCGGTTACTTTTGTAGTTTGAAAAGTGTATCCTCGTTTGAATAACCTACAAAAGTAAATTAATTTTGGTTCTCAAAGTATAAAATACTTTGGTCCAAGATTAGACACGAGATAATAAAATAATTAAGATAATTAAGTTGGTAATTATCCGAGTCGGAAAGAGAATGGAATTTTCCGAGTCTAATATCCATAAAACTCAAAATTCCATCCGAGTTAGTCTAAGCAAAGAATCAAGTTAGAAAGAATATCGAGTGAAATAACTTGATATCGACTAAACATGAATCGGACTAGAAGCACTCGACTTCAAGCAAGATAGAACAAATAACATGAAGTTAGATCCGAGCGGAAAACTAGTCTAATCATCGAGCAATAAATCTAAGCAATGAGGGACTCGGAACCGAGTAAGACACTCATATCCGTTTTCCGAGTCACAAAGAAACAAGTAAGAAATACATGAAGTAAATGTCTGTATCACTTAAAGAAGATACCATATCACTCAGAAAAGTTTCTAAGATACGGACAATGCCTTGGAATCAAAACTCTATAAGTAAGAATTTTTTATACCGATTCCTTTCATACAACTCGGAAAGTGTTATGCGGTGTCCGAGTCTTCAAATAACTCAGCTCAGTTGTCCCTAACTCGTAAAGGTTATCTTAGTTAGGAAGTACTATATTAGATAAGGGAACTTTTGAGTCTAGGAAAACTTATAAGGGAATTGTCTAAGGGAGCAATTTTGTAAAGAGTCGATCCGTGTAATTGTGGATTCAATTAGTAGATTTGACTTGGTGCTTGGATTAGCACTCGTCCGTGGTTTTTCCGCCCTGAAGGGTTTCCACATACTTCGTGTGTACTTTACTTTCTAATTCCAATCTAGACTCAGAATCTGTTTCTAAGTCTCGTTCATGCAAAAACAGTTTGTAATTTTTCAAAATCTTTCATCATCTTATTCACCCCTCTCTAGGGTGACTTAATCTCTTCAAGAGCAAACCTTCAATTAGTATCGAGCCTAGTCTTTCAAAAGGATCTCATAATCTAAAGGTCTAAAGATCGGATGGCTCAAAACAATTGAGAGTTTCGATAAAGGAAGATCATCCACCGGACCACCCATGTTCAAGGGGCCAAACTTTGCACATTGGAAGAAGATGATGGAATGCTTCCTCCCGGACATTGATGAGGAAGTATAGAACATCATCAAGAATGAAAACTTCATTCCAATGAAGATAGCAGAAGCAAGATCCGTGCCTAAAGAAAAATCGGAGTATACTATCGAAGAGAATGACAAGTTCAGGAAGAACTTCAAAGCTATGAACACTCGATGTGCACTATCAGCTCGGAAGAATACAATAGAGTGTTAGCTCGTGACACGGCCAAAGAAGTGTGGGATACACTCGGTCAACACATATGAAGGAACTAGCCAAGTGAAGCAAGCCAAGATAAGTCAATATCTTCACAAGTATGAGCTGTTCGAGAATGGAGCATGAGGAGAACATCACCCAAATGTACGCTCGGTTCACCGAGATTACCAACAATCTCAAATCTCTAGGTAGAAAGATCTATCATGAAGAAATGGTGAGAAAAATTCAAAGAAGTCCACCAAAGAGAAGATGGGGTTCCAAGGTGACAGCAATCGAAGAAGCTCGGACTCTCTCTCAGCTTAAGCCAAATGAGCTCATTGGAAAGCTACTTACTCATGAGCTACACCTAGAAGAAGAGGATGTGAAGGTCAAGCACCACAAAGAACGTTGCACTGAAGGCCTCGTAAAGCGGACAACAAAGTCTTAGCTCCTCGGACTCGAAGAGGATCCATGGCACTCATTGCCCGAGGCTTCAAAAAGATGATAAAGTACAAAAACTGGCAAAAGAGACCAAAGCAGGAGTTCTACAAGAAAGACAACAAAGGTAAATACTCATCCCCTTCTAAGTTGTCTTTAACTAAGAACTCTGGTTGCTTTGAGTGTGGCAGATGAGGAGCACATGGTCAAAGACTATCTAAAGAGAAAGAAGGACAGAAAGAAGAAAAAGGCTATGGTGGCTACCTAGAGCGATGATGACTCCTCCGAAGATAATGATTCGAGATGACTCAAAGTGTCTAATGGCACTAACGGACTCGGAACCCGAATGTGAGTCGGATAGTGACAACTCGGATACTCGAGGAAACAAGTCCTCATGAGGTAATTGAATACTTCCTTAAGTTTTCCAAACTTGATCTTGCTAGATATATCTTTACTTTGGAAGAAAAATCAAATTCTAACTCTTCTAATTTCAAGGAATAACTTGAGTCTCTTACTACCGAGAGTACTATTTTGAAAAATGAGTTAGAAAACGTAAGACAAAATCCGAAAGTACTTGAGACTAGTGCTCAAGACAATGAGACTGAGTCCGAGTTCCTCATAACGAGAGAATGAGCAATTGAAAAGGAAGCTCAATGAGTCTCAAGAGTTGGTTTTAAAAATTACTCAAGGTCAGAAAAACCTTGATCTTTTACTTGGCTCTTAGTGTGTCTCATTTAAGAAAGAAGGTCTTGGTTACAATGCTAAAATGGAATCTAATTCATACTCGGATCTTTTCAAAACTAATTCTAGAACCGTTAAGTTCAAGAAGGTTGAGCATGGTCCCATTCACCCACATGAAAAGGGACTAAGCATAGACCAGCTTTACAAGAAAAACCATCTTAACTTGTTTACAAAAAGAAAGGTTTTCAAAGAAAGGAGACACGGACTCAGCTTTTCCAAAAGGAAGACTTAGAATCAAACCAAACCTAAAATCATTCAAATCGGGTTCCCAAAAGTGTTCTTCCTCGGAGAAAGACCACAGTAAAGATAGTTACTCGGGTTTGTGAGAGGAAGTGAGAAGGGTTAGTTTGTTTCTATGTTGCAGGTGACTTAGAAACAAAAGGGTCACTCGGTACTTAGACAGTGGCTGCTCAAGCCATATGTCCGGAGACTCAAAACTCTTCTCTCGAGCTAGAAGATATGAAGGGAAGAAAACTCACATTTGGAGATAACAAGCAAATATAAGATAGTTGGGATCGGCAAGATTTATCAAGGAAACAACTCAGTCAGTCCAGTCTACCTTGTCAAAGGGCTCAAGTACAATCTCCCGAGCATATCTCAGCTATGTGACAAAGGTCAACAGGTAAGATTCACTCGGACCAATTGCTACATTTTTTTATACAGATCATAAAAGAGACAAAGCTCTCACGTTTGAGGTCGGGTAACACTTATACAATCCCTCTCTCAGATTCTAGTCCGAATTTATCTTGTTTGAAGGCTTCTTTGAATGATGATTCATGGACGTGGCATCGTAGACTAGGTCATATTAGTATGCATACCATCAAGAAACTTGCATCTCATAGATTAGTTAGGGGTTTACGTAATCGTAAATTTAAGAAAGATAAAATTTGTGAAGCATGCCCAAAAGGAAAGCAAGTTAGATCATCTTTCAAACCACTCAAAACTATATCTACATCCAAAATACTTGAATTGGTTCATATAGATTTGTGTGGTGAAATTCCTGTGAAAAGCTTAGGAGGTAAATCATGTGTGCTTATCATTGTTAATGATTATTCACGATTTACGGGATGTGTTTTCTGAAGAACAAGAATAAAGCCTTTAAAGAGTTCATTAAGATATGCAGGAAAATTCAAGTGGAGTTTGAGACTCGGATCGGAAGAATTCAAACCGACCGTGGAAGGGAGTTTGATTGTGCAAAATTTGCAGACTTCGTGGCAAGAATGGTATCTCCCACAACTTCTTAGCACCAAGAACTCCTCAAAAAAATGGAGTAGTGGAGAGAAAGAACATAACTCTTGAAGAAATAGGAAGGACAATGATGATTGAAAATGATCTACCTTATTATTTATGAACCGAGGCGATCAATATAGCAAACTATACACTCAACAGATGCGTCATCGGACCCATTATGAAGAAGACACCCTATGAGCTGTACAAGGGAAAGAAGCCCAACATTTCCTACTTCAAACCATTCGGATGTAAATGCTCTGTGCATAACAATGGTAAGGAATATCTGACTAAGTTTGATACTAACTCGGATGAAGGTATATTTACGGGTTACTCATCTCATAATAAAGCTTATCGAGTTTTTAACAAAAGAACTAACAAAGTGGAAGAAAGCATCCAAGTCGTCTTTGATGAGATTGAACTTGGCAAGATAAGTGAATCCACCTTCTCAAATCTCAAGCTTAATAGAGATGAAGATGACATTGCTAAAGCTGAACTCGGAATGAGTCAAAACAGAAGAATTGAGGCAACTCAAAATGAGGCAACTTAGAATGAGCCAACTCATAATGTTGTGACTTAGAATGAACAAGTTTAAGAACAAGCTCGGAATGTTGAAAAACAAGCTAATGCAGAAGCTCAATAAGAGCAACCAACCGAAGATCAGCTTATTCAACCAATAAACTTGATAAACCGAGAGGACAGGTAGAGATTTCAAATATGCATCCAGATCACCCACTTGGGAATATACTTTCGACATCAACAGTGGGGTAAGAACCCATTCTTCTTTGCAAAACCTATGTGCATTTTCAGCATTCATATCATTAACTCGAACCTAAAAATGTACCGAAGCCTTAATCGAACCTCGAATAGATAGAGGTGATGCAAGATGAACTGAATCAATTTGAAAGAAATAAAGTATGGACTCTGGACAAAGGACCTTCGACCACCCAATAATAGGAACCAAATAGGTGTTCAAGAACAAACTGGATAAGGACATGTTGGTAGTAAAAAATAAGGCAAGATTAGTTGCTCAGGGGTATAACTAAGAAGAAGGAATTGATTGTGGGTAAACCTTTGCACTCGTTGCTAAGATTGAGGCAATTAGAATTCTCTTAGCATTTGCATCTAGCACGAACATCAAGCTTTATCAAATTGGTGTTAAGTGTGCATTTCTCAATGGTTATATTCAAGAAGAAGTTTATGTTGAGCAACCCCTGGATTGGAAAACTCTCAATTTCGAAATCTTGTTTTCAAGTTATAAAAACCAAGGGGAATAATTTTCTGATCATTCAAATCTATGTTGATGATATTATTCTTGGAGCTACTAATGAAACTCTATCTCAAGAGTTTTCCGAGTTGATGAGACAAGAGTTCCACATGAGCATGATGCGATAACTCAATTTCTTCCTTAGGCTGCAAATCAAGCCAGAAAAGTATGGCATCTATGTCCATCAATCAAAATACACCAAGGAATTATTGAAGAAGTACAAGCTACAAGATGTAAAGCATATAGCAACACCTATGACTAGCAGTTTAAAAGCTGGACTTAGATGAGAAAGGTAAAGTCTGTAGATCAAAAACTCTACAGAGGTATGATTGGATCTCTACTTTGTCTAACATCTAGTAGGTCATATATCATGTTTAGTGTTTGCCTTTGTGCAAGATTTCAAGCTAATCCTGAGGAATCATATCTCATTGCGGTGAAGAGAATCTTTAGATATCTTATAAGGACTCGGAATCTTGGTCTCTGGTAATTAAAGAACTCAAATCTAACTTTCTCTAGATACTTAGATACTGACTATGATATATATAAAGTTGATAGAAAGAGCACATCAGGAGCATGTCAATTTCTAGGTCAATCACTCATCTCCTAGCACTCAAAGAAGCATATTTCAATTGCTCCGTCAACTGCCGAGGCTGAGTGCATTGCGACTGGAGCTTGCTGTGCTTAGATTCTCGGGATCAAGCAAGCACTTAAAGGATCTTGGACTATCATTCACATCTATCCCAATCAAGTATGACAACCAAAGTGCAATCATCATTATTAAGAATCTAGTTCGAGCACTCAAAGACAAAACACATTGAGGTCGGTATCATTTTCCGAGAGACTATTCCGAGAAAGGTGATATTAAACTTGAGTTTATTCCTACAAAATTTCAATTACCCGATATTTTCACTAAGCTTCTGAGTGAAGATAAGTTTTGCTTTACTGAGAATGAGATTGGCATGTTAAATGCATGATTATTCTGCTATGATTGATTGTTATATGCTTTGAGTAGATAACAAATAGATCGATTGACAGAGAATGAGACTCAAATATAAGTTATGAATTTTCTAAGTGTGTTTTGAGTCACTCGATACATTACTGAGTTAGACATAGATATTTAGCAAAATGGACAACAAAATTAATGGAGAATCTCATCAATGTTTTCGAAAACTCTTTCTTCTCCCTCCCTCTCGTCACGCGAACAGTTAGCGTAACTCGTCCTTGGAAGAAAGCTATTTGAAAACTAGCCGTTCATCGCACTAAGAGACTCAACAGTCGATAACCATTGCTTAGTAACTGAGTCAAAAAGGCGGTTGAAAACATTTACTCTGTATAAATAGCACCACCTCATGAAGACTCGGACAACGTTCAATGCATTTCGAGTTGTATAAAAGGAATCGAGTATAACAATCTCTTACTTTTAGAGTTTTGATTCCAAGGCATTCTCTGTATCTTAGAAACTTTTCTAAGTGAAAAGATATATTCTCTAAGTGATATAGCTTTACTTAGTGTATTTCTTGCTTATCCTTGAGTGACTCGGAAAACCGATATGCGTATCTCACTCGGTTCTAAGTCTCTCATCACTCGATTTATCGCATTTCGTCTTTCCTCACTCGGATCCGACTTACGGTTATATGCTTTATTCTATTTTAGTCGGTGTCTCTAGTCTGTTTCATGCTTAGTCTATATCAAGTTATCTCACTCGATATTCGTTATATAACTTGATTCATCGCTTAGACTAAGTTAGATGGACTTTTGAGTTACATGGATATTAGACTCGAAAATTCCATTTCTTTTCGACTCGGATAATTAATTGTTTATTCATCGTAATTATTTTATTATCTCGTGTCTAATCTTGGACCAAAGTATTTTATACTTTGAGAACCAAAATTTGTTTTACTTTTGTAGGTTATTCAAACGAGGATACACTTTTCAAACTACAAAAGTAGCTTGAGCTTCAAAACGTCAAATCACCAGCGAGACATGGCTTTTCACCTTCTCTGCTTCAGTCCCGTAAGTTTGTGTCGGGGATGTCTGTTTCCAAATCTGAAAACTGGAACGCTAAACTTAACGGTGGTTTCCAACTTATCTTTCGAGACACCGCCGATGATTTTGGGACTTCCAAGAGAGTTAAACCGTTGTCCAACGTTCACATTACAACGGATACTCGTCCGAGTGACTCGTAAAGCTTCGTCAATGGTCACAAAGGACTCTCGGTCGAGTAGATGAAGATAACGGCTACTCTGCCCTGGTCATATATAAAAGAAGCCACCTCACAAGACTTGAAGATTGCCGAACCTATTGTGAATACACGAACTTGATCAAAGTTATTGTATTTATTCTCAATCTTCTACTTACAACTCCCATTCCGTAATTCATTACTTTCTAAGTTGTAAGGTCTTGTACTTAGTTACAAACACTTTCTTACTTTCTCTGTAAGGTCCCTTGACTAAGCTGTAAGGGTTAACTCGGCTTAGTTGTCCCTAGCTGTAAGGGTTATCTCAGCTAGGAAGTACTAGATCGGATAAGGGAATTTCGAGTCTAGGAAAACTTGTATAGAGTTGTCTAAGGGAGCAACTTGGGTTCGATCAGTTCAAAATAGTTGATTTGACTTTGTGCTTGGACTAGCACGGTCCGTGGTTTTCCGCCCCAGGAGAGTTTCCATGTAATCTCTAAGTGTTATCTTTCCGAGTTCATTCTAGACTCGGACGGTCTTATAGCTCCCGCTTAACCTCGCTTACTTATTCGTGATAGCATTTCGAGTCCAAACTTTTCCGACCTCGCTGATCGACTCGGAACCTCGTCTCGACTTTTCTTTGGCAAAAGAGCTAAAGTTTCCACGGAAAACTTCCATCACCCTATTCACCCCTCCTCTAGGGTGACTCAAACTCTCCCCGAGCAAACCTTCAATTGGTATCGAGCCTAACCTTTCGGAAAGGATCTAACCATCCAAAGGTCTAAAGATCAAATGGCTCGGAACACCTGGAGAGTTCGATGAAGGAAGATATTGCAACAGAGCCACCAAAATTCAAAGGATCAAACTTCGGGCACTTGGAAGAAACTTATGGAATGTTTCCTTATGGATCATGATGAAGATGTATAGGAAATCATACAACAAGGAAATTACATTCCAATGAAGACAGATGAATTCATAATTCTTCCCAAGACAAAAGCCGAATTTACTCCGGGCGAAGCGAGAAGTTCGAAAGAACTTCAAGGCAATGAACATCCTAATGTGCGCCATCAGCTCGGAGGAATATAATCGAGTATCTGCACGTGATTCAGCCAAAGAAGTGTGGGACACACTGGTCAACACTTATGAAGGCACAAACCAGGTCGGACAAGTGAAGATTAGTCAATATCTTCATAAGTACGAGCTATTCAAGATGGAGCCAGAAGAGAACATTACTCGGATGTTCATTCAATTTACTTGGAATTACCAACAATCTCAAGTCCCTAGGTAAGAAGATCACGCACGAGGAAATGTGCGGAAAGATACTCGAAGTCTACCCAAGAGAAGATGGGGTCCTAAGGTGACTCGCCATAGAGGAGGCTCGGAACCTCTCACTCTTAAAGCCAGACGAGCTCATTAGAAAGCTTCCCACTCATGAAATCCATCTAGAAGAGGAGGATGCTGAGGGCGTACCAAAAGGAACATAGCATCGAAAGCCTTAGAATCCAAAGAAGCAAATCCGATCTCCTCTGACTCGAGAAAATAATCCCATGGCACTCATTGCAAGAGGCTTCAAAAGAATGATGAAGCACAAAAGATGGGATAAAAAGCCAAAGGAAGAATTCTACAAGAAAGACAAGAGGGACGAGAAAAGGTAAGTACTATTTACCCTCAAAGTTATCTTTACCTAAGAATTCTGGATGTTTTGAGTGTGGCAGCAAAGACCACATAGTCAAAGATTGTCCGAAAAGAAAAAGGGACAGAAAGAAGAAGAAGGCCATGATGGCAACATGGAGCGATGAGGACTCATCGGAAGATGACGAGGACTCGGAAGGACTCGAAGTGTCCGATGGCAATCTCGACTCGGAAGCTGAAAAGAGTCGGACTCGGACTCGGACAATGAGGAAACTAATCCTCAAGAGGTAATTGATTATTTCCTCAAATTCTCCAAAGTTGATTTAGCTAAGTACATTTTTACTTTGGAAGAAAAGTCCAATTCCGATTCTTCTCAATTCAAAGAACAACTTGAGTCAATTTCTTACGAGAGCAAGTCTTTGAAAAATGAATTGGAAAAGCGAGACTCGCACTCGGAGAACTCAAGACTAGTGCTCAAACTAATGAGGCCGAGTCCGAGCTACTCGAAAAGAAAATGAGCAACTAAGACAGAAGCTCACCGAGTCTCAAGACCTGATTTTAAAATTCACTCAAGGTCGGAAAAACCTTGACATGCTCTTAGGATCACAATGTGTCTCTTTTCGAAAAGAAGGTCTTGGTTTCAACAAAGAAGAGGAATCCAATTCCTACTCGGATTTATTCAAAAGGACTCTAGAACTGTGAAGTTCGGGAAAGTCGAGCACGGTCTCATTCACGAAATGAAGGGAGGACTAAGCCCGGAAGCTGTTTACAAAAAGAAACCATTTTCTCCTGTTTCAAAAGGAAAGGTTTTTAAAAGGAAAGAGACACGGACTCGGTTCTCCGAGATGAAGACTCGAGAATCGAGACAAAACCCAAAGTCATTCAAATCTAGGTTCGAAAAACCTTCTTCCTCGAGAAAGGACCACGAGTAAAGAATGTTACTGGCTTCGTTAGAGGAAGTGAGAAGGGTTAGATTCTCTCTATTTTGCGGGTCACTTAGAAAAGATCGAAAGGACACTGGTACCTTGACGGTGGATGCTCACGCCACATGTCGGGAGATGCGGGACTCTTTTCCGAGTTGGAAAAACATAAAGGAGGAAAGGTCACATTTGGAGATGATAGCAAAGGCAAGATAGAGGGGATTGGCAAGATTGGAAAAGGAAGCAATCTGGTCAGCCCAGTCTACCTTGTCAAAGGATTAAAGTATAATCCGCTCGGCATCTCTCAACTGTGCGATAAAGGTCAAGAGGTAAGATTCACTCGGACTAACTGCTATATTTCGATGTCACTACCAAAGAGATCAAGCTTTCGGGTAAGAGATCGGGTAATACTTATATCATTCCTCTTTCGACCCGAGTCGGAATCTATCTTGCTTAAAGGCGTCTCTTCATGATGACTCTTGGACTTGGCATCGTAGATTAGGACATATTAGCATGCATACTATCAAAAAGTTGGCATCTCATAGTCCGGTTAGGGGTTTACCTAAGCGTGTTTTTGAGAAAGATAAAGTCTGTGAAGCATACACCGGGGGAAACAAGTCGAGATCTTCATTCAAATCTCTAAAGACAGTTTCCACATCCAAAGTGCTTGAGCTACTACATATGGATTTATGTGGTGAAATTCCTGTGAAGAGCCTTGGAGGTAAATCTTACATATTTGTTATTATTGATGATTATTCACGATTTACCTGGGTGTGTTTTCTTAAGCACAAAAATGAAGCTTTCAAGGAGTTCAGCAAGCTCTGCAGAAAAATCCAAGTTGAGTCTCGGACTCGGATCCGGAGGATTCGAACCGACCATGGAAGGGAGTTCAACTACTCAAAATTCTCGAGTTTTGTGACAAAAATAGATCTCTCACAACTTCTCGGCACCCAGAACTCCTCAACGAGAATGAAGTAGTAGAGAGAAAGAACAGAACCCTTGAAGAAATAGTAAGGACGATGATGATTGAGCACAACTTGCCTTACTATTTTTGGGCAGAGGCGATCAACACAGACCAACTATACTCCGAATAGATGCCTCATCGGACCCATTCTGAAGAAAACTCCTTATGAGCTCTACAAAGGGAAGAAGCCAAATATTTCCTATTTCGGACCATTCGGATGTAAGTGCTTCGTTCACAACAATGGTAAGGATCACCTGACCAAGTTTGATGCACGGTCGAGATGAAGGTATTTTTACGGGTTATTCTTCTCACGAGCAAAGCTTATCGCATTTTCAATAAAAGAACTAACAAAGTGGAAGAGAGCATCCACGTTGTGTTTGATGAGCTTGAACAGGAGAAACCAAGTGAGTCTTCATACTCGAATTGAAGCTCAGTAGAGATGATGACGAAGCTGAACCCATAAAGACTCATATTCAACCAGCTCGGAACGAAGTTACTCGGAATAAGAAAACTCAAGAGCTCGCTCGAACGAACGAGCCAATGAAGAAGATCACTCGGAACAAGCTTCGAAGATCAAGCGACTCAACCCACAAATCTCGTGAATCGGAGAATTGGTAAAGCATTCAAGTTTACTTCTAGTTATCCACTAGAAAACATAATTTCGATATCAATAGTGGGGTAAGAATTCGTTCCTCTCTCCAAAATCTGTGTGCATTCACTGCATTCATTTCATTAACTGAACCCAGAAATGCACTAGAGGCCCTTAATGAACCTGAATGGGTAGAGGCAATGCAAGAGGAACTCAATCAATTTGAAAGAAACCAAGTCCGGACTCTAACCAACCGACCTTCGACCACTCGGTTATAGGAACCAAATGGGTTTTCAAAAACAAACTGGATGAGGGTGGAGTGGTAGTCGAAACAAGGCTAGACTTGTGGCTCAAGGTTACAATCAAGAAGAAGGAATTGATTATGGGGAAACCTTTGCACCTGTTGCCGAATTGAAGCTATTAGAATACTATTGGCATTTGCATCCGGGATGCATATCAAATTATATCAAATGGATGTTAAGTGTGCATTTCTCAATGGTTTTATTGAAGAGGAAGTCTATGTCGAGCAGCCACCGGGTTTTGAAAACTCGGAATTTCCGGACCACGTTTTCAAACTTCAAAAGGCTCTTTATGGTCTTAAACAAGCTCCTCGAGCTTGGTATGAAAGATCGAGCAATTTCTTGGTTCAAAATGATTTCAAAAGAGGCCGGATCGACAAGACTCTTTTCATAAGAACCAAGGGGAAAGATTTCCTTATTGTTCAAATATATGTTGATGATATTATCTTCGGTGCTACTAATGAATTTACGTGTCGAGAATTTTCCGAGTTGATGAGTCAAGAATTCCAAATGAGTATGATGGGAGAACTCAATTTCTTCCTTGGTTTACAAATCAAACAAGACAAAGATGGAATCTAGGTCCATCAATCTAAGTATACCAAGGAGCTGCTGAAGAAATACAAACTTCAAGATGCAAAACACGCATCTACACCTATGAGCAAGCAGTATAAAACTTGACTCGGACGAGAAAGGTAAAGCAATAGATCGAAACTCTACCGAGGTATGATTGGATCTCTGCTATATCTTACTTCCAGCCGACCGGATATAATGTTTAGTGTCCGCCTATGCACAAGATTTCAAGCTAATCCAAAAGAATCACATCTCACTGCGGTGAAGAGAATATTCGGATATCTTGCAGGCACTCAAAATTTAGGTCTATGGTATTCCGGAGACTCGAACCGACTCTTACTTGGATACTCCGACGCGGACTACGCTGGATACAAAGTTGATCGAAAGAGCACATCCGGAGCTTGCCAATTTATAGGTCAATCCCTAATATCTTGGCACTCAAAGAAGTAGAACTCAGTAGCTCTATCAACACTGAAGCTGAGTATACTCGCAGCTGGAGCCTGTTGCGCTCGGATTCTATGGATAAAGCAACACTTAAAAGATCTTGGACTGTCCTTCAAATCGGTTCCAATCAAGTGTGACAATCAAAGTGCAATCAGCATCACCAAGAATCCAGTCCTAGCACTCAAAGACAAAGCATATCGAGGTCGGATATCACTTCCTACGAGACCACTCAGAAAAAGATGATATTGAACTTGAGTTCATTCCTACTAATCTTCAATTAGCCGATATTTTTACTAAGCCTCTTGGTGAAGATCAGTTTTGCTTTATTCGGAATGAACTTGGTATGTTAAATGCTTAATTATATGCTATTCTTATTCATTGCATGATTATCGTGTTATGTGTTTTCACTTTTCATAACCATTAGCTCGGTTGATTCAGTGATGCTTGGGTTAGTAGTTATTTCTTGTTTCGAGTCACTCGAAATCAATCTGAGTCATACTCGGATGTAGAAAAACTTGGACTTCAAATTTTCTAAAACTATCTCTCGAATAGTGGAGAGTTTCGAATTAATTTTCAAAATTCTTTTTCTCTCTCTATCTCGAGCGCCGTGATCGGATGATAACCGTGGATCTCTAACCGCTGAAATCTTAACCGTTGAAGAGAACCGTCACACCGGTCTTCAATGACCGATGGACAAGCCGAGTCGAACGGAGTTATACTTAACGGATAGTTGACGGGCGCGTTTCTTCTCTATAAATAGCGCCTATTCATCTTCGTCTCGATACTCTACATTTCATCTCTTTCAAACAAACTTTTGCAAAAGATTTCTACGTACACGGTGATCTTTGAACTTCTTCAAGCGACGAAAAAGGCCATCTCAAGTAAGTTCGATCTGCTCTCACCTCTTTCTTCTACTCTTTTTCGTTTCATCTCATCTACTTCTTCCTCTCTCCTCTTACTCAAAAGTTTCATCTTTCTTTTCTCATTCTCTCAAAATGCCTAAGAGAGGTAACCATCCCGACTTTCGGGTCTCCTCTTCCTCCAAAAAGCCTCGCACCAAAACTTTAGAAAGCTCAACCCCTCCAAACCCATTGTCACTCAAAGCACCTTGCGCTGGACGACAAGTTCTTTCCTACAACCAAATTTTCTTGGTTGGCTCACATTCAAACCACCGAGGCATACAACTTTCTTTGCTTCAGGGAGTTCATCTATCCCGAACTCGTTTCGAGTTCTACACTCACCTCTCTCCTCCACCGCCTCGTCCAAGGTTTCCTGTCTCTTCTTGAATAGCAACCCCATTCCTTTCACTCGAAGTCGCCGACGACTTCTTTGAAAAATACGCTAAAGAGTTTCCTGAGTCACGGAAAAACTTTTCGATGACTTAGTTGAAGTCGAAGCACGCCTTCGTAGCTTTCGCCGATGAGAACCTTTTTCTCTCAAGCATTCTAGCAAGGAGAACCCCAACTCCAAGCACCTCAAAGCCCTTTTGACATTCTTGAGGGCTACGAAGTAGACCTCTTCCCCTCCATAATTGAGCGGATGGCAGCTGTGCCAGCTCAACTTCAAACCAAGAAGAACACCTCTCTTCCTTTCGGTGCTCTTCTCACCCTTATCTTCAAACAATTCCAAGTTCCTCTCCCCTCGGACCCAAACGCTATGTCCGAGGCCGCCATTGTTGTCGCAAAAAGGAACTTCGAGGGTACGAATACTAGGAAACCGAATCCGGTGTTTGGGTATATAACTCGTAGCCGAGGCCTCCTTCTCCGCCTCGGACTCGTAAATCAACCCTCTCTCTCTCCCCTCTCCACCTGTTTGTGCCTCAACCTCGGGTGCCTCCAAATCTCTCTCCGCTATTTTGTCCCCCGTTTTTATGGACAAAATCAGCTCTGTGTCCACTGTTTTCCAGGACACGCTCCGGTCTTTCAAACTTGTCCTCCAAAATATGAACATCAAACAAAAGACCGCCTAATCCCAAATCCGAGGGCGTACGTCTCCGGTTCTTGAGATGAGGGAGCTGGTGAAGGAGCGAAGGAGCTGGTCGAGCTCCTCGGAGAGAGAAGGTCCAAGGCGGCTCAGGACCATGGTGACTCGGACGCGTCTCGAAGTGTCTTCGAGCCTAGGTCCGACCTCCTCGGACAACGGGAAAGAAGAAGAAGAAGCTATAGATGCAAAAGCAGCAGACGCCGAAAAGCTCTGGTCGAGGCAGCTCCATCCGGGCAAGGGAGGAACACAAAGAAGAAGCAGTGGGAACCGCTGAGGGTCGATCGCTCCACAAGCTCGGATAGCGAGTACTCGGCTCGGACAGCGATGCAGGCGGGTCGAAGACCTAGCTGCACCAGCGAGTCGACCGAGCAGCCCCTCCAGCCTACCAAGGTTCAAAGGGAAGAACCCTCGATCCACTCGTTCGGGTCAGCCACTCGAGCCGAGCCCTTGACGATTATTCCGGCTTCTCCCTCCGCCGCGCTCAAGCACATCATCAAGATCCTACCCGCGCCGGCGTACCTCCAATCCCTCCGCCTCCACTCGAAATCCCCTCTCCCTCGTAGGCGCCATGCACCGAGTCACAATTCCTCGCCTGCCGATTTTTCTTCTTTCCGAGAGATTTTTTATTACTTCTTTCTTTTGTCCGGACATCTAAGTTGTACTACTTGTTCTTTTCTTCCCTTCCTTCTCTTGTTGTTTTTGCTGAAAGGCAAGGGGAGAAATAGAGTCGAAAAACTTGTTGTCTTGTTTAGGCAGAGTTTTCCCTCCTAAATAGAGTCGAAAAACTTGTTGTCTTGTTTAGGGGAGTTTTCCCTCTCAATCTATGTAATCTTTTTATGTTCAATGAATTAATGCTTTCTCTTCAATGATTTCGTGTTTTCAATCTTTACGAGTCAACATTAATTCCTTGATAAAGTATACTTTACTTTCTCGCTCCGATACATTAAGTATGTTTTACTCATCTCACTTCTCGCGCAACTATTCGGAATCGGATCTTTTTCACTAACAAAGTTTAAATCTAAGTATGGAATGCCTTTCATCAAAAAGGGGGACATTGAAGACTCGCACAACGTTTAATGCATTTCGAGTTGTATAAAAGGAATCGAGTATAACAATCTCTTACTTTTAGAGTTTTGATTTCAAGGCATTCTCTCGTATCTTAGAAACTTTTCTAAGTGAAAAGATATATTCTCTAAGTGATATAGCTTTTACTTAGTGTATTTCTTGCTTATCCTTGAGTGACTCGTAAAACCGATATGCGTATCTCACTCGGTTCTAAGTCCCTCATCACTCGGATTTATCGCATTTCGTCTTTCCTCACTCGGATCCGACTTCCGGTTATATGCTCTATTCTGTTTTAGTCGGTGTCTCTAGTCTATTTCATGCTTAGTCTATATCAAGTTATCTCACTCGATATTCGTTATATAACTTGATTCATCGCTTAGACTAAGTCGGATGGAATTTTGAGTTACATGGATATTAGACTCGTAAAATTCCATTTCTTTTCCGACTCGGATAATTAATTGTTTATTCATCGTAATTATTTTATTATCTCGTGTCTAATCTTGGATCAAAGTATTTTATACTTTGAGAACCAAAATTTGTTTTACTTTTGTAGGTTATTCAAACGAGGATACACTTTTCAAACTACAAAAGTAACCGAGCTTCAAAACGTCAAATCACCAGCAGACATGGCTTTTCACCTTCTCCGCTTCAGTCCCGTAAGTTTGTGTCGGGGCTATCTATTTCCAAATCTGGAAAACTGGAACGCTAAGCTTAACGGTGGTTTCCAACTTATCTTTTGAGACATCGCCAGTGGTTCCGGGACTTCCAAGAGAGTTAAACCGTTGTCCAACGTTCACATTACAATGGATACTTTCTGAGTGACTCGGAAAGCTTCGTCAATGGTCACAAAGGACTCTCAGTCAGTAGATGAAGATAACGGCTACTCGCCTGGTCATCTATAAAAAGAAGCCACCTCACAAGACTTGAAGATTGCCGAACCTTTTGTGAATACACGAACTTGATCAAAGTCATTGTATTTATTCTCAATCTTCTACTTACAACTCCCATTCTGTAATTCATTACTTTCCGAGTTGTAAGTTCTTGTACTTATTTACAAACACTTTCTTACTTTCTCTGTAAGGTCCCTTGACTAAGCTGTAAGGGTTAACTCGGCTTAGTTGTCCCTAGCTGTAAGGGTTATCTCAGCTAGGAAGTACTAGATCGGATAAGGGAATTTCGAGTCTAGGAAAACTTGTATAGAGTTGTCTAAGGGAGCAACTCGGGTTCGGCCAGTTCACGGTATTTTGTGGACTCAAAATAGTGGATTTGACTTCGTGCTTGGATTAGCACGGTCCGTGGTTTTCTCGCCCCGGGAGGGTTTCCACGTAATCTCTAAGTGTTATCTTTATGAGTTCATTCTAGACTTAGACAGTCTTATAGCTCCCGCTTAACCTCGCTTACTTATTCGTGATAGCATTTCGAGTCCAAACTTTTCGACCCTACCGATCGACTCGTAACCCGTCTCCGACTTTTCTTTGGCAAAAGAGCTAAAGTTTCCACGGAAGACTTCCATCACCCTATTCACCCCCTTTAGGGTGAGTCGGACTCTCCCCGAGCAAACCTTCACCTCATTTTCCGTCTTTCACTTTACTTACCTATTCCTTGCATTCTCGCTCACTTTGCTCTCAAGTTCATTCACTCTCGCTCTCTCTCTCTCTCTCTCTCTCTCTCTCTCTCTCTCTCTCTCTCTCTCTCTCTCTCTCTCGATTCTCGATCTTCTATGTTCTCCACTCTCTTTCTCTAATCTCAAATGCTCTATACTCTCTCTATCTTCTCTAAAATTCCTAAGAGAGGATCAATTGTGGAAGGAGGTTCGGCCACTAAGAAGGCCATAACCAAAACCACTCAATTTGAGGCTGCACAAGGCAAAAGGAAAGAGCCTCGCCTCGAAAACCCAAAACACAATGTAGCCCAACACTTTTTCCTAGATGATAAATTCTTCCCAAAAACATCTTTTTCTTGGTTAAAACACATCGCCAAAACTAGTGTGTACAACTATCCGTGCTTTTGTGATTATATTTACCCGGATCTTGTTTCTAAGTTCTATACTCATATGACAAGTAGGAGATAACGTTATCTCTTCCGTTGTTCAAAGGAAGACTGTTTGAATCAACCAAGCTCTACTTCACAAACTTTTTAACGTGAAGTCTCTCTTTCTCAACTCCAATCCCATTCCTTTCATCGAGGTCGTAGATGACTTCTAGGTATGCTAAAGAGCCTCCTCAGTCCGTAAAGAACTTTTTGTGACTCGGATGACCTTAGAAGCCGGACTTCGTGTTTCATACTCATGAGGACTTTCTTTTCTCACTATCCGTCAAAAAAGAATCCCAATTCTAAAGTTCTTAAGGTTCTCTATGACATCCTAGAGGGCTATGATGTAGACCTCTTTTCATTCATCCTCGAACAGAAAGCCTCTATTCCATCTTACTCTAAGAATACTCTACATCCTTTTGGAGCCCTTCTTTCTACTATTTTTGCTCGGTTTGAGGTCCTTCTCCCTTCGACTCAAACTCTTTCTTAGAGCCTACCATTTGTTTTGGCAGAGGTGAACTTATTGGTCTTGGATACCAGGAAGTCAAGCCTGGTGTCCGAGTTTACTCGTCCGAGTTACCACATTCTCCTCCTCCACCTCGGACTCGGATTACTTTTGAGGTCCCACTTCTAACCGCAAGACCATCCACCACTCGTCTCGCCCTTCTATTGAACTTTTTCGAAGGTGGCCAACAAACTTGCTTATCTAGCTTTAGAGTTGAAATCAACTCTAAGCTCTTTCCGAGCTTTCATCCCCACACCGACTCGATGCAAAGTCGGGCTCGGACTCAGCTTCAACATAGTCAAGCGCTGATCACGAGCTGAAGGAGGTGATCAAGTAACAACGTGATCGGATCCGCCACCTCCAAGAGAGAAGATTGAAGGCAGCCGAGGACTCAAAATTTGTTGAAGACAAATGCGGGAGTGCTCCAGCTCTCTTCCGAGTCTAAATCGGAAGATGTTGAAGAAGAAGTAGAAGAAGGCCAATGAGAGGCTGAACGAGGAGATGAAGAAGGAGATAAGGAGGAAGAAGTTGTCCAACCCGAGGACCAGGGCAACAAAGAACCCGAGGTGATCTCTTCTTATCACACTCGGAGTGCCTCGGAAGAGCCTAGTGATGTAGGCCAATCTAAGGCCCCTACCTCGAAACTCAACTTGCAGCAATTTTTGTTGAGGAAGAAGAAGAAGAAGAGGAAGATCTACCTTTGGTTCACGTAACCCGAATCCCTCCACTGCCGGATCTACAAATACCGATGCCACCTCACCCAGCTGCTTCTACTCAAGCATACAAGCATAGGCGCACAGCTCGATCTTCGACTTCTCGCCGGACTCCCCTCTTTCCTAATTTCAAACTCAGTTTTTTGTTTGTCCAACATCTTATGTATATATTTAGTCTTTCCTCCCTCGTTTTGTTATTTTTTGCTGAAATGCATACGAGGAGAGAAAAGATGAAAATATAGATGTTTGGTTTAGGGGAGTTTTTCCCTTAGTTGTTTCTTTGTTTGTTTCATTTCTTAGTCTGTTTACAACTTTTGTACAAATTACTTCTAAGTAATGAAACTTACCTATTTCTGAGCATCTTTGTTTCGAGTATATGTTTCATACTTACTCTAATTTATTGTTTCGTACTCTTTAACAACTTTGCTCTAATATATTATTTCTTTTCTCTTAAACATGTTCTGAGTTATGTGTTGATCTAAGCTGAACTAATCAATATTCATCATCATTTTTTCTTGCTCCGATCAATACTCTATGCTTTGATCAATACTCTATGAAAACTTAACTCTCCGAACTAATTAGTTTCAATCTTAAGTATGGAATGCCTTTCATAAAAAAGGGGAGATTGAAAACTCATGTATAACTCTCTATCTCTCTATGGCTTTGACTCTAAGTCATTCTCAGCCTTCAAGAAACTCATCTCTAAGTTTTCTTCCTGTTCGACCCACTCGAAAAATTATTCTTGAATTAGTTTCGACCCACTCAAACACCACTCGAACAATGGCATGAGTAAATAATTTCTCTAACACTTTTATTCTGAGCACTCGACTTCATGTTTTAAGTGCAAATGAATTACAACGTTAATTCTAATTTCTAAGTCAGTTTATTTATTAAGAATTATTTACTTGATCAAGTTTATGTTTTCTGATATTTTATTCCTTCTAACTTGATCACTTTAAGGATTCACTCAAGACGGAATTTCATCCTAATGAATATTAGACTCGGAAAATTCCATTCCTTTAGACCGAAGATAATCAAGTGCCTAATTACTTTAATTTAGTTATTATCTTTGCCTAATTTTGGATTTAAGTATCTTTATACTTTGAGTACCACTTTGATTTGCTTTTGTAGGTTGATTAAACAAGCATAATTTACTTTTGAAATACAAAAGCAGCTGGTTTCTAACCGTTAAACACTGCGCAGACGTAAATCAACTATTTCTGGATATGGCTCAAACACTCGTGTCGTGGTTGTTTGTTTCCAAATTTGATAAACAAAAACTTTTGGGTCTAATGGTTGTTTCCACCCCAGATTTCAATCACAACCAGGGGGTGGACCACCTTTTGAACCAAGGACCACCCAAGATTGCTCGAACACATTGCTCAACACTTACTTAGTGCATTCTCATTCAATCTTTAGCTTACAATTACCAATCTGCATTTTCTAACTTTCTAAGTTGTAAAGAAAGTCTTGTAATCACTTATGCTCTTTCTACTTTCTTTCTAGTCCCATGACTGAGCTGTAAGAGTTAACTCAACTCAGCTTATTCCTAACTGTAAAGGTATCTCAATTAGGAAATATTAGATTAGATAAGGGAACTTCTAAGTCTAGGAAAATTTGTAAGGAAATTGTCTAAGGGAGTAATTTTGTAAAGAGTCGGTGTTTGTAATTGTGGATTTAATTAGTGGATTTGACTTGGTACATTGATTAGCACTCGTCCGTGGTTTTTCCGCCTCAGGAGGGTTTCCACATACTTCGTGTGTAGTTTGCTTTCTCGAGTCCAATCTAGACTCATAATTTGTTTCTAAGTCTGTTCAGTGCAAAACTAAGTTGTAATTTCTCAAAATTGTCCATCACCCTATTCACCCGCCTCTAGGGTGACTTAATCTCTCCAAGAGCAAACCTTCAAAGTTGTTAGAACATCCACGATAAGGAAGTCGACATACATATTCTCGAGTTTTTGCCTTTTCCCTTATCCCCGATGGTAAGTGAATCATTCCAAGAGAATTAACTATTTATCCCTAAATCCCAAGATGGGGTTGACAAGGGGTGTAAGGTCGCCCACAAGGTATTTCAAGTTCTGTAGACACTCCCAAGTGATGATGTCTACCGAGCTAGTCAATTCTATCAGAATCCTTCTTACGATAGCATTTGCAATCTTGAATTCAATGGCCAGGGGATCATCATGAGGGATGGACATCCCCCTTAGGTCCTCTTTGCCAAAGGTTATAGTGAGGACCTCAGTCCTCTCTTAAAGAAATGGTTAATCTGGCCATGATATGCCCACAATTTAGAGCATTTTCTTAAGTTCCCTACAATCAGTGGTTTTGTGCACTGATTGTTCGTGGAATTGGTTGTACAAGCTTTTCTTGTTCCCCATGGACATACAAGCATGACTCTTGTATACCTTGGTCTCTGAGTGAGACAATTTCGGTAGATTTCTTTTTGGGTTTTATTCACTTACATTTCCCTTTCTTTTCTCTATAAATGGGGCACGAGTGAGTGGGGTTTTTGGGGAGAAAAAAATATATACATATATATAACCAGCTTATGTTTTGGCAAAAGGAGCAGAAAAATTCAAGGTCTCCAACTCTCACTTAATACACCAAAAAGGTAGTAAATTTCCAGCTCATATTCCTCTTTGCTTCACATGCATACCACCCTAAAAATAAGGCCTAACTCCTTCCAATTAAATTGTCTTAAAACATATAAATCTTCACTCTAAATATAGACATATTTGGGCATCCATTCAAGTGCTCCAAGTTTTTCTTTTTAGGTAATTACAAGCCACTTTCCTATCTCAGGGGTACCCAATAAATCTCAGCGGCCCAAAGGGATGTGATAAACTGAACCCAAAGGCCTGTTGTATCCCAGCATGTGCCCTCACACAAGAGAGACAACATGCTCCTCTCGGGAATCGTACCTGGGGGTGAGGAAAACCTCACAGCGAACATACCAAGTGAGATAACGCTATCTCGGTAAGTACTCCAAATTAATTAGTTGGGAGTACACCGATTGATTAACATTGTGTTAATCTTGAGAACTGGCTACTAGAACGAAATTTACATCATAATTTCGACGAAATTGTTCTTAGATGTTTTATAAGTATTAAATTAAGTTGATTAATTTGTGTCAAACAAAATAACTTAGTCCAAATTATTAGTAAAATTTAATAGTAATAATTGTGTATAACGCGACTTTTAACTCTAATTTCCTAGCAACTCTTGTCACCTCCCATATTTGGAAAGCAGCAAAACAAGTTATTAATTCACCTAAACCTAATAGGTTTGGTAAGATAAAAAGAAAATGTCATAAAATGTCATATTATGACAATATTATATTACATAGCGTATCATAGTTTCTGCTTAGAATCTAATGCACCAACGCACTTTATGAATAAGCAAAACTTAAGCTCCAATACCACCAAATATAATGTGATTTTCCTAGATAATGACGTTGTCAAGATCCTTTTTAGTGACCCTCCAAGTTGATTAAAGAAAACAAATTCACAAGGTTTCATCTCATTTTATTATTCAAATTGAGCTGCTTGTTCCTTGATGTAGGCCTAGTGTTTCATAGAAAACGTCCTAACAATATAATCTCCCTAATTAAAAATAGGGATATTACAATTATACATTGTACTTGTATTGCACGTAGATTTTACATATTTTAACTAAAATCTAGCTAATATTTGTTCAATTATTTACGTCATTACTTATATAAAATAAGTAAATTTCAATCATGTATTTAATGTTGCACTTCAAGAAAATAGGTACGGCTTGTAATAAGCTACAAAAAGCAAGAATTGATTTCTCGCACTTTTATTTATAAAAAATCTATCAAATTTTTCTCTTGTTTACAACCAAAGTAATAATTACTATGATAAAGCTCTTCCCTTCAATTTAAATAATCACTTGACTTTTAGTGACGTATATTTATACATATAAGGTAAATTTATTAATATTGCTGATACATCATAATAATGTTATTCCTATATAGTATGATTTGGGCCTCTACATTGGATAACGACAATTAATGGTTAGTAACCATTTCTTGCTACCTAGAAAGGAATAAGTTGTACAATTTGCGGGGATATGTAGCTTATTACTCAAAATAGTATTTATATGAACAAAAAATCCTCTTTCCACGTATAATTGATTCAATGGATAAAATTGCCCTCAATAGCAAAATTTTAAAAAGTGAAACTAAAACCCAATAAGGAAGTTATGTGAATTGCAAGTGGTAGATTATTTAGGGGTTCCTTTTTAGCTAAATGGTTTAATAGGAAGTTATGTGAACTAAAACCCAATAAGTTACGTGAACTAAAATCCAATATAAACTTAATGGTGCGGGTATAATCATTTCTATAAAACGGCAATGACGATAATTACGGTAATTTTCGCAATTTTAACGGTCCGTGTGGCATGATATAATCTCATATGTTAATTTTTATAAATTTTATTAAAATTAAATTTTATTATTTAAAATATAAATAATTTCAATAATTTGCAGAAAAATAATTTAGCCATTTGTTGTTTGGACCCAAAAAACATAAAGGGAAAAGAAAAAAAAATGAGATATAGGGCCAAAGAAAAGGAGTTACAGGGCATGCGTTGATTGCCATTGTTGTTGCTTCATGCCCCTCCCCTCAAGTACACTACCCAGTCAACACAAAACCTCGATTGATTCCGGACGCACTTGAATATTACAAAATTGAATTTCCTTATTTTAATAAATTTAATAATTTCAATAAATTTTATTTTTTAAAATGTCAATAATTTCAATAAATTCCGAAGATAGAGTTTCGTTGTTTTGAATATTACAAAATTGAGTTTCTATTTTCATGATATTTCTTTCCTGGTTTTCAAGGTGACATCTTTGAATATTTACCCTAATTGAAAAAATAACCACCGTCAATCCCTATCCCCTTGCCGGACGCTGGTCAACTTTGACCACTTCTCACCGGAAACTATGACATGGTTGTTTGTGAAAGGATGACGGTGGGGGAGGATGCAAAGCATGGTGGCCAGTGACATGGGTGATAGTGGAGGATTGCGAAGGATATAAAATTCACTGCAGTGTCATGGAGTCCGGTGTACATTTGCCGAAAAATATGAAGCTTGTGGCTAGAAGTAAGAAACTTGTGACCGGAAAATATATTAGTAAGATTTTTTTCAATTTTTTTTATCTTTCAAGTGTTCTTAAAAGAAAAATTTTGACAATTCAAACATGGTCTTAAAAAATAATTTTTAAGTAATTTATCAATATTTAAATAATTCTTAATGGTAAATTTTAATAGTATTAAAAAAAAATTCCTTAAAAAAACTAAAAAATTTTAATAGTGCAGATTAAACATTGTCATATAACATCTAAGATAACGGAAATTACCGTAATTAGTGTCATTGTGGTTTTGGTAAGGTAAACCTACATAAATATTATACAAAATGGGAAAAAGAATTTTGGTTAACTGGTTTAATAGGAAACGCTAGAAGTACACCAACTGTAAAGCCAACTACTTTACACTACCAATCAAAATTAGGAAAATAATAGATTATTTAATTACGAACAAATGTTATGGATTTTAAATTACTAATTTGACCTTATTCAATACCAATTCTTTCTTTGGTCTTCTCTATTTACTAACGTGGCCTATTCAACACTAACGATGAGGATGAAGAAATTCAGCCAATGGTAAAAGTAGATATGCCTTTCAGGGGTAGGGGAAAAACCCAAACTAATAAATCGAATTGAAAATATATAAAGTTAAATCAATTAATCGATCATCGAATCGGTTTAAAAATCGATTAATCGACATCCGATTAATTAATTTATCCGATTTCGGCCTCGATTTATAATTTTGGAAATATTGGTTGATTGAACTGAACTTATTAAATTTTATTTTTTATTTTTTTAAATTTTTAAAATGATATTTGTCAACTTTTTTTTTAATATGTGACTACTACTATGCATTGCAATATAAATTTGGCCATTTGCAGCCTAATGGGCCTTTTGATGGCAAGTAATGGTCCGGCCTCGGCTCTTCAAATGGCCTAGCATGCAAAAAAGGTTTTACTAGTTTATTTGTACATGTAACAAGAATAATCTAAATGATGCAGACATTTTGATTTATAGGCATGCAATTTTTGTTCTTTACTAATTTTTTTTGTTCATAGAACTTTGCTAAAGTATTAAATAATCATAGAAGAATATTAGAAATTCTTTTATTTCCCAGTTCCGGTGAAACGGTGACCTGAACCAAAAATACGGTTAACCGATAACTCGTTTATCCGATTACAATTTCGGTTTTCATTTTTACAAGCCGAAAAATCTAGTTAGTCAATCCAAAAAAAAAAAAAAAGTTCCTCACCGAACCCACCGTGAACACCCCCAATGCCCTTTGTAGCCCCTTAATCTTTGAATGTGACTATTCCCTTATTGTTAAAAAAGAAAGGAAAAAACATAACAGGGACAATTTGGGTCTAGAGAAGATAGAAAAGAGAGATAGATTTTGATCTCAAGTTGTTAATCCCATTGTCATTTGAGTTTGAATGTGAACTTGATCAATGTGTTAGGATCGAGAGCCACAAACAAACAGCACAACAAGAGCAAAGAAAAAGAAAGAGAATCGGGACACAAGATTTTAACGTGAAAAAACCCAAATTGGAAAAAAAACTACAAAAATTTACTAGATGGCTTTCTTTATAAGAGGAAGCTTTTGTATTTTAGGGGATACATCAATGGAGGTCTGCAGGCCTGAATATATAGTCAAACCTCACATAAATACACTTCAATATGCATTAACCCGAGCAAAACACGATTAAAACAAGAGAAGACCAACCTACAACAAATGGCACGGTCGTGCCTAGCAACACGGTCTGCCCGTGCCACTGGCATGGGACGTGTCACTCGGAGGGTCGTGCTTGTTGGCAACATTAGACTCCACACCCAACATGGGTGGTGTAGTTGAAATGGGTCATGCTCGTTGTGTTTGCTTACGGTAGGCGATTTTCGAGCCTAGAAACCATTACACTCCACACCCAACAATCTCCCACTTAGAGACTAATGAACCACTTCCTCTTTGAACATATCTAGCAAATCAAACCGGCCTTAATTTCAACAAGAAAGTCCAATTGATGAGGTTTTGCACAACCTCAATTTCCCGACATCAACTCCTTTGGTTAGCATATCTCGCCGGATTTTGCTTCCCAAAATCTTCTCAAGCTGCAAGTATCCACTCTCCACCAAGCTTCAAATGAAATGGAACTTGCGCCGAATGTGCTTCGTTCTTGAATACAAGACCGGGATTCTTGCTCAACTGAATTGAACTTTGACTATCGCTATTGAGCAATCTATTTCGTTGCTTTTGACCTAAAACCTCAAAGAAGTCTTACAAGTAACCACACCATCTCTTTTCCAGCTTCAAACATGGCAACATACTCGGATTTAGTTGTTGACATTGCAATGCACTTTGGAGTCTTGACATCCAACTCTCAGCCGTGCCTCCAAGTGTGAAAACATAGCCTATTGTACTCTTGCTTGTGTCGAAGTCACCACTCAAGTCAGCATCCACGAAAGCCTTTAAATTGTAGTTTGCTCTCTTGGAACACTAATGATTTACTAGATGTTCCCTTCAAGTACCTTAGAAGCCACTTCACAGCTTCCCAATGTGCTTCTCTAGGATTTGACATGAATCTCGCCACAACTCCCAAAAGTTATGTCTAGTCTTGTGCATGCCATAGCATACATTAGGCACCCAACTACAAATGCATAAGGAACCTTGGACATGTATTCACGCTCCTCACTTGTCTTGGGAGATTGCTCCTTGGTCAGTTTGATATGGTTTGCAAGCGGAGTGTTTCTTCGCTTGACATCACCAATGTCGAACCACTCCAAAATTTTCAACACATATTCTTCTTAAGACAATTTTGAGGAGCCTTTAGGCCTATCTTTTGTAATTCTCATGCTGAGAATCTATTTCACCGGACCTAAATCCTTTATCTCAAAATCCCTTGACATTTCTTCCTTCAACTTATTAATTTCAGTCATACTTGATCCTGCAATCAACATATCATCCACATAGAAAAGTAAAATCAAATAAGAATCAGTGAAGTTTTTGAAATAGCAACATTGATCCTTATCACTCCTTTGAAAACTGTTGTTGCACATGAAGGTGTCGAACTTGAGATACCATTGCCTCGGTGCTTACTTCAAACCATCTAGGCTCTTTATGAGCCCGCAAACCAAATGTTCCCCGAACCTTGTATCCCTCCGATTGTAGCATGTAAAGATCTTCATCCAAATCACCATGCAAAAATGTAGTTTTTAGATGCATTTGTTCCAAGAAAAGATCATCAGATGCAACCATGCTCAAAACAATCCTGATGGTGGTCAGTTTCACAACAGGAGAAAAACTTTCGGTGTAATCAATACCCTTCTTTTGTGAAAAACCCTTAACCACCAATTGAGCCTTATACCTATTAAGATCGCTAGGCTCATTCTTGATCCTATAGACCCACTTATTTAGCAAAGCTTTCTTACCAACAAGTAGCTCAATTAAAACCCAAGTGTTGTTCTTGTCCAAGGAGGCAATTTCCTCATCCATTGCTTGCTCCCACTTAGACCAATCACTCACCTGCAAAGCCTCGATGTAGGAGTCCGGCCCACCAACATCGGTCAATAAAAGATAATAAAGAGAAGGAAAGTATCTTTGAGCAGCTATACCTCTTGTTGACCATGGTGACCTTTTCAAGGTGAGAGGAGTTTGGGGATCAACCTCAAGGGAAGTTTCTAGTTTAACGACCGGTTCTTCGATTTGTGGAGCCCTTGCCTCAGCTTTTCTTCCATTCAAGGAGATCTCAACAACATCTTTCAAGCCCGTATCAACTCCCACTAGCCCCTTATCAACCAAGCTCTCAACCAACCTATCTTTGTATAAAACAGACTTATCGAAGACAATGTCACAATGTCTAAAGACTTTCTTCCCATCCCAAACTCTATACCCAAACAAGTCATTATCATAGCCCAAAAATAACATTTCTTTAACTTAGCATCAAGTTTATCCCTCTTTTCGGGCTCAGCCATAACTATACCTGGCAATCGGGTCATTTGGTTCGGGTTCGGTTCGAGTTAACTTCGAGTCGATCTTATTCGGGTCCGGTTCGGTTTCGGGTTCGGGTCAACTTCGGTTCAGGTAAACTTTGGGTCGATCTCGTTTGGGTTCGTTCGGTTTCGATTCGGGTCAACTTCGGTTCGGTTCAACTTCGAGTCAATCTCGTTTGGGTTCGATTCGGGTTAATTTCGGATCAGGTCGTAATCGGGTCACTTTTGAGTCAAAATCGATTCAAAATTGCACCACTATAGGCACAAAAGTCCATCCTCAAAAAAATGTGGGTTAGGTCACTTTTATTTGGGTTAAATCGATTCGGGTCCGATTCGGTTCGGGTCATTTTGGGTTCGGTTCTGTTTCGGTTTGGGTCGGAATCGGGTTCATTAGATTTCGGGTAAGTTCGGTTCGGGTCGGTTCATTTCGGTTTTCGGGTCAAAATCAGTTCAACTGTTTCGGATGTTGGTTCGGTTTGGGTTTTGGGTCATTCGGGTTGATCCGTTCGGTTCGGGTCGGTTTTGTCGAGTCTAGCTATAACACATGCAACACAATCAAAAATATGAAGATAGGATAAATTGACTTCCTTACCACTTCAAACCTCTTCCGATATCTTGTTACCCAAAGGTACAGATGGTACACTATTGATCAAATAGGCGGTTGTGTTGACTACATTTGCCTATAGGAATTTGGGCAACCTGGCATGGATGCGCATGCTCCTAGCTCTCTCATTTAGTGTCCGGTTCATCCTCTCAGCTATGTCATTCTCGCCTTGGTTTTTGAAAACCGTTCTAGTCAATCTTATTCCTTCTTGGACACAAAAATTATTTAACTCATCCTTGTCATACTCACACCATTTGTCGGATCTCAAGCACTTGATCTTCAAACTTGTTTGGTTTACAACTTCGTTTTCCATCTCAAAAAGTGTCAAAAACATTAGATTTTTTTTTCAAAAAAACAAACCCAAACTTTTCTACTATGATTATAAATGAAGGTAACGTAGTAATGAGCACCACCTAAGGATCGAATGGGAGAAAGACTCCAAACATTGGTATGAACTAAGTCTACATTGTTTGCCCACGTCTCTACAAATTTGAGTGTGTTCAATACAAGAACGTACCTCAATCGAAATCGAAATTTGAGATCGAAAAAAAATCAGTCTCTAATTTGTTTAGAGACCGATAGTTGAGACTAAATTGAATTTGCCTCAATTGAGACTGAAATTTTAAGATCATAGAACAAAACAGATTCTAATTGAGATTAAATTAATAGATCAAACTTATCAGACTCAAACTAAGACCAAAATTGGACACCAAAGATTTTATGCGTCTCAATTAGAAACCAAAATATTTTCTTCACTAAATTTTCAATCTCAATTTTTCTTAGACTTTTATCTCCATTACCTTTTCGACCCAAACAAAACAAAGGGAGGGATTCAAGTGCTTGCTCTAGTGAAACATTGTCGTCGCCCCCTCTCCTACCTACCCTCCTCACCAGACTGTCGCCGGTGCCACCACATCCTCCGGCGATCACCAGGTTATGCACTCTCTCACTCTCTCTCGCTCTAGTCTTCTCTCTGTTGCCCTTCCTCTCTTTAATTAAAGTTGCCAGGTTGCCCTAATGTTCTTGTTTTTCTACAGCGTAGGCCCTCCATCTTAACTTCTCCGTCACTTCCCTGGTGACCTACTCAACCCTCAACAAACATTGAGTAAGCTTGCTTTCCTTCCTTCTCTGCAATTGTGTATAGTTAGGGCTTTGGAAAAATTTTCATAGCTTAAAACGAAAATTTGTATTTAGTTTGTAGTGACTTTTTTTTTTTTTTTTTCAATTGGCTACATAATTAGAGATTTTGATGAGAATGGCGACATAGTTAGATATCCCTACGATCTCAAATTCCCAATCCATTGTGTATTTTTCTATTTCTTGTTTGGGTAGGTTAATTCGATATATGCGCAAGTTTCGTAGGATTTGTTGCTGAAGTTTTTGTTGGTGATTTGAGGACAAAAGGAAATAAAAGGGTTGCATTGATGGGAATGATTACAAAAGAGACTTATTAAGGGAGTCGCAATTTGTGGGAAAGATAATCCAAACAATCCACTGTGTATTTGAAGGTTTACTATGATCTTGTTTTTTAATTAGTTGCATAATTAACATACATCTTTATTAGCTTGCACTATAATTGATGATTGCTCTAGCTAACATGGTGCATTTTTCCTTTTTGACTGTATATTAATAATTAAGAATTAGAGTGAATCATGGAATGACAAGTTCATTCCTGGATGAGGTGAGAGAAATGAATAATAAATTCTTCAAGCTGCCTCTAGAGGAGAAGGAAAAGTACCCCTCCAACGATGGGCCTGACCTAGAAGGCTATGGAAATGACAATGCAATTCAGCAAGGAAGTTTTAACTTGAATGACAAGCTCCACCTTCAAGTTCACCCTCAGGATAAGCACCAGCCCTAGTATTGGTCAGAAAATGGTCAAAATTTTAGGTAATTTTTTTTAAATAAGGTTACTTAAGAGATTGATCCTCAAATTTAACATGCATGGCAAAGACAATTATGGGTGAAATTGAACCAGCTCGGCTTGAGCCATGCAATGTCATGGCATTACTGTTTGACATGTTACTATTTGATTTCAACTCATGGATACATAATTCTTCGAATTAATATTAAACTGGAAAACTTTAGATGAATATTGAATCAAGACTCAGGAAGTGCTTGAGGCACTCTTTAAACCCATGGCACATTCATTGAAGTTGGAGGAGAAGTTCTCTAAGCTCTGGCAAGTGGAAGAAGATATAATTTATGCAAGGTTTAATTTCTATCCTCGATGCCTGATCGGACCTAGTTGTTGGGCTCAACCCCATGCAGATGGATCTATCCTTAGCATTCTCTTGCAAGCAAAGAGGTCAAAGAGCTTCGAATCTTGAAGGATGACCAATTGTTTAGGGATTCGAATCTTGAAGAAGATCTTAGAATGACTCAAGAAGAATTGACTGCCGTTCGAAAGGATCTTGATGAACAACGGTGCATATTTAAGAGCTTGTTGCTCGATTAGATAGCTTCTCAAAGAAAATTCGTCACCCGACGCGTTTTAATAACTCTGAATGCTCGACTTAGGAGTCGGTATGTTTGGTTGTATCCTTTATCTTTAGCTATTGTTAGTTTCGTAGTTGATGGAACCTTGGCTAAGAGAGCAAGAGTGGACAGAAACGTTGAGAGAGATTATGGAGGTAAATAGAGCTAATCGAGTAAACTAGCAAAACAAGTGAGGGAGTGTGATGGTGAAAACACAAGAGAAAATAACAAAACAAATTCCAAGTAAAAGTAACCGGATAAAGGCTAAATACCCGTAGGATAAGACACACCACCTATGGGGATTTAAGGCACCTAAATAAGCAAGAGATAAGACAAACCACTCAAGCTCACTAAGGGCTCATTTGGACACTACTTAGCATGCCAAAGTTAAGATAAGAAAACAAGAGTTTTGGGCAAGGAGCTATGCTCAACTCAGATTCATAAACATTCATTAGTCTTTACAAAACAAAGACACTAGCTTATACAATGCCCTTAGCTAGGGTTAACACATCCAATCCAATGGCACACATTGAGTTTACAATATTAAGGGTTGAGACACATTTGAAAAGATCAGAAAAAAACTGGAAAAAGCAACCGAAAGTAGTTATAAGCGGGCAAGGAAGGGGCTGAAAGCGACATCTGACCATGTCATTTTCAGTCTTTTTCGAGTGCAGCATGTTGATCTTCAAAAGAATGTAACTTCCAGTTCAAAGCTCTAAATTTTATGTACTCTATATGACTAGAAATCTTAAAGAGTTAGCTTTCCAATCATATGTTGCTTGTGGCCATTGGATTACTCGAAGAAAATGTTGTGTATGAATAAAGCCGCAGATGTCAAAATTGGCCAGCTTTACCCATTCAATGTGCTGACTTTTTCTCCTTATTTTCTCCAACTCTACTTCTAAGGGCCCTTCATGATTAATTTGTTGACATTCCAAAGCCTACCAAAATGTGGATTTGGGCCCTCCAAATCCTCAGAAAAGTTGGCTAATTTTGGTCGATAAGTGGGGCTTATTCAGCCCGAATTGAGCTAAATCTGGTGCAAGCACTTAGACTTTAGCCACTAACCCTTGTGGTTTTGGAGGTGACTTTAAGGCTTAATGTTGGGCTCGGGCGTTGGTCAGGTCGGTTGTAGTGAGCTCCTATCATCCTCCCCTTGTTGAAGAAAACTTGACCTCAAATTCTCCAAGGTGTCATCCTCAAGGTAAGGGGACAAGTCTGCCACATTGAAGCTACGGACACTCCATACTTTCCCGGAAAATCCACCTTGTATGCATTGTCATTTATCCACTCAATCACCTCAAATGGCCTATCACCCCTTGGCATTATTTTGGTTTTCCTTTTGGGAGGAAAATGCTCTTTCCTTAGATGCACTCACACCAAGTCTTCGGGTTTGAATACCACTCGCTCACGGTGTTTGTTGGGTTGGGCTTTGTAGCAGTTATTAACTTGCTCAATCTTGCTTTGACCTTCTCATGCAGCTTATAGATCTCTTGCACTATTGCAGTAGCATTCACACTTGATCTCTCGTCCATGTTTGTCAGTACAAGGTCTAGGGGAGTGAGAGGTTCAATCCCATAAACCACTTTGAATAGAGATATGCATATGGACTTGTTTAGGGTGTTGTTGTAGGCAAAATCACCAAGGAATGGGTAATATTGCTTCCGAATGTCCAAGTAGAAGAGTGATCACTTTGGCTCAATATCAAGAGCTTCAAATGCAGGAAGAGGAGCAAGACAAGGAACTTTGTCTTATGGAGGGTATTGAGGAAGTTGTTGAAGAAGCCGATGAGGGTGAGCAATTGGTTTTGAGAAGAGCATTGAGAAGCCTTAAGAACCCAAAAAGGAGCGCACTAGCCTTAGATTTTGAACAACCTCTAGACTTGTTTTGATCCTTTTGTTTCCCTCTACCTCTCACATGCAATGCACTCCCCACGATTCACCCGAATCCTTTTTGCGAATACTTTTGCCCATAATAACATCACAGATTTCATCATATTTTAAAGCATTCAAACCCCTAGCACTACTCACAACAGATAAAATGGCGTTCCATGATTCTGGTGAGAAGATAACAAAATTAAATCCTTTCTCTCATCCTCGATATTAATCTTAACCGAAGAAAATTTAGAGATAATCGTGTTGAAATCATTGATATGGTCAACTACACTAGTTAAATCATGCATTTTGAGATCAAACAAACAAGTGTATAAAGTATACCTTATTCATGGCCGATTGTAACCCCCCGCCATCCCATAATCACGAGTTTAGTCTTAGCGATTAATTAACTAGTAATTAGCACAGCGGAAAGAAATATTAGAAGCATTACCGCCACTCTATACAAAGAGCAAGACAACTCCCTTAAAAATATAATATGAGCAAGACTTCACCACGTCACTTGCTAAAATAAAGTTCAAAATATTTCATACGCCAAACTTGTACACTTCAAGTCAAGTTGACAAGTACAATCATAATTACAACTTATTTAATCAGAAAATATATGACTTCTAAACATCACATCCCTGACTATCATTGTGAGCTTCTAAGTCTCGTTGACCAAAAACAATATGTCTACTCCTTACTTCCATCAACATTAGTATTACTTAAAACAAAACATATAAAAACATTTTCGACATAGTGAGTTGAAACTCAATACATTTATCCTTACACTCGTAAATGAATATTATGTAAAGTTATTTATGAGCACGTGCATTTCAATTCATTTATAAATCAAATAGGAAGAATATAGTAAAACGGTTATTCATTTATTATCCGAGTGACTCCTTACGATCATCGGTTTCCCTAAATATGTACACACCTGGACCGATCGGAAAGTCCGGTTGATAATGGTCAAATATATATGATATGATCATAATATGATTATGATATGATATTATTGATATGGGGCGGGCCACATAATTAGGTGACAAATAATATTTGAAATGATTCCTTTTAATTAAGCAAACCATTTATATATATATATATATATATATATATACCATGTGGATTTTTGTAAGGCACAAGTAATAAATGTACCTTAACCTTGATATTCCTTATTGATATATAATGATGTGCATTGGCTCGACAACCATTGGAGAATCCTCTTCTGCTGTTTAAGTAAATAGTTATATGGTCAATAATTTGATCAGATTATTCTTTGCATGTTTTAAATCTCTTTATGCTATGTTCAATATTTTATTCTTAGATTAATTGTTATAATTTGATTTCTTTAGGAAATATTTTGCCCTCTATTTTGACCATTCCTATTAACCATCATATTAGTCCCTAATTTTATTTATAATTACTACTAGGTTATAAATTCGTAATTTATGTGCTCTGTTACTCCCTAATAATTCATATCGGTATTTATGTGTATATATTTATTCTTTTCTTTTAATAATATTCTTATGTTAATTTTACTCATCATTGTTTTTCACATACTTTCATTACCAACCTTTTTCGTATGTATGCTATAGTTGTATACTTCTCACGTCAATCAAAAAGTTGTTCGTAGATAATCAATTTTATCTCGACTTATACTAACTTGAAAACAACATAATAATATAAAATAGAAGTGAACTCTTAACATATCCAAGGTAGTCATTTAACATAGTTCTTTATTAGTAATTAAAAACTAACTCGACAACTCATACTAAATTGTTCAAAATCCCATAACAAAACCTTGAGCGTTTTGCTCATATTTTAAAGCTAATTTAGAAAATTTATGTCTTTTTCATACAATGTTGAATCAAGGCATAAGACCCCAATTTAGAAAGTTTCAAAAGTGCTCTAAAACTTTAATTTAAATCATAAAGTCCAAAAAAGTAAGATGAACCTCGAAAACTTGCTTGAATCAAACTGCTCCCAATTTACGCAAAAATTGTACCGTTTCGGTAAAACGGTCATAGCTCGGATAGTACACCTCCAAATCCCGTCAAATTTGATTTGTTGGAAAGATAATTTCTTGTTATATGTTGTACCATATTTATGAACTTTAATACATCCCAAATTACTCCATATTCTAGCTTTATATTACCCCTTATTTTACACCTTATTTAAACTTTTCCATTCTTATACCTTCCTTACTCCCTAAAGGTAACTTTTTTACTCTAACCCTTTAACATATCTCCATTTATATTTTCAATCTGTAATTTTTTCCCAAATAACACATATAATTTCAAGATCATCTTTTCTTTCTCTCTACTTCTTTTTGTGTTTCTTTATCTACCAAGCAAAAACCTCCAAACTCTTCATTTTCTCCATACTCCTTCCTTTTCTTATCACTATTTTTGGTGTGTTTCTTCTTGTTGCTTTTAGAGAGGAAAACCAACTCATATTTATAGGAATTTTAAACCAATGAATGTATAATACTTGTCAAATTATTTTTAGAAAATCATAGGCTAAAACCATGTGTATTTTAAAAAATTATGGCTAAATAAAATCATGGTTTTGAAAAATTCACGTGCAAGGTAAAACAATTGGCTTATATATATATATATATATATATATATATATATATATATATATATATATATATATATATATATATATATATATTTTGCTTAATTACTAAGTATGCATTTGACTTGACTTGGCTTGACTTGATTTTGACTTTGGTTTGACCAATTTTATATGACCAGATAACTTACTAAATATAATGTCAATAATTTTGATACATGTGAATTAATCCAATAAACACATAAGTATTTTGACAAATATAAAAGCAAACAAAAAAATATTATACAACCAATTACATATCATATTCAAATCAAATATTTATACGCAAGTGTTCATAATTGATCTTATTTATTAAATTTATTTTTAACCTATTTATACAGAGCATATGTATATGTTTAACCGTGTTACTGCACCACCTTTTTTTTTTGTTACAAGGATGTAATTTTATTTTTATTATTTAGTATTTGATGTTTAATATTTAGTTGGGTCGTTTCATTAGTAACCTTATTTACCCAATATATGAACAAATCGTATGTTTGATCGAAGACCTCCATGGGAGTTAAAGCCCTGAAAAACAAACACTTATAAATTTTGAATTGAAGTGCACGCGCTCAATTTGTTTAACTTAATTGTTGTTTAAGAAAATTAATAACATTAATTGGGGTTGTTACACCTATGGTTTCTCATACATATTAGACAGCGCTTTCAGCAAAGCCTTCATTGTTTTTTGCTCCATGACGTTGAATGTCACATTCCTTGCTAACATCAACCGAATTCTTCCCGAGGCTTGTCGATCAAACACATCCCAAATCTTTTGCTCCACGTCGGCCGACTTATCTCTAAGAGGTTGATATACCTCCTTTTGATATATCAAATCTTCAATTTGTATTTTCCAGAATGCAATGTCCTTCCCATCGAACCTTTCAATTTTAGCCTTACAGCCCTCCACGTTTATTTTGACCTCCAACCTTAGAGTTCCGATACCATTTGTTAAGATAGAAAGCCACAAACAAACCACACAACAAGAGAAAAGAAAGAGAAAGAGAATTGGGACACAAGATTTTAACACGGAAAACCTCAAACCGGGAAAAAATCATGACAATTCACTAGATGACTTTCTTTACAAGAGGAAGCTTTTGTGTTTTGCGGGATACAGCAGATGGAGGTCCGCATGTCCGAATATATAGCCAAACCTCACGTAAATACACTTCAATATGCATTAACCCAAGCAAAAACATCTAAAACAAGCGAAGACCAATCGTCAACAATCTGGAATGGTCGTGCCAGCAACACGGGTAGCCCGTGTTGTTGGCACGGGCCATGTCACTTGAGTGTTGGTCATTCCGAGCAAATTTTCTGCATTGGCGACACGAGTTGTGCAATCGAAACCGGTCATGCTTGTTGCATTTGCTTGCGGTAGGCGATTCCCGAACCTAGAAACCATTAGACTCTACACCCAAACACAATGTTCCTCGACAACCGTCATGGGCTTGCTTGGAATTTTAGTTAGGAGGACAGAAAGGGGGAGAGTAGACTCGGCAAAACCGACCCGAACCGAACGGGTTAACCCGAACGACCGAAACCCAAATCGAACCGACATCCGAAACAGATTGAACCAATTTTGACCCGAAAACCGAAATGAACCGACCCGAACCGACCCGAACCGAACCGACCCGAAATCTAATGAACCCGATTCCGACCCGAACCAAAATGACCCAAACCGAAACCGAACCGACCCGAACCAAATCGGACTCCGAATCGATTTAATCCGAATAAAAGTGATCCAACCCACTTTTTTTGTTGGGTCTCTCGGGATGGACTTTTGTGCCTATAGTGGTACATTTTTATTGATGGGTACAATTTTGAATCGATTTTTACCCAAAAAGTGACCCAATTATGACCCAAAGTTGACCCGATCCGAAATTAACCCGAATCGAACCCGAACCTAACCCAAGAGATTGACCCGAAGTTGAACCGAACCGAAGTTGACTCGAACCGAAACCGAACGAGATCGACCCGAAGTTTACCCGAACCGAAGTTGACCCGAACCCGAAACCGAACCGAAACCGAGCCGAACCCGAACAAGATTAACTTGAAGTTAACCCAAACTAAACTAACCCGAACTAAATGACCCGATTGCCGGTATAAAGGAGAGAGATACGGAGTTTTTTGTTGGGGCGGGGGAAGGGAGGGGGTTAAGACATATTTGGATGTGGAAGGCAAAGGGACAAACAACAGGCCCTTAATAATGTATTTTATATGATCAATCATTTCGTTCCGCTATTATTGTTATCATTGGAAAACAAAAACCATATTTTAAAATTTGCATTTAGTGTCACAATTGCTGATATTTTCCCTAAAGTTTTAATTTATTAGGCTAAATTGTTATTTCATAATTTAAAGCTTTATTTGAAACAATCTACTAAATATGACATTCGTTTATGACATTTGTCAATAAGAACTTTGGATTTTATACTAGGATGAGCTAATCTAATCTACTGGCACTTCAATTTGTTGAAATAAATAGAATGTAATAAATGAGGACTTGTTATATTATTATCTGATACTCTGTAATAAGAACTCCTTGACCTGATGAAATAGCTAATCTGAGTATTTTATACGAGTGTAGGTATAGTGGTTGCTAGTAAAATGATAATCATAAGTAACCACCATAATTTCCGCGATATACACCATACATATGACATGATTGAATCTCAACCGTTAAATTTTACTATCTTTAATTTGATCAAAAATCTTTTAACAAATTTATAAAATTATAATAAATTTTTTTAAAATTATTTCTTAAAGTTAGTGTTTGGATCTTTAATTCCCACGAACAAATTAGGAAGAAACCTCCCTTCACTTTCTCTCTCTTCATGACCCTCGCGTTCTCTCTCTTCCATGGACAATCATAGGAGGAAACCGCCCCCTGCTCCTGCCTCAACTCCAGCAAACACTATATTTTCCGGTGAAATCTTAGAAACCCCCCCACCCCAATTTTCCCTCCCCTCTCTCTCCCCCATCCCTCTCAGATTAAACAAATCAAGGATGTCGGATGTCCATATTTTCTAGCGAGATAGACCGCCCTCCCTCTGCTCCCCTGCCCTCCATCGAACGAAAGCTTCTGGTCCGTGAGGTTGTTCCATGGCTGTTTGTCGAGACCGGTGCTGACGAGATACGACCCTTCCTCCGCGCCCTTGCCCTCTGTATTTTTGCTAAATTGGATGCTAGATCTCCATATTTCCCGGCGAGATACGGCCCTCCCTCTGCACCGCTACCCTGTGTTGAAAGTTTTTGTTGATGGAGGCCTCCTCGGAAATTGACTTATTTGAGCCGGAAAAAATGGAAGAGGGGCCATTGTCAGTTCATTAATGTACTTAAACCCTGCAATCGAGTCATTCGGTTCGGGTTCGATTTGGGTTAATTTCGGTCGATTTTATTCAGGTTTGGTTCGGTTCGGTTTTGGGTTTGGGTCAACTTCGGTTCGATCTCATTCGGGTTCGTTCGGTTTCGGTTCGGGTTAACTTCGGTTCGGTTCAATTTAGGGTCAATTTCGTTCGGGTTCATTCGGTTTCGGTTCGGGTTCGGGTTTGGTTTGGGTTAATTTCGGATCGGGTCAACTTTGGGTCGGTTTCAGTTCGGGTTGGGTTAATGTCAATTTGGGTGAGTTTCGAGTATGATTTCGGGTTAACTTTAGATTGGGTTAAAATCGAGTCGGGTCACTTTTGGGCCGGGTTGATATTCGATCGTGTTGTGTCAAATTTTTTGCAAAACGTTTTTGAGTTGAAGAAAAATAAAATTTTATAAAGTTAATATATTATTAATATTAGTTTTTTTATTTTACATGCTTATTTTTGTACAGATTAAAAAAAATAGTAGTAACTTTTAAGAGATATAACTTATAAGTGTAAACAAGCAAAATTTGAATATTTGACTCCAAATTTAAAACAAGTTGATATTTCAATACGTCACATATCTATAATCCAACTCAAACTTATTGATAAGTATCAAAAACGAAATCGCAAGACAACAACAGTTTGATAGATATAAGAGTTAGGATTAACTAAATTTACTCTAATGAATTGTAATTTGTGATGAATGAATTGAACTAATGTGAACCATAATTTGACGCTTAATTTCATACGATGCCAAGTCGATTTGGTCAACTTTGAACTAGTACAATTTCAACCGAGCTTGTATACGGACTACATAAATTAATAAAATCGAAATTGCGAGATACCGACATAATAACAATACCAATAGACTAAATGGCAACGGTTCGAATTTTTAGAATGATTATGTTTGATGTTAAATTTATAAAGATAATGTTAGAATAATTTAAATAAGTTCGAGTCGATACAATATAAAATGATCTTGATAAATCAAAATGAAAACCGAATATTCATCGGCCACTAGTCATAATAACCAACTAAGAAGAATATCTAGTCGATCGATCAATCGGTTATTGCTCAACTCATAAGTACTCGACTTACGATTATCTTCTTGTATTATAATTTTCCAACCAATTAATTGAACTAATTTGAACATTAATCTAGAGCTAAATTTAATATCAATTTGGTCAAATTCAAACTAGTACAGATTAATAAAAATAGAGTTGTGAGATACCGAGACATGGTAATGCCTACTAATTTACTAAACCAAGCCTCATTGATAAGTTAAGTACTCAACTTATTCATGTAATGACTATATTTAACATTAAACGGACCCGACTTAGATAAGTTTGAGTCAATATAATCTCAAATAAATTTGCTAAATCAAAGTAAAAACTAATACAATTCGAATTGAACTTATTTATACAAATTAAATTACATATTGTACACATATTTCATTATTTTTTAAATTATTTATATATTTACACATATTTCACTATTCTTTAAATTAAATATATATTTACACGTTTTATTATTCTTTAAATTATATATTTTATCTTCATTTTTATGAACAAAATAATAACTTATTTTGTAATGTAAATTCTCTAAACTAATTAATTAAATTAAATTAAATTCTATTAATAATTTCTTATAAAGTTATGATATAAAAATTTCCAGCTTTTATTTTTTTCCTCTTATTTGTTTAACAAAAATCAAGATTTTCATCTCTATTTCTACTCTAGTAAAAATCAAAATTTTTGTCAAAAATTACAATTAGATTTTGGAGGAAAACTCTCTCTCTTATTTTAGTTGTAAAAAAAGGAACAAAAATAAAATAAAAAAACAAACTAGATTTTGGAGGGAAAGCTCTGTCTCTTATGAGAGACTTGCCAAAAGAAATGGGGTTGAGTCAAATTCAAATTCAGGTCGAGTCGGGTTTGAGTCACTTTTATTCGAATTCGGTTCAGCTCCGATTCGGTTCGGTTTTGATTCGGTTCGGGTCCGATTCGGTTCGGGTCGTAATCGGGTCAATTATATTTCGGGTTGGTTCGGTTTTGGATCGGGTCGTTTCGGTTCGGGTCTAAATCGGGTTCATTACATTTCGGGTCGGTTTGGTTCGGGTCGATTCATTTCGGTTTTCAAGTCAAAATCGGTTCAATTGTTTCGAATGTCGGTTCGGTTTGGGTTTCGAGTTGTTCGGGTTGACCCATTCAATTCGGGTAAGTTTTGCCGAGTCTAAATGTAATTCATGACTGTTCTCTTGAATGAAAATATTTACATCCAAATACCACCTAAGGAAAATACTTTTGTAAATATTATGTAAATAATTAAAAATATTATTTTAATTATAATTTTTTTAAAATAGCTAATCAAGATAGCTAAATATAAATAACTAATAGTTAATAACTAATTGCCAAACATCTCTTTGAGTTTTTCCAAATTAGTTTTTTTGACCTAAAAAGATATTTCAAACAGTGAGGTTATGAAATACCGACGGATAATATGATTGCCGAAAAATGGCAACCATGGAAATTATGGTGACTCCCACAATTTAAGCCATACCGTCTTGATTTAATCTCATATGTTAATTTATTTAAAATCTAATATTTGATAGAATTAGTTGTTTCTCAATAGTTGTTCACGGAATTTCTTTTAGACCTCTAATTTTATTGTACATTATTATCATCAAATTTTATTTATAGCTTATTTAATTTTCTTAATACGGGTTCAAAATTTATTTGTTGCTTTTATTTGATAAAATTACTTACTATGTTAATTAATTTAATTACGTTGTCGATTGAATTGAAAATTATATGCGGTAGGAAATGTAACATTGATTTATGTTTTTGTTTACTGTAAAACCACACCGAAAACTGTGTTTACATCTTGACGCACAAGCAAGAATGCAGTGTAGTTTGGCAATGGTTCAACATCCCCCAAGTGGTCTTTTATAGCTTATTTAGTTTATCTTATTGTAAGTTGACTCTTGAAGCATTAAACTCATTAACCTTTAGCTGAGCAACAATTAAAAAAAAAAAAAAACAAATGAGACTAGACTCCCACTGAGAATTTGTGCATTGTGTGCAGCCAATTATTCCAATTCCTCTCTCTTTTCCTTTTAATAAACTCTCTTTTCCTTTTAATAAACGTACTAAATAAAATCCCAAAAACACATGAATATTACAATGTGGGATTACAAATTTTAACAGCAGTTAGGAACAGCTATTAACATTTAGCAGTTGTAAAAAAGAGTTTAGAGATGGCGGACAACAGTTAGAAGCAGATAAGAGCAATTACGAGCATTTAGCAACTTTTAGAAATTGCAGTTAACCGTGTTTAGAAGCGGTTGGTGACTACCAAATGGTGAAACTAACATACCCAAATAGTAGGAAGGAAAAATAGCCCAATTTTGGGGCATGCCGTCAGAAGTGTCATGTCTCGACAACAAAACATACATGCCTTTAACAATAGCATATGCCAAAAACAAATCCCCAATTAGTGGCTTCAATCCAGTCAAAGTACCCCACATTTTCTCGAAACAAAATGGAAGAATAAAGGTCTCAATGCATAATTGTAATCAACTTACTATTTACTTGGAAGACAATATAATGCACGTTTTACATCAGTACCAATATACACATCCACATTATACTCATGAAAATGATGAAATAGGATTCTCCCCAACTGCCTAAATAACAAATGATACTTGTGTATATATACATGAAAGCTAAAGTGTAACGGCAATAGGCTCACTGACAGTGAACTCATCTAACACCAGAAGCATTATAAAAATATTAAGAGCGATTTGCCAGATCACCGAGCCAGAATTTTTCTAGGCCTGAACTTGTCTAACCGACCACGACGAGCAACCTCTTGGATCCGTCGATCGTGCTCTTTAAGCATCTGATCCAGATCTTTTGAAGGATGCAGCAATGGGCCAGATAAGTGAAGTCTGTCATCATCAGGGGCATAATTATGCTGGATACAAGAGAAAAGGAAAAAGGATGTCATGCTAAGCTGCCAGCTAAAAGAAATTTACAAGAAAACACGGTGCACAGACAACCTCAACGTGTAAGTACACTTTGTAATAGAGACCAAGTGAAAGATAGATGGTTTTGACGACACAATTACCGACACAAAATTGAGCATATTTAGGTAGAGATTTTCAACCCCTTTTCTTAAATGGGTTGACATGTTCAACCCGTTTAATTAATTGGGTTAGGTTCAGGTTAAAATTCTCGACATGACAAGAACTCGTTTAACCCGTTTATTTTTAAAAATCAAAATAAAAAATATCTATGTGATTTTTGACAACGGGAGGGGAATTTAAAATTAAAGGGGATAGGGACCATTAAGGGAAATAAAAATGTGAAAAATGAAGGCTCCTTATACATATATACTTTTAGAGTTATGAAGTATGCATGATGGCGTTTTGATGATGAACGAGATTCAAGGACTATTTTTGTACCAATAATTTTATTATAAATTCATAGTCTTGAAAGGGAAAAATATGTAATTAGGTAGTCTAAACTCAAAATAAACGGGTAAATGAGTTCAACCCGTTTAATAAATGGGTTAGGTTCTGGTCGGCGCTTTTTCAACCCGTTTAAGTTCGACACGAACACGAACCAGACTCAACCGGACCTATTTGCCAGCTAGTTGTAATATGTTGACCTAAACCCAACTATTGATGTCAAAGTTCCACTTGAAATGAATTGACAGAGTACTAATCATTTTTCGGTCACATTTGGATTTGGTTCTGCTATAAATTTGTCATATTAGCTTGTCAAGAACATAATCAATACTGATGAGTAATACCTCCAATTGGCTTGAGTCAAAATTCAAAACAAGGTGGTTTAGGGCATAACTCAGGCCAGGTTTGGTCATTTTACCAGGTGTAATAATATTTTAAGGTCCAGGAATGCATTACGTGGCACTAGAACAGTTTCATTCTTCATTTAAGAGCAGCAAGCTCTATTAAAATGATAGGAATAATGAATAGATAAATAAATAAAAAATGCACAATAAATTAACAGAGAATAAACTAATGTTCAAGATCTTGGACATGAATGTTCTAATTCGGCATGTATTTAATATGGCAGGTATCAGATGTAAGTATGTTATGCATGCAGTTTATGATTAGCTAAATCTTACCAAAGTGAATAGCAAATATGCAAAAACTCACCCTTGCTGGTCTCCTGCCACTGTTTGCTTCTTCAAATTGACGAGAACTCACAAAGCTTCCTGAGTAATCCAGCCAATCCTGATTTCTTACTCCCTCAAAATCGTTAATGGATTGTGGAAATTTTCCTACCGAGTCAGCAACTTTTTCAGTCAGTGAAGGATGTAGTTTTTCACGGTTATCTTGAGCCACAAAAGTCCTTTCTGGTGCAAAACTAGATAAATTTGATAAATTGGGTGCCCTTGAAAATGACGGAGGATCATTCAGTTTCCTTCCAACAGTTGACCATCCAGCCCCACGAGTTAATGGCCCTGAATATATACCTCTCTGATGAAGATGGTCAAAGATCTCTTTACTCATTTCTTTGACAGCTAGGGAACTTCGTGTAGAATCAAAAACGGGACAAGAAGTAGATTCTTCCTGATAAGAGCTTAATGACTCACTTTGAGCATGAGGCTTTGTTTGAGACCGGCTTTTCTTTTTCTGCAATTGCAGTAGAGAATCAATGGCATTGGAACTTCCAAAAAAGAAGACAGAATTAACCATGTAACATATTCCAGACATTGAGTGCATGTGACACAGGAAGTAATATGCCAAAGGTGTATCTTAAAGCATCCATCTTTTAATTTCAATACTCTACACCAGAAGATTTATAGACCCTGCTTATGTGTTGCGGGAACTTCAATAGGATGGGTTGTTGGCGACTCAATATCATAAAAATTCTTCTTAATTTTCACTTCTGATATCAGAAAACATTGTCCACTATCATCGCTGAACAATTAATATTGGGGAGACCATCTTTGGAGAACTGGTGAATATTTGAATACGATGCAGGTTAGATGTTTGAACCCCTTGACTTCCAAGGCTTACCCCTACCCTGTCCTCGCAAGTGCACTTATAATAGAAATGCCAACAATCATAAAGTAATAGCATCAATAAATTTGTTCTGTATCTTAAGTTCAAGCAAAATTTAAAACTAGTAATACCAACAATCATAAAGTAATAGCATCAACAAATTTGTTCTGTATCTTAACTTCAAACAATATTTGAGGTAAAACTAAAAATAAAGCTTCATATACAATGCAGAATGACAGTCCTCAAATTTTCTTTTCTTTTTCGAGGCAGGGACGCAAATATTTTGTACTAAAACATTCATATTGGTGTTGAAAAAAATTTAAACAAGATTTCTTATCTGTCACACAATATATTTCATAAAAAGGGACATTTTATAAACAAATCATGACTAACAGGGGAAAATCATTCAGTCTGAGATGGGTTATTTCCAGTCCACGTCGACTTGGAGTTGATTGATGTTTGGTGCACTTAAACTTGTCTTCCATAGAAAAATTATACATAATATCTAAGTCGGGTTTAGTTTAGTTTAGTTTGGCTCACTTATGCTTTCAGTTTAGATCGGGTTGATGTAATTCTGATATGTTTTCACCAAGGACACTTGAAACAATAAACAGCAACAAACTCAATATGAAAGGGGGAAAACAGAAGAGGAAAAACAAATAAAAACTTTTCAAAATATAATGCAAGATGAAGATTTAAAAAATGAGAAAAAGAGAAGAAAATAATTAAAAGACAAGACTAAAAAAACGAGAAAGAAATGCTCAAAAGAAAAGGAGAGTCCAAGGACAAAGAATAAGAAAAATGTAAAGCAGCAGTAGACACAACCCAATTTGCGGCAGTGAGGCTCTAAACTAATTTTTATAGGACAAAACTTCATGTTTTGTTTGGTTTGTATATCATGACTACAAAATTCAGGAGGGCAAGTGGCCCCTGTCACCCCCTCAAACACTCCCCAACCCTTTTTAGACGAGTACACCACTATGTCATACATTGTACCATTCAAAACAAGCACAATTGTGGAAATCATATATGCATATAATGTTAGGAAGTTATATACTTAAATTTCACCATCAGCTGCAAACTTCAGGAAAATACTAAACAAGGCACAATTCAGCCGAGTGCCAAGACTGGCATTTAGTAGTAAACTGTGTCCCCTTAAAATTAAGTTGTCTCCAGTAAATCCACTTAGTTTAGATTTTAGACACAAATTACGAAATTTATTAGTTCACATTGAGTAAAATAGTATGTAACACCTGGAGGGACCCATGTATCTAGGTAAATTAACTCAGTTTGCCCTACACTACCTGTAATGATGAGACAAATTCAGCATTAACCTTGGCCGACAGAGTAGCTGCAGATTCTTGAGAGCCTTGCTTTCCCTGATCAACTTTATCACGTCTAACTTCCAATGCTCGGCGTCTGTGACATTTGCAACAAAGGAAAACAATGTAAACAATACAAAACAACTTATGGGATCAAGGATTATCTTGAAAATTGTAAATTAATTATCTGTAATTGGTTAAAAACCGTTACAGGGTCGTGAGAAGCATGTTGTTTTCTTTCTCTGCTCCATATCTGTTTTCCAACATGGGGATCACAGCAGCAATCCAAAATCTATGTTGGGAAGCCTAACTAGTTGAGCCCATTCTAGAATTTCAGCTCTCTTATCGGTCATTATTCACTCCTTGAGCACCTGTTGTGTGTGTCTACTTCCAGCACTTCATGCCACTTTTTGCATGTCTTGCACTATCCTACTCTACCATGCTTGCTTTCCTTTACTATTGCCACCTACATTTTTGCTACTCGTGTTTAACACTAATTCCTTCTACTACTTTGCATGCTTCTCGCGTTTTTATTTTTATTAACATTACTAATAACACCTACACCACCATAGCATTAGTTCTAATTCAAGAATGATAGACTACAATTGACTATTATTATCAGATTTAGTACACTGATTTAGCATTTCTCAAAAATGCTTTGCATGGATACCTCAGCAACATCCCTCCTCTCTAGTTGCTCTTCATAGTTTTGGTTAAACTTATGTACATCTTATTTCCCTACACCCAAGCAATGGCATGTTACACGAGCTTTTGTTGTAGCCTTTTAAAACATATATAAAAAAATAAAGGTTTGTCGCTTTTTCAAAAAGAATTTTGTTGTTGTCATTATCAGTTAATTTAGGGGATAAGTAAGGGACAAATATCTGATAGTAATTGTATAAAGGTTATGTGGCTGAAGCTTAAAAGAATAGAAAGTACCTTCGAATTTCTTCCTCGCGTCTTCTTGCATCGATTTCTTTGCTGGGAGGATATTTAGGTAAGGTTGAAGGATCACAAGCAAGTGGCTCTGTAGTAAAGAACTGCCATTTAGAAACAGCATATGAGACTGACAAGCAAATAAAGGTAATAATATAATAATAGATAAAAGCAAATGAAAAGTTTGTCTTATGTAAACAGGGTAAAAGGGCCACTCCATTTGGGTTTTGGAATGAATCCAAATTGGTTCTGGACATGTTTAGTTGATGGAATTCAGGTCATTTTAGATTCAAGTGGGTCATATCAGGTTTAGATCAGCTATCGGTTCATACAATAAGTTTATCTTTGAAAAAAAGCACTGAAATATGACTGCTTTGATCGTTTCAGTTCGGGTTTTGGAATGAAATCAAGTTGTCTGTTTAGAACCCATGTTGGGATCTCCCTTCAAGGTGTTCTGGTTGATTTAACACGTACATCAGTTTTTCAGATCTACTCTTATGAGAGATGTACAAAAGGACACATGAAATGAAAGAAAATGTCTTTGCTCTCTCAACCCCTCCCTTCCCTCCCTACCTCCCTCTCGAGGATGGAATGAAAGAAATTAAGGTAGAATTTCCTCTGATCTAATCAAAGAGAAGAAATCAAAGGAGAAGACAAGATGTTCTGGGTTTTTGGGGGGGGTTCTTGAGACAGATAAAGACAAGATTAATTAGTCAGGGAAGAATTTGAGATGGTGACTTAATTGACTAATTTATGAAAAAGCTGAACAATATGGACCCTCATATCCCACAGATCACAACTCATAACAACCCAAAAGAAGCATCAAAAATTAAACCTTTGATCCACAATAACAAGAAACTCAAATTGCTTGTAAATAGAGGGATATGAACAAGGCTACAGATGATAGCCGCTACTTTCAGCTAAACCCACTGAATAACTCTATATAAAGCATATGCACCGAAGAGAGACAATAACAGGAAGACTCTAAAAATCACCACTCAAAAAGAGAGATTTAGAGAGATTTTACAAAAAGAAAGGCAACTAGCCATGAATTTGATTCCATCGTCAAATCTGAGCTTTACCATGGGATATGTGGGTTTTTATACCCAAGCTCAAAAAGAGATGTTAAGAGGGGGGAATTGGAGTACAACAAATAATCGTAGAAAATTAAACCATAATCCGGATGATAATTATGACTCACAATGAACTGGATTTTGGACAACTATTTCCCTCCACTTTCTAGCAACTCCTATAGGGGACACTTGTCCTGTGGTTATGCCGTCACTCGGAGACCCTTCCTAGGCATCCTTTTAGGAATTTCCCCATGTGAGGAATTTGAATTTTAACAGTGGCTGTATTCTCTTCCCAAATATATCCTCAACACACATGCGCTGGAATTTTGAGCACTCTCTGACTTAACTTGGCCATTTCTTGCTCAAGGAATTTAATACTCTACCCATACGGTACTAAAATAGACATATTTAGGTAGTACCAAAACTTGGAACGTGCATCAGCTAGTAACATTTAGGCTAGGCCCAAAAGCCCAAAGTTCAGCTTCTCAAAAGCACTTCGCTTAATGGCTGGAGGTTCAATGACAAGTGCCAGAAGCACAGCTAACAGAAATTCTCAATCCAATGAGGATAACCATAATAGCAACCAGAGGTTAGGAGGAAAGGAGAACAGTAAACTGGTACATTGCGTAGTGTACTAAGAGATTCAAGGGAGATCGTCAAGGTTCCAATCACAATCCCTGCTCACAATGTGAGGACCATTGACATGTGAGCCCAACAACTGGTCGTTTTTTCTTTTGTTTTGAACAAGGTGGCCACCCCATGTAAAAAAGCATCACTAGACATAGCCAAGAGCACCTATTAAGCAGAGATTCCACAAACTCTTGAAGGGGTTTTATTTTTTTCATTTTTCCTTGTTTTTGTTTGGGAGGGGCTATGCAAAGTGAAGGGTGTGGGGTCATCTATTTCATGAATCATGATAGAGCTCTTATAGATCAGTTAAATGGGGATGAACTCACAGAAGTGAGAACCTGAAACTAGGACAAGTGGAAGAGCTAACTTACACTACACCTTTCCTTCAAATGGGAATGGGGCACAGTTCGATGACATCAATATGGAACATAAGCATAGCTCCCATTATGGACAAGACATCTATTAGAAGGAGGACGTTAGAGGAGCAGGGAAGTCAAGAAGAGCGGGGAAGGATCAGGTTTACCATTCACATGATTATCATGATTCCCATTATGATCTCCAGAAGACCCACATCTTCAGTTAGGATGATGTAGAGAATTCTATAAAGACGGGCCACAATTCATGAAGCAAGTACCAAAAATGAAATTAAGGGAAGCGGTGCCCTAAAAGTTGAACACCAGCAAACGTATTCAGTAAAGTCATAACATCCCAAGAGGACAGAAAGCAGGCAGAATAACCACACTGTGTAGCTCTAGGACAAAACAGGACTGAGGCTCATAGAACCTCTGCGATAAGATCTGAACCTCTGCTATTGATTCCACCACGTAGAGGAATACAAATTAAGGTTTGTATAATATAAGTCTACTAATCATAACAGTAGCACCCACACCTTTAAAAAAGGTTTGATGGACACAAAATGAACTCTTTTAGCCTGTTGGTCAGATCACATCGGTCAACTGAGCAACAGTTTATGGTAATTATCCATTCTCAAATCAGCAAAAGATACACACTTGATATTACATGTATTGTGTCTGGCGTACAAGCTGCCCTCCCCCACATTTGAAACTAACATAATGCCCATGAATGCATGGCCAATTGTGGTTATGATATGTGCTTATAAGATGAGACAACAGAGGAACTTGGGAAGAAAACTCAATATTAATTTAAGAGTATCAACTTGTCAAATTAGAAGTATCACAACTGAGCTAAATATTAATTAATGTCAAAGAGCGACATGGATAAAACCCCACATCAATACATTCCTTTTAGAGAGGCACCTTGTTAAAGGACCCTTTTTTATTTGTTACATTACCTCTTTGTTTATCCAGTGACTAAAAGAGTAATGAACAAAGAGAGATCAGGAAAGTTTCAAATCTGTACCCAATGTAAGTAATTGAAGAAGCCCACATCTTGAAACCTCATGTGGGATAAGGACGTATTTTTCCACTAGTCTTATTAATGTTTTACCGGATAATTTGATATTCTTGTTTATGTTACTTTCTAACTTATTGGTTAGAAAGATTTTTATGAATTAGTTTATGTCATGTTCTCCAAGTCCAACAATATTCTCAATGTTTAGCTGAACTTGTGCTATTTAGAAAACATAAATGTTCACATATAATCCTTCAGCATTTAGGAATTTGGACCAAATGGTTTTGGAGGTATGAGAAAGAGACACTCCTCTTTGGAGATTTGTGTCTGATGCTAAATCTGGGGCTGACTGCCTTGGTTGGTGGAGCAACAATAGTCCGTTTGTTCATGGGGTGGGCTGTTGGAAGTCCATCATAGCCTGCTTAGAGCTCTTCAAATCCTTAGTGCATTTTGAGAAGAAGAATGAGTCTATAGTGTTGTTTTGGCATGATCTTCGGTGAGGGGATAGTACACTGAAGACTCAGTTTCCCCGTCCTTTTAGGGTGGCGCGAATTAAGGAGGCAACGACGCAGGATTGGTGTCTTGGAGAGGTGACCAGCACCATTGGAGCTTAACTTCTTGAGAAGCACTAATGATTGGCAAGAGGAAAGTGTTTGCAATCTTTTGGCTTTATTTGCTGATAAAAAGGTAGCACCCCAAGGCAATGATGATATTGTCTAGCCTCAAAACTCTAACAGATCCTTCACCATTAGGAGTTTTTGTGATACACTTCAGAGAGGTTTGACTTCCCTGATTCCCAGCTGAGGCCATTTGGAAGTCTAACACTCCAACCAAAGTATGTTTTTTTTGCTTGGGCATCCGTTAAAGATAAGATCCCCAAGGAGGATAGGCTTAAAAGAACTTTCATCAGTCCAAATAGACATTCTATGTATCTTAAGGAGAAAGAATCTGTCGACCATCTACTTGTTCATTGTCGATGGGTCTCTTTGTTTCGGCATTTGGCGCTCTCCTTGATGGCCATTAGTTAGGTCCAACCATCAAATGTTAAAGGTGTTTTGGTGGCATGGAGAGGCAGGTTGAAGAAGAGTTGGGTTCTAGGAATTTGGAATATGGTTCTGTTGGACTACTTGGAAGGAAAGGAATTGTCGGATTTTGAGGACAAAGAAATGTTTGTTCAAGATTTCAAACTCTACTTATTGAGAACTTTGTATAGTTGGAGTATAGTGCTCAAAGGGCGTAAAAAGTGACCTTTTTAGATTTTGTAGATAGAATTTTGCATGAGAGCTTGAGGGCATGATTTCTTGGTTATTTGCCTCTTTCGTACACAGGTGACATCCCTTGAGTGTCTTTCAATATATATCTTGTGATTACTCGTCCAAAAAAAAAAAAAAAACCCGCTTTTAGGATTTTTCTTGAGTTTCTTTCTTTGAAAAGTTATTTCCCTGTTGTTCTCTTTTCCTTCCTCTACTAGTCTACTTTCCCACTCTTTCCCCGTTGCTAGTCTCAATTCCTCTATTAATTCCATTTCTCCTTCAATCTTGCATTAAGTATCACTTACACTAATTCACAAAAGTGCTTTATATACGTAGGTACTTTCTTCTAGCAAACACATTAGTGTCTACTGCATAAATATATGAGAAGATTATTGAGTTCAGGCTACATTCGCTAGATCCTTGTCATTTGGTATATGGATTTCTCAACGTGAGAGAATTCCACATCAATAAAGGCACAAAAACATGGAGCAGAAGGGCAGATGAAGAGCATGTGACAAGAAAAGGTGAACAGGATAAAAACATTGGCAAATTGTGCAATTGCAACCAAACAGTTTTTCAGTTTCACTTGAAGTGTTTCATGATCCTAAACTGGTTATTTCCATATTGCAATTTACAGTTTCCTATGTATCCATTTTCAAAATTCGCCAAACAAAAGAAGATCCTAATATACCTCACTTTTCAGAGCGGAAGCAGAAGTACCACGAGCAACAGGATCTAGGGAAAGTAAGGTCTCAATGAGAGCTAAGGCAGGACCAGAAAAATCCTGAAACCTCTCTGCAACACGTCTTCGGTAAGGCTTTTGAGGTTTAAATGCTGTTGAATGGGGTAATCTTGATTTTTCCCAATACTCCTCAGGTGGTGAGCCACAAAGTTTGAAAATCTTGTGCAATTGTTCAACCTAAAAATTATCAACAAACAAGCTTCAGAGGCAAATACATATGTCAATCCAGGGTTAGGGATGCAACAGAAACAATAAACTAAGCAGTGCACAAAAGATATATTAATAGAATAAATGCCTTAGCATATAACTATTTTACGCAAAGGGCCTTCAGATGTGCAGCTCTGAAGTAGGCTATGCATGCGATAGGAGAACTCTCAATGGTGCAAAAAGCATGCATTAACAATGACCTAATTACGTCACAGAATTTACCATGTACAAATATGTCACAGTATTACCACAATTTAAGACAAGTAAACAAGTACAAGAACCCACTCCTTTCACTTTATAGTGCACGTCAGTCTCAATTTTACTTTTCCACAAAGCTTTTTAACAAAGAATATTGATTGGCTTTAGCCTTTAGCTAGAATCAAGGATTCAAAATACAGTGTAGCACGCAGTATTGTGGCAATCGTGTGGCATATCAAGGTTGACACAAGGTGAAGCCATGATTTGCGCAACTTCAAAACCTTTCAGATGCAGCCGTTCCAAAGCACGATGGCTTCATTTTGAATCCACAGGTAGAATTTTTCTAAAGATTGCTAAAATTTCCCTAAAAGATTGCCCAGCATAACCAACGACCTTCAATACAATTACCGAAACTAAAAATTAAAATGTGAAGATAATGTAAATCATTTAAAATTTGTAACAGAAAGATGAGGCAGAAAGAGAGTACACAAATGAAACACATGATAAGACAAATGACAGAAGATGAAGGACTAACAGAACTCCAATATGGAAAGCCCCAGTCTTTGGAGAAACAGCTCAAAGATGAAGTCCTTAACAGTGGTAAACCACTCTCACAACCTCTTGCCTCCAAAAGCAGTGTCATCATCTTCTTCATTATTTATTACTTCCAGGTAATCAGACCGGCTTTAATAATAAAGTGAAAAGATACATGTTGAGCACAGGTTGAAAATTTCGTTCATTGGCTTGTAAATGCACATTACATGCCATCATAGAATTGAGAGAAGGCACAAGGGATCTACTTCTTGCCACACTTCACTTGACAGGCGTATGAAACAAACACTGGTTGAATATGTGCCCAACAACCAACCACCCAGCTCGAACAGATTGTACCAGGTTATAGACCCTATTTGGGCAGCTTAAATGACCATACCAAGAAGCTGACATCTTCCCCAGACAAACTGGCAGAACCCATCAATCCAATCTATTAATTAACTAAATGTTCAGCACCAAACAATTACCAAATATCAACAAAATGTAAGACAACTTCTATCACATGAAGTACAAAGGAAATAAAAATAAAATAAAATGTCATTAAGCAAACCATATAGATTTTAACCCCAAAATAAGGAATCTCTTTTCCTCACAAAATGGGTACCTCTGTCCTTCCAGGCATAATGGGTTTGCCAGCATATAGTTCTCCAAGAATGCAACCAGCACTCCATAAATCCACAGAAGGGCCATAATAAGTAGCTCCAAGCAAAAGTTCAGGTGGTCGATACCAAAGAGTTACCACCCGGCTTGTCAATGAAAGACTCTTGTGAGGATCAAAAAATGTGGCCAACCCAAAATCCGCAATCTTCAATATGCCATAATCATCAATCAAAAGATTTGAGCCCTTTATGTCACGATGCAGTACATGATGACTATGACAATGTTCAAGGCCCCTAAAAAGCTGCTGCATATAACATTTTACCTAACAGAAAGAAATAAATGACCAGAGAACTAATTAGAGGATAACAGAGAGCAAAATACTGAACAAAAGCAAATAGTTTAACGCAATACCTGTGATTCAGTGAACTTGACACCCGGTTGAGATGCAAGGCCTGTAAGATCATGTTCCATGTACTCGAAAATGAGGTATAAACTGCTGGATGTGGTTGATGTAATTAATCCTTCCAATTTAATTATGTTAGGGTGATTAAGTCTACGTAGTATAAGGATTTCTCTACACATAAATTTGACACTCTCAGGGTCCATCTTGTCAAATCTCACTCTCTTCAAAGCAACAATTTTCCCATTCATTACGTCCCGAGCCTTGTAGACACTACTATAAGTGCCTTCACCAATCTGACACAAAAAGAAAGTATGCAAATGTAACTGAAATGAGGAAGTTGAATCAGTAACAGAGGATGTAACTACAAATTTAACTAATTTAATGTTTTGTTAACATCAAAATTTATAGCAATACAAAAACAATTGAGCCACTCTTAAGTACTGGTGAAACTTATAGCAGACAGAACTAAGATGGATAACTTATTTTAGAAAAAGGTAATGAAATTTGTTGAAACAGATGATAGTTGTTAAAGCAAATACCCTTCTACAGCATATATTTTCGCATATATATAAAGTAAAGACTACAGCTACAGCACAATGTGAACAAGTAGCCACTAAATGTGAAGCAAATTATAAGTAATTTTCACATATATAAGAAATTTTCAAATGTTAGAAGAGGATGCATACTTTATCCAATTTTTCAAAAGTATCAGCACGCCGTGGAATCCAGCCATTGATAGCCTCTCCTGCTACAGCAGAAAGCCAAGATGGCCAACCAGCTGCCACCTGCTCCCCTTCCCTGGCTTTAGTCACTGAGCTGATGCACGAATGATTAACCAAAGCATCCTCCGGGTTCACCTTATTCTTCTCTGACCTATCATCATGCAATCGAATAGAACCATTTGCTTTTCTATCAATCAATAAAGTTCTACTATCACTTCTATTCATCATCATCTGGGTATCCCCTTCTCTGCTCGAGGACATTGTTCTCGAGAGCCTTCTACTTGGTGCTCTATGCCTTGGGCTCCCAGCACCAACTTCAATTGCAGAAGGCTTACTACCTACACAGCCCATTACGCAGCAATAGCAGGGCAGCAATCAAAGCCCTACTTCACACAAAATCTACACCGCTGGAAATACACATATCTAGACCACAGAAAATCCGCCAATAAACCAATACCAAACTCCAATCAGCAATGATTCATCCCAATTTCCAACAATCATCACAAATCCTTCTGTATGATGGTATCTAGCAGAATTAAGTACCCAACAATACAGACCCAAACTGAAAGATGACTAATACTCTGCAAATTCAACAAAGACCCAGAAGCTTAAATACTGTATTTCTCAAAATTTACACAAACAACGAAATGATACCTTGAAACGAGCCAAATTTGCATCTATATATGTCTTGAATAAAACACAAAACGGAAATGGGCTTTTAGGGTTTCCCCACCTCAGTCCTGGACATCGATCAAAATGAAGAATTGGGGGAGGGCATTTACTTTGAATGAATTTTCTGACAGATAGAGAAGCGAATTTATCTCTGATCACATGGATGAAGTGGTCCGCTGGCTTACTTTTGCTATGATATTCAAGGTCAAGGAGAAGAAGGAAGGAAGGGAAAGAAGAGAGAGATGGGAAGTCCAGTCAAGCCCCAACAATAGGAACCCTTATTGATTGTTTAATGTGTGAGTCAAAAATCAAAGAAAAACAAACCCTTCATGAAGAATTCCTAGCTTGCCTAAGTTGAGGGTGGTAGAGGGTCGTTGCGCTGCGGGGATTAATTTGAGGCGTGCGATTTGGGGCAGTTCAGAAAGGGAAACCTCACTTCGGCAAGATATCATAAGATCATCTGGGAAAGCGATGGAGGGTCTGGGAAAGGAAGGCGAAGAGGGAAGGAGTGGAGCTACTGAGAGAAAACCCCAAAAATTCACCTTTACCTCTGGCCTCTGGGGGTTATTATGGGGTAAGTCATAAGTGCAGGTGGAGAAGTCAATCCCGCGAGTGGTGGCGCACTCTAAGTAATTCTCACTCCTAAGATTACCTAACCGTAACTTAAACTTACTTACCCACCCCTCCACACTAACCACCGCCTTCCCAACCCCGCCAAAAGGTGAAAAAAAGGGACAGATTTCATGGTGTGTGTGAAATGGGAGGGACAGAGCAGTAGCCCTTAGATGGTAGTCCAAGAGTTCTTTTTATTTCGTGTAAGTATTTATTATAAGCACCAATTAATATTGTTAAGTACTCATCATCTCATAGTCATATTCTTTTAGTTATAATTTTTAATGTATTCAACATATTTTCTAGTCGTAATTTTCTATGTATTTTGTATACAGGACTGTCGCTTACACTTATTAAGACTCACTAACACTAGTCATGACTTATCAATATTAGTCGGGATTTATCCATAAGTGCTTATGATAAGATGAAAAAAATTAATTGATTAGACGCTCTAATTTTATTAATTCAGGTCGGTTTAAATAGTTTGACACTAACTCATCTTAATAATATCTCGAGTTTCTTGGCATATTATATATTTAATAATGTCAATCCCACGGGTATGTGTTGAACTTTGTTTTATTTTTAAATTTTTATCCTACTTTTTTCAATTTCTTGGATCTCACAACAATATTTTTAATTTTAAGTATCTATATGATTTTTAAACTCGTGCTATACACATGCTCCTTTAAAATATCTGCTTAAAAATAATTTATAGTACTTTGTGTAATTTTAGAGTTTAATAAATTATTGTCTTCTTTTATTATCCAGGTTATGCTCTTATAGGAGATGATCATAAAATAATCATATGGTTACATTGAAATTATTGATATTTAAGTGTATGTCTTTTCTAATGCTTTAGATCATTCCATACATATACAAACTAAAATAATCACTACTCAATATTTTTTTGGGTAAAAGGTTAGTGTTGTTTATATATTGCAAAATCATGTTAATACATTTACAAAAATTTTACTCAAGGCATACCTTGAATCACTTTTAGATTAATGCATTAGCCTCATCCCATTCTACCCTTAATGGTTCTTCCATAATCTATGATTAATGTGTATACATCTCTGCTTATTTTTTAGAAAATTTGTTTATTTCTTTCTATCCAGCACATGTAGATTACCACTGTGGTTGTTAAGCTCACATTCAACTTCTGCTTCCCAGTTGCATTCATTTGTAGAATATCCTCCTGCCATTGCCCCCATGTTGTATCAGTCAGTTCGGTTTGTTGGATCTGTTGCATCACTTTCTGTAGCACAAAGTGAGTGTAGGAACAACTAAAGAATAAGTGTGAGTGTGATTCAATCTCGTTGTTATATAAGACACAATTTTGTTCACCTTGCAGGCCAAATTGGAGCAACATATCCTTTGTAAGGAGTCGTTGGTGCAAGGCTAACCATGTTATGAATGCACATTTTGGGATTGTCTTTTTGCCATACAATCTTATACCATTCCACAACAGGTCTTTTGTATCTGAGCCATTCATAGCCTCCAGCAGTTGTGTATTTTCCATCAATAGTTACAGTCCAATCTCCAATTTCCATGTTAAATCCTTGCTTCATTCAGTCTTTCACACTAAGTAACTTTCTCCAATACCAGTTGTCCTTGTGTGACAAATTACATTGCCAGATAATATTCCTCCTTAAGTAGTAATGGGTTACCTATTTAATCCAAAGACTATCTTTTGTAGTAGCAATATTCCAAATATGTTTGGCTAACACTGCTATATTCCTCTGTAATGCTCACTTGATTCCCATTCCACCTTCTTTTTTGGCAAGCAAATAGAGTCCCATGCTACCAAGGTTGTTTTCTTCTCGATGATACCTCCTCATAGAAATCCTCTACATTTCCTCTCGATTTTTGTATAACACCATATTATAATTTAAAGATTTGGCACCAATAAGTGAAAATGTTCATAAGCACTATGTTGATAAGCTAGATTCTGCTTGTCTAGGGGTGAGTTCCTGGCAGGACAATAGTTAATCTTACATGTAATCTTTTCCACTAGCTTTTGACAGTCCAATTTATTCAACCTCTGGAGCTTGACATCCACACCAAGATAATTAAAAGGTAAGACACCTTTTTGGAATCCAATTTTAGCCCAGCACAAACAATTTGAGACTTGGCCAGATTTGCTTCCAAACCTGAGCAATCTGAAAGATGTTGGAATGCAGTCATGAGACATCTAACACTGAATGGTTCAGCTTTGGAAAATAGTAACAAATGATCTGCAAAACTTAAGCGACATAGTTGTATGTGTTTGCAGTCAGAATGGTATCTAAATGTGCTCTGCATTGTGGATATTCTTAATGCTCTATTAAGGTACTCCATTACTAATACCAGCCTTCTACTTTGAAAATACCAATATAGTTAGCCATTCACCTTTACAGAGAATAAGGTTGTGGTAGTAGAGGTCATGATTATTTGTACTAACATAGTGGGGAACCTGTATCCCATAAAAAAAGTCCTCCATGAAATCCCATCTCACAGTATCATAAGCTTTTCTTAAATCGATTTTCATAATGCACCGAGGTGATATATCCTTCCTATGATATAGTTTAACAAGGTCCTCACAAATCATGATATTATGCATGATTAACCTCCCTTCTATGGAAGCCCTTCAGGATTCATTAACCAGATAGCTCAGAGTTAGTTTTATTCTTTCACATAGTAATTTGGTGATGTATTTGTAAATTAAATTACAACATGCAATAGGTCTCAAGTCTACTGGGTTAGAGGGATTTTGTACCTTAGGAATAATTGCAAGCATACTAGCATTAATTTGCCTCAACATCTTCACCTCAATAAAGAAACTTCTCACAGTTGCGCATACCTCCTTACCAGTGATGTCCCATGTTGATTTGAAGAAAAAGCTTCCAAATCCATCAAGCGTATGGCTATTCTCATTTCCAATGTTGAACAATGCAACCTTAATTTCATCATCTATCACATATTACATCATGGGGTCTCTATGTTGATTGCTGAATATACTGCCTCGTAGAATAGTCTCAAATGATGGTTTGTCCCCTTGTTTTTCAACACCCAGAAATTATGCAAAGTATTCAACAACAATGTTCCTAATGTTTTGTTGATCAAACTCCATAACTCTGTGTTTGTTTTCCATGTGTGTGATGCCCATATTAATGTTATATTTCTTATGTGCAATGGATGCATAGAAGTATACTGAATTCTAGTCCCTATTTCATAATAATATAAGGTATGTTTGTTTTGGTTGTTATAATTAGTTATATTTTTATGAGTTGTTATGAGTTATTATGATTAGTTGATATAGTAATATTATAATTAGTTGTTATATCTAGTATGAGCTGTTATAGTTGTTATATATACCATTAGTGATATTATTCATTGTATATTTTACAACGAAAATTTTGTTAATAATGAATATTTAAAAATATATTTTTGCTAATCAATTTAATTTTTATTCGGTTAGAAATTTATATATTTTGTTGGTAATCGTGTTTTATTTTAATGTAAATATTTTTGGGGAAAAAATCAACTCCTGATAATAACTATGTAAATCACGAAAATGCAATTATAAAATTTGACAAAAAAGGTCAACTATTACCCAATTAAAAAATTAACAAAAAAATCCATACAAAATTTAACAAAAAACCCCAACGAAACCTTTTATATTAGTGGTGTAATATGGAATGTCTGGCACTAGCATATGCTGTAATGGTCACTCATGTGACTAAAAATTGCTATAATAATAATTTTAATATTTTGAAATAAAATAATGTATACTTTCTAGATACATACATGATATCAAAAACTATTACTTAACAATTTGCATATCATGACTATAGTTGCCCATTTGATAAAAATTTGTCTATATCTTTTTATACCAATATACCATTACCGTAACAATAAAAAAAACTGTGACGAAAATTAGTAATAATAATAATAATAATAATAATAATAATAATAATAATAATAATAATAATAATAGCATGAGGTTATGATTAGCGGTTGTGGTGATTATAGTTGTTATAGTGTTTACGAATTGTTATAGTTGTTATAACATTGACGAGTTGTTATGAGTTGCTATAAATACTCTTTTAGGGATGAAAATGGGGCGGGTTCGAGTTGGGTGGAGTTATACCCACACCCATACCTATTTTTAAAAATTGTACTCGTATCCACATCCACACCCACACTCACACTCGTCGGGTTTTGAAAACCTATATCTTACCCACACCCATTGTGTTTTTTCGAGTTTTCGGATTTTATTCAGGTTTGAATATGAGATGAGGAAAAAGAAAACCCACTTTGACATGTAACAATCATCCTGATGTTTTATCCCAAGAGGATAAAGTCAATTTTACTTATAGAAAAATTGTCATTTAGTTTTAAAGTGTGTAAATCATTTTCTGTGCAACCTCATATAATAATTGATTGACATGCCTATTAGTTATGTGAAGAAATGTAATGCCCCGACCCTTTACTAGAGACGTCACATTGTCGGGATTCTATTGAAGGATCCTTAAGGCTAAATTAGGAAACAATCTAGCTAACGAAACATGCTTTTAAAACTCATATAAGTCGGGCCAACATTTTTCGTTTTGAAAGAGAATCCACTTCAAGTCCTAAGCCCATATGATTTCAACTAAACATTAGGGTTCACACAACCGTACAATATAAATAAAGTACATCACCGAGAAGTCTTGGTGGGAGGCATTAAGGCCGAATCGGAGCGTCTATAAATGCCAACATACATCTAGTTACAAACATGCCTGATTACCAAATAAGCCTTACATATCATACTCAAAAGTTCACACAATTAAACATAAAGTAATCAATGCATTAAAGTTTCTTGTAGCTAAAAGAACATCAAAACAACCTCCAAAATGATAAATCTTTCCTAGAACCTTACTGTTACTCTATATCTGAAAAAATGAAAAAGTAGGGGCATGAGCAATTACAACTCAATAGAAGTCCTCCGTCTCCCAAAACCAAAACAACTTTGCATGTAAATATATATATATATATATATATATATATATATATATATATATATATATATATATATATATATATATATATATATATATATAATTGCAATGAATACTTAATAACAATAATATTAGTAATCAAGTTGCATTAAAAAGTTAATCTTACCTTACTCCAACCTTAATCAAATGGAAAAACCATAATGCATTAGAAAAATTCAAGTCGCATTAAAAAGTTAATCTTACCTTACTCCAGCCTTAATCAAATGGAAAAACCATAATGAATTAGAACTCAAGTGAACCACATTTTCTTCATAAATGTCACTAAATCAATTCCCAATTTGGAACTTAGTTTAATTTTTATCATCTTCAGTTTCTTTGGGCAAAACTAGTACCTTGGTACTCAACCGATGCCTGTGAGCGGATCCAATGTACCATGGTATTAGGTTCGGAAACACTTACGCATGTAAACAAGTCTTCTATCCAACGTATTGTATTTTGACGCATGTGAGCCGACCCAACGTACCACGAGTACGAGATTTGGAACCACTCACGCGTATACTCAAGTTTACTGCCCAGAAGGACTCATGATCTAGGAGTGAAGTCGCTACCCGTGGGCCGGAATACAATCTTATGTCACCTTCCTAAATTTTGTATTGGTAAAATTCTCAAGCCCAAGAAATCAACTTCTCAATTCGCTTTATGGTTATTATCTCTCTCATTTCTTATATATATGTTAATTAGATTACTCAATGAGACCCGAGACCACACTTTAAAAGCTTAAACTCTCTTCTCGATACAAAATACAAAGCTTACAAGCATCCCGTGAAGGTTTTCTCTTGGAGAGTCTTAGTCACCTTAGAGGGGGTGAATAGGGTGATGAGGAAATTTTAACAAACTTAGAAGATTTAAGGTTAGAAGAGAATGAAACAAACAATCTGAGTTTAGATTGGACTCGGAAAAGTGTAAACTCGGATATACGTGGAAACCCTCATAGGGCAGAAAGCCACGGACAGTACTAGTCCAAGCACTAAGTCAAATCCACTATTTTGAATCCACAAAATACAGTAGAGCTGACTTAACCAGAATTGTTCCCTTAAATAGTTCCTTACGAGTTTTCCTAGACTCAAAAATTCCCTTATCCGATCTAGTACTTCCTAACTAAGCTAACTTTTACAGTTAGGGACAATCGAGCTGAGTTAACCCTACAGCTTAGTTAAGGGACCTTACTCAGGAAGTAAGAAAGAGTATGTAACTGGTTACAAGACTTTACAACTCGAAAGTAAGAATTGCAAGCTGGAGTTGTAAGTAGAAGATTGAGTATGAATACAATCACTTTTGCTTAAGTAATGTGTATCTACAATAGTTTCAGCAATCTTCAAGTCTTGAGAGTTGGTTTCTATTTATAGATGACCAAGCAGATTAGCCGTTGTGACTAATTTCTGAACGAAGTCCTTTGTGACCGTTGTAACGGTTCTTCCGAGTCGCTCGAAAAGATCCGTTGAGATGTGAACGTTGTGCAACGGCTCTTGACTCCTAAAGGTGCTCCAATCAGCTGGTGGTGTCTGAAAAGTAAGGTGGAAACCACCGTTGAGCTTAGCGTTGAAATTTTCCAATTTTGGAAATAGACAACCCCGACATAGCGTCCGGGCCTTGTTCGAAGTAAAAAGCCTTGTCTGCCGGTGATTGACAACTTGAAGCCGGTTACTTTTGTAATTTAAAAATGAGATAATCTCGTTTGGATAACCTACAAAAGTAAACCACTTTGATTCTCAAAATATAAAATACTTTGGTCCAAGATTAGACACAAATAATAATTTAATTAAGATAATTAAGTTCATAATTATCTTAGGCCTAGAAGAGTGGAATTTTCTAAGTCTAATATTCATTATACTCAAATTCCTTTAGAGTCGAGTCTTAAGAAAGATCAAGTTATAAGAGTGAAAATATCAAAGTATACGTACTTGATCTGGACAAATAATTCTTAAACAAATATGTTGACTTAGAAAGTTGAATTAACGCAGTAATTCACTCTTCTTCGAACATGCAGTCGGAACTCGGATAAGAAGTGTTAGAGAGAATATTTGAACATGCAATAAATCGAGTGATGTCCGAGTGACTCGAAACATCAATGTGAGAAGATAGACAAGAATGTGTTTTCTTAGTCAATCGGAATTGAATGAAAACATATGCGGTAGTTTCTATAACACTCGGAATGACTTGTAATCAAAACTTAGGAGGGATGAGGTTTGTACTCGAGTCTTTTGGTAGTACTCGGAATGATATAATTTCGAGTCCGAGTCTTCGTCCCGAGACAAGGCCCTCAGATTGTGGGGGTCCAAAATTTTCTTTGGAGGCCACCACACACCTCTCCACAGCTAGTGGGAGTCAACGATTGGTTCTAGAGGTCATCACGGGCCTCCCCACAGCCAGTGGAGACCTTTGGTGGCCACCAGGGGCTACTCTACGACTTGTGGGAGCACCCGTGGGTGGTGGGTGTTTCAGCTCATTTAAGTCGCTGTTGGCCACCACGGCCTGCCCCACATGTTGCGCGGGCATCCATGGTGGATGGTAGTAGCCCCTAAACTCCATTTTCTTTTCTTCTACATATTTGGTCTTTGTGGAATATCTATGAAAGGTTCATTTTATAAATTTTCCGGTATTCTAAGTATAATATTAGCTCAATAAAACCCATTAAAACATACATGCAAGGCAAATAATTTTCAAACCAAGATTTGGACAAACTCGAGCTAATATTTTCGATATAGCACTACCCAAGTATATTCACTAGCATATTTCAAACCTCAACCAAAATCATGGTTTCATAAAGATCTAAATATGGTTGGTACACTTTCATGTTCATGCATGAAATTATAACAATAAAAAGAGAAGCTCAACCGGGATGATGATGATCATGTTTCTACTACCTTTTCCTTTCTAAAATCCTCCTAACATGTTTATATCAATGAGTCACTCCAAAAACACATGCATGCATCAATTTCATGAAATTTTAAGTATTCAAAGTTGTTATAAAAGCACACTTACAAAATTCATTTTGGTTGGAAAATAATGAGAAGGAAACCCACCTTAATGAGTACGATTAGTGTTAACTTCTTGATGGTTGTGTTCTTGAGCCTTCTTTCTATTGTTTTACTTTTGTTCTTGACTCTATCCTTAGTGAAGCTGCTTAACAATGGAGGTTGAAACTTGAAATAAGGGAGGTTGAAGCTTGATGTCTTCTTTGCTTTCCTCCTCCTCCTCCCCCTCCCCTATCTCTCTCCCCCTCCTTTCTATATTTGGAGCTGCTGGATCTTTCTTTCTAGATAAAATGAGCCAACATCCCTGATTTAAGCCTCACATCTGGTTTATGTATTATATTTGGAGTGGATGTAATGATTTTGAGGCATGGAAGCATGGAGCTAGGAGGCTAGAGATGTATGTTGCAGGAGTAGGCAAAGAAAAATGGAGCAAGCAACCAGACTTTTTCTTGGCCTAAGCATTGAGGTTTTTAGATGTTTAGATTTTAGGATGATTATTATGATGTGGTGAAATGTATTGGTGTTTATTTTAGGATCAATAATCCCCTACTTATTTATTCAAAATCCAATAAATATTTTACCTACCTCACTCTTCATATAATTCCCAACTAAATTAGTCCATCAACTAAAAAATATGTACCTAAATATATATGTATATTAAGTAGCACAATATATGATTTTTTTCTAACCAATTATGAATTAAGTTACTTATTGTATAAATCACCTATATTAATCAAATATTTTTGCTTGATATTTCTTTTAGTTCGGGCTTCACAAGAAAATTATCATATCAAAATAAACTGAGTATGCAGGATGGGTGGACCCCATACCCTGTCCATACCCGTACATAAACCCGTTATCTCCCCACTCGTTCGACACCAAGTTATTTTCATATTTTTCATACCAAAATCTGTTATAAACAGTCTAGATTTTAGTCGGGTTTTTCAGGTTTGGGTAAACTTTCCATCCCTCACTGTTATAAATGTCAAAACAAATAAACTCTAAATTTCGTTAAAGTTTCGAAATTCATCTAGAATTGTTTATCGATATGTTAGGTTGTGTTATGATCCTAGTTCGTCAATAGTTATTAGTCGCAAGTACACAATCCACATTATGTACTTGGGGGTCAATTTGCGAAGAAGCGAGGTTTTGAGTATTGAGAGCTTTTAGTCCGAGCATGTTTGGCATAATTTTTAGAAAACTATTTTTGTTTGTCAAAAGTAGTTTTTGAAAAAGGACTTATGAATTTTTAGTATTTTGAATTTTAGATTATGTTCTTCAAAATATCCTGAATTATCGGTTTACCTCGTAACATCTTCACCTTTAACGCTAATATTTTTAATATTTTATTTTTAAAAAAATAACTCTAGTTGACTCAATTCAATGACACCGATCACTAGTTTTTTAAAATACGGGATATTAAAAAATATTAATGTGAAAAAGTGGGGATGCTGTGAGATAAATAGATAGTTCGGAATATTATAAACAAAATGACCCAAAGTTCGAGATATTAAAATCGAGTAATCCTTTTCAAAAACAGTTTTTAGAAAAATTATGAAGTGTTTGGCCTAGCTATTACATAAATATTTTTAAAAATTTTCAATTGTTTGGCCTATTTTTTAAAGGTCACAGTTGTAGTAACCATCTTTTACTATAGTTTAAAATGACATTTTAGTACGGTTGGAAAACGTAGTATATGTGAGTGTAATAGTCGGTAGATATCTTTTTGCTATGGTTGTAAACCATAATAAAAGAGGCCTAGTTTGACCAGACTTATACTATGGTTCTTCCACATAACTGTAGTAATATGTTAGTTTTTTAATAATTTTTTTATTTTTCATCAACCCCTTGTATATATATATATACGCATTTGCACCTGTTAGAAGTCTTTGCAACACAACCCAAAGTACCATCCAATATCATCAACGACACCAACAATGACATTATTTCAACAAATTATAAAGTTATTCACAATAATGCAATACAATCACAAAATTACTAATCAAATGCGGAAATATATATATATAAGTAAGTAGCTATATATATATATATATATATATATATATATATATATATATATATATATCGACGCACACATAGATACTTACATACATACACACACATATACATATAACTAACTATGAGAAAACAGAATTGCTTAAAAGTTCATACAAAAACTGTGCTCATCCCTGTCTCGTGCTCATCTATTGCAACTTGTGTATAAGGGGTGACAAACTTCTTTCCAGAAAAATACTGTGACCAGTATTATAAAAGTAATTTTACGTATATTTATGTCAAGTGCAAATACTAAAAAAGCTTCCCCATCAATTCAATTTTGTAAACAATAATGAAATTAAGGGTGGTTAGAAGTACCGTTTCTGGATTGGATTATGGACCAATGTTGTAAAAGTAATTTTACATATATTTATGTCAAGTGCAAGTAATAAAAAAACTTTCCCATCAATTCAATTTTGTAAACAGTAATGAAACTAAGGGTGGTTAGAAGTACCGTTTTCAGATTGGATTCTAGATCATCAAGATAAAGCAACGTTGCAATTTCCTTCATGTATTGTAGAGCGTAGAAGTCACACTCCACATTCTCCATTTACCTATATAAATAATCGAAATAGATTGCCAACACATAGGTTAGTAACTAACTAAAAAGTAATTTAGCCAGAAAAACTAATTTAAAGCTAAGCAAGAAAACCTCACCTCAACATTAATAGTAGATGGGAGTTCATGGCTTCACTGGTTTCTCAAGTCTCCTTGCGTACCGTAAAATCTAAGAGCACTATCTTCCAATTAATGAATAAACTGAAATGAAGATCATATATTATTGAAATATATCATAAAGGCACACAATAATTGAAAGAGCGCTTAACAAAAGTAACGAAAACGATTAAGTGAAATCATGATGTGATAACGACTTAGGATTGTATCCTCACGGGTTAACTCAAAGGATCGAGCCAGTACGTTACATTATGCCTCGGATAAATGGCAGAAAAATCCAAGTGATGACTACACCGACACAAACAACACAATGTAATATTAAATAAATTCAAAAAGAATATGTATTAATGAATTTTAGGTTAATTATTTAGGTTTGTACACTTACTCTTTAATGAATGGTGCTAAATAACATGTCTTCTCCATCCTGAGCATTAGGTTGGAAACAAATTGGGATCTATCCTCAAACATCCGTCCCAAGGCTTGGATCTCTTATGGTAGCAAAACTCGATCGACTCAATTTCCATGGTGCGAGTCACCTCGTGGAGCCACTTACTACATATTAATTTTATATATATAGTTAAAAATGAAAGTTAGGGTAAATGAACTTATATAGAATAATTTACATAATGTCGAGCATAATAGCATTTGCATCGATCTCCTGTATCTCTAGAAACTATAGTATGTCCTCTTGGAATATCGATGCGACTTTCTTACCATCACCGTCGTCGTACCCCAACACATGTCTTCATGTTTTGATATGAACTTCTCTATCCAATAGCAAACGTTTCACCAACCTAGGAGATGCCCAGTCCACTCCGAAAGTGAATCATCAACAGATTGGAGAACTACAGATCGATAAACTTTCTTCGGAGGATGATCGACCACTTATCGCTTTGTCTTATGATTGCTAACTAATTGATAACTTGTAAATATTAGATTAATTGATATTATCGATATGTATATTCAAAAATACCTTCAAATAAGCAAAGATGACCAAACTTGGGCCAAACAACAAAACGCTTTATCGCTTCGTCAATAGTGTGCATATGTGATGAAGGGATCCGAACTCATAGCAAATTTTCCCTTGCATTGTTTCCTTCACCATCAACTTGACGTGATCCTCTAATACCTCTGCCCCATTGTAGACACCTAAAAATGTCATCCCTTTCCTCTTTTATTTAATTGTTGGTCCGATGATGAAATCCCGAGTCCTATTTGAGGATCCGGATCACGGATCGTATTTGACTCGGTGTGATGGAAGCTGGTAAACCACAAAGAACCCTTAGCACCAAATAAATATCCTTTTGACTTGGGTCGGTCTAAAAATGCCTTTTCTTTCAAACGGTCCAAGCTTGGGTTAAACCTCCGGAGTCAACGGAGTCCGAGTGCCACGTACCAGGAAATTGCAGGCTCAAAATTATACGTTTCGCCTTTGTCCAAACCAGATATGAAGCTGAAGACAATAAAACAACATTCGGTGCCGCATTTCATGATCACCAACATCAAAACGCCGTGCTTTACTCCAAGATAGTTCACCTAAGATATGGAGCTCAAATCCTAAGAACGATGTCGTGTGGCCAGCGCCTCTTACCTGGATTAGTTTTCCTAGAAATGCTGCCTTTTGCCCGAGGATTCCTTTTGTAGCACGGAAAGGACATGAAACCCTAGAGTAACAACGGGTGGTCGGTACCCCCAAGCCCGGTTCTATCTAGTTCTATCTTCTCATTTTTCTGGCCCGATTCTGCAGCTAATTCTAGATGACTCGTCGAGACCTAACCCTAGGTCATTTGTGGCCTAACCTCGTGTCTATAAATAGAGAGCTTAGGCTCTTATTTTCAGAACGACTTATTCCTTAATGTTATTGCTTTTTGTATTGTAGAGAAGAAATTGCATCGCTTTTCATTCCTCCCCGCCCGACGTAAACTTTTAATTTCTCGTTTTTCTTTTTCTTTTCACTTTTGTTTTCTTTACCGCTTTCCTTTTTATTTGCTTTTTATCGCTTTCTATCTTGTTTTGGTTGCTTTAAATTCCGTATCGCATGTTGTTTGCTTGTGTTTAGTACGTTTATGTAAGTTCACTACTCAAACTAGTGATGGCTGTCATTTGACGGGCGGAATGGAAGGGTTTATCCTTACGTTTATACCCTCGCTCCTGAATCCGATTCTCGGTTCTAGACCGATGGAGTCACTTTTTAGTGTCTTTCAGTTTTAGTTTTCCCATACTAAGATTGAAATAGCATTTATTTTGTTTTGTTAGTTTTTCATTCCTAAAAACGGACTTGTGCCTCCTATTTTTGCTTTAATTCTTCAATATTACTTCTCGGCTTTTTCTAATTGAATGATAAAAAAGGGAATTTTGCATCTGCTATCCAAGCCAAAGGCCGAGGCTGACTTCCTCAACCATGGCCCCTGGCTGGCGCCGTCGACCACTAAGTGCAGGTTGCTCCAGGCTGCTGCTTTCACCGAGTGGTCAACAGGTGAGGCTCGGGTTCAAACCGATGTTTTTACACCGGCTTGGCCTTGAAGCCTCACGACATAAATAGAAACCCTAGTTTTCTTTATTGTTCTGTTAGGAAATACTATCCCGAGACTTATGAAAATAATTTCTAAATTAAAATAATTAATAAAACCACCACTCAATCTGATTTAATTCATTTTTAACTTAATTTAGTAAAATTCGAAAATCTTCATAAAAGGTTCATCCCCACTTTCAAAAATCAATCCTCAAAACCGTAAAACCATTTTCACCTTTAAAAACCTATGCCAATTCATGGGGAAGTGCGGGCCCTATCCTCCTATAGGGGTCGGGGTCGTGGTTCTTACAAGTGGCGACTCCATTGGAGATAAACACTTATTAAGTGGGCAAAACTTGAAAATTTGAGTAGTGAGTTTTAATAATATATTTGCATTAGGCTTCCTGCATTTTAAGCAACCTCGAACGTAGTTTATTTTTGTTGATGGACCATTAGACTTTCCCTCGAAAATTTTTTTGGTAAGAGGCTCCCACTCGCGACCCAGCACGAGCCTAACTAGGCTTGATTGCCAACGGAAGCGATACCTCTTCCCTCGTAGCACGCGCTCTTGGCTTATTGAGAGGCACCAAGGATTCAATACATTTTTTCCTGCCGTGCACCCCACGGAGGACTAAATCGTCGGACAATGAGTCACCTTGTATCCTACCTAGTTTTAACCCTCTTTTGACCATAAACCCTTAGTTTCTAGGTGGTACCTTGTCTCTTCATTTGCATCTTTGGATGAGTGTGATTCTTTTTAGATTCAATCATCTACTTGTGAACCTTTAGGGATAGTTGAGGACTGCTAAATAATCCTTACATGGGTGCAAATATAAAATAAAATAATTAAACTTTGAATTAGTCCATTTGTACATTTTAGCCAAAAGTCCAAATTTGCCTTTCCCTTTTCAGATCGGTCCATTGCATTTAGCCAAAATTAAAATCATATCAATTAAGGTGAGTCAATTAATTTTTATTCTTGCATTAGCCAAAATTAGAAAGTCATCTCTATTAAGGTGAGTCCATTCATTTCATTTTCGCATTAGCTAAAAATAAAATTATATCAATTAAGGTGAGTCCGTTCATTTTATTCTTGCATTATCCAAAAATAAATTTCATCTCAAATTAGGTGAGTCCATTTTGCATTAGTCAAAATTAGAAAGTAATCTCTATTAAGTTGAGTCCATTCATTTCATTTTCACATTAGCCAAAATTAAATTCATCCCAAAATAGGTGAGTCTTTTGTTTGCATTAGCCAAAATTAAAATTCATATCAAAATAGGTGAATCTTTTTATTTGCATTAGCCAAATTAAAATTCATCTCAAATTAGGAGAGTTTTTGTTTGCGCTAACCAAATCAAATTCATCCCAATCAAAGGGATTCCATTTGCATTATTGCTTTTCACTGTGATCAATTTGTATTCTTTATGTGCATCCAAATAAAGAGGATATCATTTCCTTTTATCTTAGGATTAGTTGTTCCTCAGGTCAAGCACTTAAGCCCCATTTCCCTAGAAGTTTTTCTACAAACTAGTCCTAAACACCTACTCATATGGGACGCGGGATAGGGAATCCAACTCAAATTGGGAATCCTAGCATGAAACGACTAGGAAATAAGATGTCTACTTCAACATCAACACGGTCGACACCGATACGTCCCACAACAACACGTACTACACCAATATGTCCCACAGCTTTACTTGTAACCCCAGTACGTCACTCGTGGACAAAGCGCAACCCTCCTCCGAAAATGGCCAACAAGTTAGAACAAACTCCTATCATGACCTTGTTCAAGGAGTGTACTGTAAAGATAGAGGTTAAGATTGAGGCTCGGGATAAGAAGATTGAGTCAATAGTAGAAACCCTCAGTCTCATACTCAAAGAACTGGAGAAGAATCAAAACAAGGAGAATCTCGCCCTGAACCTCAGCCCAGGCCTCAATCTGATCCATGAATAGATTGGATAGAGAAGATGTTATGGGAGTCATCAATGTTCAATAACTATCCGACCCGAGGATTCACTTCAATCCCTAAAGGTAAATTGTCCCCAAAATTCAGGGCCCGACATCAAGTTCCATGGGACTGAAAGACCTCACCACCACATGAGGAATTTTATAGGGGCAATGGCTTTAAAGAATGTACCTGAGGACATATACCATGTCATCTTCCCATGGACATTTGACAAAGACGTCATGAAGTGGTACAATGTTGTCGACCCACACAAGGTCACAAACTAGCAAGATCTTTATAGGGAGTTCTTACACTAATACTCTAACAATACTGATCTACGAGTCACTCTTTGAGACCTAGAATTGATTAAGCAAGGAGACGATGAGAGCTTCACCGACTTCCTTACTCGCTGGAGGGCAAAGGCTGCCCACATGACCAATCGACCATCTGAAAAGGATCATGTGAGACTTATCATCAAGAACATGCAACCTGCCTATCAGCAGCACTTGATGTTCTTGCCCTTCACGGACTTCAAAACGCTCGTAGATGCTGGCATGCTTATAGAAGAGGAGCATGCATCCACCTAGAAGATCATCTAATGAGCCCATTACTCATCAAGGATGCCAATAAAGTGTGCATTTCCCTTTTTCATCTCCATTTTGTGTCTATTTGCTTTTCTTATTTTCCAAAAAAGAAAACCAAATCAATATTCCATTTTGAACTACAAAGGCCTGATTTCCCGCTATAGTGGATACATAGGAAACCCATGAGGTCCGACCCCAAACCTAATCTTGTTCTCATTTCCCATTTCCAAATTCAAAGCCACTTTGCCCTACCTAGAGGAGCATAAATCAATCAAGATGCATGCCATTCTGATTTGGCACCAAACCTTCAGGATCACAATTCACCGCCAAGTAACAATATATCGCAGTTCGAGCGACCTACTTTTCTTTAGGCTTTACTTTGGGGAGTGGGGGCTAAAGTAGATTATTGTCTTTGTCTTTTTGAACTTTTTGCATCATCTTAATAAAAGAGTACATTTGTTCTTAGAATAAAGTCTTGCATACATCTCCTTTGCATGAGTCAAAATTTTAAAAATACAAAAACTTAATAACATAGGACCCTACAAGGAATTATTCAATCAAGCAAGCATTCGTCAAGTCAACATTAAGAAGGTCACGTGCATTACCATCTTCAAAGAAATTCAACTAAGAATATTGAAGCTCATCAAGTCTCCAACTTTTGAGAAAAACTAGACACAAGCACCCAAGAAGAACGTGAAGGCTCATGATCGAAAGGATCATACAACAGATCCAAGAATACTTAGGGAAGACACAAGTCTTTTACCATACAAACAAAGGAGCTATTAGCACACGGACTAAAAAGCTTAAAATTAGAATGAATCAATTAACCTCATGAAACTTTAGAGTTTTAAACAAGTTTATTTCATCCGTCCTTATTCCGACAAAATGAATAGATGTTAAGCTTCAGGTTTAACAGGGATCAAGGTTCGGACATCCTAAGTTGAGATTCAGACCCAACAGTGGTCAAGGTTCGGACACACCTTATTGAGCTTCAAACCCAAGTAACGGTCAAGGTTCGGACATCTCTGTTGAGCTTCGGGCCCAACACTGGTCAAAGTTCAGACATTCATCCATCAAACTTCACGCCAAATAGTGGTCAAGATTCACACACAACACCAAGACTTCAAGACCACTCGTGGTCAAGTCAAAGAAACACGTTTGAAATGTGATATGGTTATAGATCATTTTCAGCTAACACTTGACTCTATTTACATTCGATTATTAGCTAACAAAACTAGTAGTGCAGATAGTTTTAGCCAAGCTTCAATCCAAGAATGGTCAAGTTTAGGCCCTTTATCCGAGCTTCGAACATTGATCGAGCCAAGCTCAGGATACCTAGTTGAACTTTAGAACCTTGCTGGACTTCGGACTTTACTACATGAGTCAAGTTCAAGCCCTTCGCCAAGCTTCGGACTAAGTACATGGTCAAGTTTAGGCATGCCAATCTAAGCTTTAGGACTTTAACTAGCCAAGTTCAGGAATCAGCTACCTGGACTTCAGACTCTATTAGACTAGTCCATGCTCTCATGTTATAGTTCAAGTTAGGAGACGACTAATTCCAAACGTATTAATTCAATCGACATCCGAAGCAACAGGTAAGTACCTTTTAGTGTCTATTTTGACCTTCGTCTTTTAGACTCGGTCAAAGTGGGGGTAATTGTAGACACCTGAAAAGTGTCATCCCTTTCCTCTTTTATTTATTTCTTGGCACGATAATGAAATCACAAGTCCTATTTGAAGATCGGGATCACGGACTGTATTTGACTGGTGTGACGGAAGCCATTAAACCACAAAGAACCCTTAGCACCAAATAAATAGCCTTTTGACTTGGCTTGGTCCAAAAATGCCTCCTTTTTCTTTTGGACGGTCAAAGCTCGGGTTAAACCTCTAGAGTCAATGGAGTCTAGTGCCGTGTACCAGGAAATTGCAGGCTCAAAATTTTATGTTTCGCCTTTGTCCAAACCAGACACGTAGCTAAAGATTCTAAAACAACATTCGATTTCGCGTTTTATGATCACCAGCATCAAAATGCCGCTCTTTGAGACATGGAGCTCAAATCCTCGAACGATGTCGTGCGGCCAGCATCCCCTTCCTGGATTAGTTCCCTTTGAAACCCTGCATTTTGCCTCGAAGACTCATTTTGTAGCACGGAAAGGGCACGAAACCCTATAGTAACAACGGGTGGCCGGTGCCCCCAAACCCGGTTCTATCTCGGTTCTATCTTCTCATTTTTCTTGCCCGATTTTGCAGCTAATTCTAGAAGGTTGGCCGAGACCTAACCCTAGGTCATTTGTGGGCTAACCTATCTCTATAAATAGAGAGCTTAGGATCTTATTTTCATGACTTATTCCTTAATGTTACGCTGCTGAAACCTCGACTAAGAGCTACTGAATACTTCCTTCCGTATTCTGATCTCTTGGTCTCTTTTCATCTTATTCTCATTCTATTCCCCATTCTCACCACATCTAAACCTAAAAACTCCATCATTCATCTTTCCATCTACTCATCTCCATAAAATCTCACAAAAAGCCTTCTTGAATCACCACTGCCGCATCACCGGATCTAGATTTGAGATCCGGATCAGCAGGTGGGGCAACCTGAGGGCACCAATTCAGCCTTCTCAATGGTTATTTATTTATTTCATGCTTTTATTGCTTTTCGTATTATGGAGAAGAAATTGTATCAGTTTTAATTCCTCCTCGCACAATGTAACCTTTTAATTTCTTGCTTTTCTTTTACTTTTCGCTTTTCATTTCTTTATCGCTTTCCTTTTTATTTGCTTTTTATAGCTTTCTATCATGTTTTGGTTGCTTTAAATTCCGTATCGTATGTTGTTTGCTTTTGTTTAGTACGTTATCTATGTGATACAATTTCTCGTATCTATGTGTTCACTACTCAAACTAGTAATGGTTGTCGTTTGACGGGTGAAATGGAAGGGCTTATCCCTATGTTTCGTACCCTTGCCCCCGAATCCGATTCTCGGTTCTACACCGATGGAGGCACTTTTTAGTCTATTTCAGTTTTAGTTTTCCCATAGTAAGATTGAAAGAGCATTTATTTTATTTTGTTAGTTTTTCATTCCTAAAAACCGGCTGGCGACTCCTATTTTTGCTTTAATTCTTCAACATTGCTTGTTGGCTTTTTCTAATTCTAATTGAATGATAAAAAAAGGAATTTTAGATTTGCTTGTCAGGCTAGAGGCTAAGGCTGACTTCCTTAGCCATGGTCCTTAGTAAGCGCTGCAGACCACTAGGTGCAGGCTACTGCCTGCACCGAGTGTTCAGCAGAGCGAGGCTCGAGTCCAAACCGATGTTTACACACCAGCTTGGCCCTAAAGCCTCACGGCAGAAATAGAAACCTTAGTTTTCTTTATTGTTTGGTTAGGAAATAATATCCCGAGACTTCTAAATAATTTCTAAAATAAAATAATTAATAAAACCGCCTTTCAATCTGATTTAATTCATTTTTAACGTAATATAATAAAATACGAAAATCTTAATAAAAGGTTCGTCCCCACTTTCAAAAATCAATCTTCGAAATCCTAAAATCATTTCCACCTTTAAAAGCCTACGCCAATTCATGGGGAAGCACGCCCTCTCCCCGACAGGGTCGGGGCCGTGGTTCCAACACCCATGAATGAGGGCACCTGGTTGGAAGGGTTTAACAACACCCTTGACCACAATGTGATTGAGATGATGGTGATAAGAAGCTAGCATACACTCGATCAACTCCATAAGAATTAACAATACTTGTAATCATCGAGAGAAAACTTAAACTTTCAAGTATCCAGGAGAAAAACAAATAGAGTTTCCCTAAAAGTCAACATTTTTCCTAGATAACAACCTCATCGAAAACAATAAAGACACATATCTTTAACTAACTCAATGGCCATACACCGAAGTTCCACAATAACCCAAAGTATATGCATCATTCATTCAACAATTATACCAATTAGTTGTAAGAAAAACATTTATGCTTATTAGATAGTGAATCATACTTCAACCATTGCGTCGAACTCGTCGTCAAGTGAGTTTGCTTTCCTGCTCATCGGTGTTTAGGGTGGAAATTGACCCTCCGAATCATGTAACTCATCCAATTTGGGTCTTAGGATGTCCATCTTGGTCAAGTATACCGTGAACTGGGTCGTCACTTTCTCTTTCACTTGGGTAGCTACTCGGGACCCCACCCGGGTCGCCACTTACTCTTTCACTTAACAAACCAATGCAAAAATGATTATTTGATGTTGACTTGGCTAGAAGAGACAAGGTGCTTTTTTTTTCCCCTAAAGTGCTCAACTATCCCCACTTTGCCATCGACGGCTCGAACGTGACTAGGATGCTAATCTCTTTATAGCGCTAAGGCTAACTTGTCTTTCGTTCTGGTGCTCTCATCGTCTTTGGAAGTTGAGTATTTTGACAAAGACTCCTGTGAGAAGGAAAGAAACTTCCATTAGACAATTCATATTAACCAATAAGTCCATGAAAGTTATTAATTATTCATGAAACTCATAATTCGCTGAACCACAACTTCGGTTTCTTGTGTCACGAAGGTGCCATCTTTTCCTCTTTCTTCCTTCTACCCATGAACCGTCCCTCTCAATACTAATATATGTGAAGGATCTACAATGGTATCTTCACCGACTTCCTCTTCAAGTTATTCAAGCTTAAGCTTGAACAACTTCTCGTTTACCTTTGCCAATCCCTCACAGGGCATCATATGGGGGCATCAGCTTGAATCTCTCAAAGTTAATCCTCTTTCGATTGACTTCACTAAGGGCCTACACAAGTAAATAAGAGAACAAAATATGTGTTAACTTCATAAACATTTGATGGGTGACATTAACTTTAAACAAATTCAAAACAATTATAAACTTTTTTAAAAAAAAACAGAACGAATGTTAAATTACCCGGAATTCTGAAGTGAAGACCCATTCGTCCAACTTTTTTCAATCATCCTCGGCTATGCAGTCGTAGACCTCCCATGGTCTGCCTTCTGCCTTAATTTGTTGTGTTTTGTGTAGATTCAACCAGTGACAATATAAGACTTGAAGGCCCCCATCGCTTTGTAATAGATTAGAGGGTCTTCGATTTCACAAACGGGAGGTTTGCGTCCTTTAATGTTAGTAAAAATATTTTATGAAACATTAGAATGACATGAATTAGTATTAATATATGAGTATAATATTTGCTATGGACTTAGTATATAGAAGACATTAAATTAAATTATTTGACGAAAGGCACATTGATTTCCTTAATGAAATTGCTTCTTAATTATAAAATTTGTACATATAGTTATTTTTCTTATTAAAAGCTCATGCTTATTACATCAAAAAAAAAAAACTTATACTTCAAAGAAAACTATTAATTTGATAAAGTGTTTGGTAGCTTTCATTGATCATAGAATTCAACATTACATATACTCAGGGCATACCCCGGTTTTCACATCATTTTATCTAACACTTAGCTCCATGTACAATCATTCTCCCACATTCAATTGCTATAGAATGAGGATCTTTGCTGATTTTTGTGAAAACTCTGTTGTTCCTTTCTCTCCAACAGTTATATATGCATGTAGCCAAGCACAGTTTTCTCATGCCCTTATGTTTAGTGTTCTCTCCTGCTGCACCAATTTCCTTTTGCCATAATCCCCACCTATGCTCCTTTGGTTCCATTTTGCATGCTCTATCATCACTTCTCTATTGACATATTGTGTATATTTCCAGTCAAAAAATAAGTGTGTGTGAGTTTTCTGAGCTTGATCACATAGTACACACCTGTATTCCACATTCATACCCATTTTCCTCAATCTGTCCCTTTTGTTAATAGTTTTTGGTGCTGCATCATCCATGAGATAAAGGTACACTTAGGGACTTGTGGCTTACCCCATATCAAGTTGTACCAATCCACTCTATCTGCTTTGTTTCTGAGTAGTTCATATTTATTCTTGACTGCATAGACTTTGCTTCTTGTAGCTGTCCACATTAACCCTCTAATGTCCACCCCATGTTGTAGTTAGCTTCTAACCTTGAGTATCTTCGTCCAACACCATCTACTAGTTACTTTTGGTGAGCATGTCCAAATTTTGTCATCCTTTATATAAAAATGATTCACCCACTTGACCCATAGATTATCTTTTTTTTTTTTTGTGCTAAGACCCAAACCAACTCAAAAACCATTGTTGTATTCCTTATGATGCTGTCTTGTACTTCGATACCTCCTTCAGTCTTTGGCAAGTATAAAGTACTCCATGCCATAGGTGCAGCTTACTAGTTCCCTATAGAAACCTTCTGCAAACTGCATTAACCTTTTTAGAACTGCCTTGGGCAATATAAACAATTGGGACTAGTAGGTGAACATACGTAATAGAATTGCATTAATCAATAGTAACTTCCCTAGATATGTAAGTCTCTTCATTGGATGTGCTTTTATTTTTGTAGCGATTCTAGCTACCAATGCTTGACAATCATTTTTGTTAAGCTTTTGGGTTTTCATGGGCACACCTAGATACTTAAAAGAGATATCCCCTCTTTTGTATCCAGTCAACTTTACCAACTGCTGAGCTTTCGATTCATTTATTCTAGCCATTAGTATATTTGATTTTTCCAAATTTGGTTCAAGCCCTGACACACTTGAGAAGTGTTGGAATACTGCTTGCAAACATTTAATACTTTGATAGTCAACTTTGCAGAACATGAGTAAATCATCTATAAAATATAACATGCTTAAGTTTAATCTCTTGCAATTTGGATGATATCTAAACCCCCTTTGGCCTGTAGCAATAACTATTGCTCTAGACAAGTACTGCATTATGACTAAAAATAATAGTGGTGACATAGAATTGCATTACAACTCTTGAAACCATGCAAGTTCCCATTTACTTTAATAGAGTAGCTTAGAGTTGTAATACATCACATTATAATTTGAACAAAGGCAGCTGGGAAACCATAGGCAAGCAATAATTGTTTAATAAAGCACCAACTGACAACATCATAAGCTTTTTAAGATCAACCTTCAGCATACATATTGGTGAGATCCCTTTCTTCTATAAAACTTAATTAGATCCTCACAAATAAGCACATTGTGTAGTATAGATCTATCAGCAACAAAGGCGCCTTGTGATTAATTGACCAATTCTGGTAGTATGCATCTCAATCTATTGCATATAATTTTAGTTATGCACTTATTGTATTGCAATAGGAAATAGGCCTGAGATCAGTAGGTAGCTGTCATAGTGGAATTTATCTGCTTGAGTAGCTTACCTGACTTAAATACTTTCTTCACAACTTTGCAAATTTCTGCACGCACAATACTCTATGCTTTGAAAAACCTACTCCCATACCCATCTGGCCCTGGGCTCTTATCACTATCTACGCTAAGCATAGTAGCCTTTACTTCTATTGAAATGAAATTTAGGGAGTACTGAATTTTCTTGAAACACAGAGATGGACTAAATTAAAATCAGGTTACAAATGTGAATCGAATGCTTAAATATCGAAACTAACCTAGAACTAATTCGAATTTACGAGCAAATAAGAAATTAAAGTAAATCAACAATAACTCACATCACTACTGAACAAGATTAACCTAGCAAATAAGAAAATCATGGTTTAATAGCAAATAAGAAAATCAAAGGCAAAGATACCCTCGTCTTCCCCTGAGCTCTTAGCCATGTTTTTTTCCATCCCCTTCTCTCTTTTTGGAGAAATTTCAGTTTCTTTTTTATTGTACAGATAAGTTATTATATGCCTATGCTCAGCATAAGAGTGTGAGACTATGAGTGAACATTATTCTGATTTTCAAGTGAGGATTTTCTTCCTTGTGCAAATTTCATTTATTAGTCGAAGTATCCTCTTGTGATTGTGAGTTGAGGGGGAGGAAAAGTATGGAGATATTTGTCCATCTTCATTTGAATCCCCAGGAAGAGTAGGATTAGTTGGAAACTAAGAATGTGCATAAAAGATGATAGCAGTGCAGTTTGAGGTTGTCATGGCCTTGATCAAGTCTAAAATGCATTAAAGGATGATGATCAATGAAGAAAAAGATTGTCTAAGTATAATTCCTGAATTTAGCACATTGAGTTCTTAGTTTGCAACAAATTTTTTTTTTTTTAATTTGGGAGCAATTTTTGTATTTTTTGTCTATAATAATTAGACAACTTTAAACTTATTTTAAGTAGGTTTTTTATACTTAATTACATGTATTAGGGACCCTTAAATCCCAAGCCAATAGTTGAGCAACAGATAACAAAAATGTTTTAATTAACGTAGGTTCAAGAGGCAACAATCAGTTGACAAAGAACCAATAGCCACTACAGACAGAAGAAATTACATGATTGGGAGCAAGTTGGTTGGGGGTTGCCTAGGGAGCAGAGGTGGGAGGGTAATGCACCCAGTAGCTAAAATAACAAGGAAATAGAGAGTTGGATTAAGTCACCTCTATCAGATCAAGAGGAGAAAACACAAAGAAAAATTATAGATTACAGTTGTTTATTACCATCCTTCCATTTGTCATAGTAGTTTTAAAGCTACGTGATTTACTATGGATTCGATCCACTCGGGATTGCTTTACTTCATTGTTGAATCTTTGGCTGTCTCCAATCATAGTCATGGCTGGTGCTTTTGCTTCAGTTTCCTCCGGAATGGAGAAACTTCCACCATTCACCTTCGACAGGCCAACGACTGATGGCAGTCCCAAATTCTCTTGCAAATTATGCTCTTTTCGGTCTGACCATGGGCAGATCAGAGAGGGCATAAGCACTGTGGAAAATACACGATGTGCCACAATCCGAGTTTCATGATCTTGATAAGCCAAAGCACAGGACCTGGAGGGTGTCACACCTTCCACTCATGAAGAGCAAGGTTTCTTTTGTGTATCACCCAAGGTTCAGCCCTCGACAGTCAATAGGGAAGATCTGGCACAAGTGTCTTTCTAAACTGTGCTGCTAGACTGCCCAGACAGGAACTGGGTTGTTGTGTTGTTAACCTTTGACTCCTAATGTGAACTCTGACCTCAGATGCCTTCATTTAAATTTGTTTCTGTATGCATTTGGCTACCATTTGTTGGGTATCTAACTCAGAATGACTAGCTGCTGTGATTGTATCTGTATGCATATGCCTTCATTTAAATTTGTATTTGTATGTGAATAATATGTGGTTTGTGCTAGAATTTGGCTAGCCAAAACTGAAGACACACAGTATGTTTACCTTTGCTACCATTTGCAAGGTGTTGGGGGATCTTCTGCCCTCGCTAGCGCCTAGTCATTTTGTTTTATATGGGCATTCTGGAGTGTTGCAGATCCAGTTGAAGACACTGATACAAGAGTTTCACTCTCAGATGGAAGTTCTGATATTAATGTTGTGGATAATGCTTCTCCTGCAGTGGCTTCTTCAGATAGACCTTCAGTCTTGTTAGAAATACATTCCATTTTGATTGTCTCTTCAGATAGACCTTTAGAATGTCTCTCCTACACACAGATGTTACATTTTGCAGCCTCTACATATATGGGTTATTGTTTATTTTACTTGTACAAATCTACCATTTTTCGTCACTTTGGAGGTCTTCGTTTGCTCCTTGTAGTTTGGACCACTACCTTTACTGACCCTTGTGATTGAGCCTTGGTTGAACTCTCTTCTCGATACAACATACAAGATTTACAAGCATTACGGGACAAAGCCCTTAGGTGGAGTCCAAAATTGCTTTGGAGGTCTCCACGGACCTTCCCACGGCCAGTGGAGGTCAACGGTTGGCTCCAGAGGTCATCAAGGGCCTTCCCACAGTCAGTGGGGACTTCTGGTGGCCACCACGGGTTACCCCATGGCCTGTGGGAACACCCGCGGTGGGTATTTTGGCATAAATAAATCCTGCTGGCCACCACGGCCTCCCCTACAGCCTGTGGGGGCACCCGCGGTGGGTATTTTAGGTCAAATAAATCACTGCAGGGCACCACGGCCTGCCCCAGAGCCTGTGGGGGCACCAACGGTGGGTATTTTGGGTTAAATAAATCAGTGTTGGCCAATGAATTGCTGCTGGCCACCACGGCCTGCCCCACTGCCTGTGGGGGCACCCATGGTGGGCGGCCATGGCTCCCAAACTCTATTTTCTTATCTTCTACCTATCTTGTCCTTGTGGAATGTCTATGAAAGGTTCATTTCAACATTCTAAGTAACATATTAACTCAATAAAATCCATTAAAATACACATGCAAGATGCTTACTTTTCATACCAAGTTTTGGGCAATCATACATTTCCGATCATCGATCCCCAAGAGCATTATAACAATTAAGTCGCTTAGAGAATAAATCATGTATATTAATCAAATATTTTTCGATGCACAGACCTTTCACATTATGCATTAAAGTTTAACATTTGCTTCAATTATTCAAATTGGGTGGGCCTTGGGTGGTCAGGGCTATTTGACCCATGACCCGGCCCGACCCATTTAAAAAGTTGCTGCCTAGCCCGACCCATTCGGACCCAGCCCAGCCTGTTGCCCGGGTCTACTTGCCATCAAAAGGCCCATTAGGCTACAAATGGCCAAATTTATATTGCAATGCACAGGGGAGTCACAGATTAAAAAACAAAAAAACTTGACAAATATCATAAAAATTTTAAAAAATAATTAAAAAAAAAAATTTAATCAAGTCGGTTCGATCAACCGATATTTCCAAAATCATAAATCAAAGCCGAAATTGAATAAAGCAGTTAATTGAATATCGGTTAACCAATTTTTTAAATTGATTTGATTAACCGAAAAATTAGCTTAATTTTATATATTTTCAATTCGATTTATCGGTTTCGGTTTTTTACCCTACCCTAAAGGGCATATCTACTTTTACCATTGGCTGAATTTCTTCATCTTCATCGTCATCGTCAGTGTTGAATAGGCCACGATAGTAAATAGAGAAGACCAAGAAAGAATTGGTATTGGATAAGGGCAAATCAGTAATTTAAATCCATAACATTTGTTCGTAATTAAATAATCTATTATTTTCCTAATTTTGATTGGTAGTGTAAAGCAGTTGGCTTTACGGTTGGTATACTTGTAGCCTTTCCTATTAAACCAGTTGGCCAAAATTCTTTTCCCATTTCGTGGATAATATTTATGTTTAGGTTTACTTAATGGGTAAGGTCATTTTCACAAAACGGCAATGACGGAAAGTACCGTAATTCTCGCAATTTTAGCCGTCCATATGGCAATGTTTAATCTACACCATTGAAATTTTTTAGTTTTTTGTTTTTGAAATAATGGATGAATTTCATTAATTGAAACCCATACGACATCTACAATGAAAATCAAACTCAAACAAATTCATAACTAAAATAACAAAATAAATCTTGCGATTAAAAGAACTAATTGAAACTCGATGAACGCTCCTCTTCCATTCTATCGCTGTTTCATCATACAACCTTTAATGAGGAGATCCACAAATCTTATATACCTCCTGTCGAATAGATTTATTTGTTGCAGTAGCTCGAATTTGAAGAATTAATGCTCGCTGCAGACCTATCTCGACATTCAATCAACAATTCAACCACATACAACCATAAATCTATGAAAATAAATTGATATAATCGCTTCAAAAGCGACAGATAATACCATTCTTTCGAAGAGGGTATGGAGAGACTCTCACAAATGGATAGAGAACAATTATTTGTAAAGAAAGTAATAGATAAAACATAAAAGAAAGAGAGATTGAGACTTACCATTGACAAAAAGCCAATGACAGCCCCTAAGAGAAGGAGGTAGGTTTTCTTGAGAGAGGGATGAAAAAGGAGGCTAGGTGTTTCTTGAAATTTTTTGGTTAATACCATTAAATTTACCATTTATGAATTATTTAAATATTGATAAATTACTTAAAAATTATTTTTTAAGACCGTGTTTGAATTGTCAAAATTCTTCTCTTAAGAATACTTAAAAGGTAAAAAAATTGAAAAAATAATTTAACTTATATATTTTCCGGTCATAAGCTTCGTACTTTTGGCCACAAACTCCATATTTTCCGGCAAGTGTACACTGGTCTCCATGACACTCCGGTGAGTTTTATTTCCAACGCAAATTCTCCCACTATCACCCATCTGGCCACCATGTTTTGCATCCTCCCCCACTGTCAACCTTTCACAAACCACCATGTCATAGTTTCCGGCGAGAAGTGGTCAAAGTTGACACAAACCACCATGTCATAGTTTCCGGCGAGAAGTGGTCAAATTTGACCGGCATCAGGCAAGGGGATGAGACTTGACGGTGGTTATTTTTTTCAATTAGGGTAAATATTCAAAGATGCCACCTTGAAAACAAGGAAAGAAATATCATAAAAATGGAAACTCAATTTTGTAATATTCAAAACAATGAAACTCTATCTTTGGAATTTATTGAAATTATTTACATTTTAAATAATAAAATTTATTGAAATTATTGAATTTATTGAAACAAGGAAATTCAATTTTGTAATATTCAAATGCGTCCGAAATCAATGGAGGTTTTGCGTTGACCGGGTAGTGTACTTGACGGGGAGGGGCATGAAGCAACAGCAATGGCAATCATGCGGCAATCAATGCATGCCCTGTAACTCTTTTTCTTCGATCATGTAACTCTTTTTTTTTTTCTTTTCCCTTTATGGTTGCTGCCCAATAACTTCTTATTTTTTCTTTTCCCTTTATGTTTTTTATGGGTCCAAACAACGAATGGCTAAATTATTTTTCTGCAAATTATTGAAATTGTTTACATTTTAAATAATAAAATTTAATTTTAATAAAATTTATAAAAATTATTGTATGAGATTATATCGTGTCACATGAACGGTTAAGATTGCGGAAATAATTGTAATTACCGTCATTATCATTTTGTAGGAATGACTATACCCACACCGTTAAGTTTATATTGGGTTTTAATTTACGTAACTTATTGGGTTTTAGTTCACATAACTTCCTATTAAACCAGTTAGCTAAAAAGGAACCTCTAAACTCTAGCACTTGCAATTCACATAACTTCCTTATTGGGTTTTAGCTTCACTTTTTAAAATTTTGCTATTGAGGGTAAGTTTATCCATTCAATCAATTATACGTGGAAAGAGGATTTTTTATTCATATAAATACCATTTTCAGTAATAAGCTACATATCCCCGCAAATTGTACAACTTATTCCTTTCTAGGTAGCAAGAGATGGTTACTAACCATCGATTGTCGTTATAGGCCCAAATCATACTATATAGGAATAACATTATTATGATGTATCAGCAATATTAATAAATTTACCTTATATGTATAAATATACATCCCTAAAAGTCAAGTTATTATTTAAATTGAAGGGAAGGGCTTTATCATGGTCATTATTACTTTGGTGGTAAGCAAGAGAAAAATTTGATAGATTTTTTTATAAATAAAAGTGCGAGAAATCAATTCTTGATTTTTGTGGCTTATTACAGACAGTACCTACTTTACTGAAGTGCAACATTAATTATATGATTGAAATTTACTTGTTCTATATAAGTAATGACGTAAATGATTGAACAAATATTAGCTAGATTTTAGTTAAAATATGTAAAATGTATGTGCAATACAAGTACAATGTATAATTGTAATATCCCCATTTTTAATTAGGGTGATTATATTGTTAGAACGTTTTCTAGTGAAGACTCGGACATTTCTCAACGCATTTCTGAGTTGCACTAAACAAGTCAGGCATAACAACCCCATGCTTTTAAGAGTTTTGATTCCAAGGCATTCTCGGTATCACAGAAACTCCTTTGAGTAAAATAAGTATTTTTCTGAGTGATACGTCTTTCACTTAGTACATTTACTGCTTATCTGTTTGAGACTCAGAAAAGTGGTTCTTTGTTCCGAGTCCATCTTCACTCAGATTTATCGCAGACTAATGCTTCGTCTTTTTCTCACTCGGAATCTTACTTCGATTACAAGTTCAATTTTTGTTAGAGTAAATTTCCTTAGTCTGTTTCATGTTTAGTCTATATCAAGTTTTTCTCACTCGATATTCTTTATAGAACTTGTTCTATCGCTTAGACTAAGTCAGATGGAATTCTGAGTATCATGGATATTGGACTCAGAAAATTCCATTTTATTTCCGACTCGGATAATCAGTTACGTAATTATCATAATTATTTTATCTCGTGTCTAACTTTGGACCAAAGTATTTTATACTTTGAGAACCAAAATTGATTTACTTTTGTAGGTTACTCATTCGAGGATACACCTTTTTCAAACTACAAAAGTAGCCGGCTTCGTAACGTCAAATCACCAGCAGATATGGCTTTTCACCTTCCCTCGCTTCAGTCCCGTAAGATTGTGTCGGACGCTGTCTGTTTCCAAATCTGGAAAACTGGAGCGCTAAGATTAACGGTGGTTTCCACCTCATTTTTTTCAAGACACTACCGATGGTTTTGGGACTTCCAAGAGAGTTAAACCGTTGTCCAACGATCATATTTCAACGGATACTTTCTGAGTGACTCGTAAAGCTCTTATCAACGGTCACAGAAGACTCTTGGTCAGCAGATGAAGATAACGGCTACTCTGCCTGGTTATCTATAAATAGAAGCCACTTCACAAGACTTGAAGATTGCCGAATCTATTTGCTAATACACATACTTGAGAAAAGTCATTGTATTTACTTTCAATCTTCTACTTACAACTCCCATTCTATAATTCATTACTTTCCGAGTTGTAAGGTCTTGTACTTAGTTACAAACTCTTCTTACATTCTTTGTAAGGTCCCTTGACTAAGCTGTAAAGGTTAACTCAGCTTAGTTGTCCCTAGCTGTAAGGGTTATCTCAGCTAGGAAGTACAAGATCAGATAAGGGAACTTCGAGTCTAGGAAAACTTGTATAGAGTTGTCTAAGGGAGCAACTCGGGTTCAGTCAGTTCACGGTATTTTGTGGACTCAAAAAGTGGATTTGACTTCGTGTCCGGATTGACACGGGCCGTGGTTTTCTGCCTCAGGAGGGTTTCCACGTAAAATCAAAGCATTATCTCTCCGAGTTCATTCTAGACTCAGACAGCCTTTATTGATCTTGTTCCTTCCGATTCATTGCTTTCGAGTCCATTCTTTTCGACCTTGTTGATAGACTCGGAATCTGTCATTGTCTCTTTTCTGCGCAAAAGAGTGTGTTTTCACTAAGAATTTTCTATCACCCTATTCACCCCCTATAGGGTGACTCAGACTCTCCCCGAGCAAACCTTCAATTGGTATCGAGCCTAGCCTTTCAGAAAGGATCTAAAATCCAAATGTTTAAAGATCAGATGGCTCGTAACACCGGAGAGTTCGACGAAGGAAGATCTTCCAACAGGCCACCAAAATTCAAAGGTTCAAACTTTGGGCACTCGGAAGAAGCTTATGAAATGTTTCCTCATGGATCATGATGAAGAAGTATGGGAAATCATACAACAAGGAAACTACATTCCAACGAAGACAGATGAATTCGTAATCCTTCCCAAGACAAAGGCTGAGTTTACACCAACGAAGCAGAGAAGTTCAGAAAGAATTTCAAAGCCATGAACATCCTTATGTGCGCCATAAGCTCGAAGAATACAATCGAGTCTCCGCTCGTGACTCGCTAAAGAGGTGTGGGATACTTTGGTCAACACCTACGAAGGTACAAGTCAGGTGAGACAAGCGAAGATCGGTCAAGTATCTTCACAAATATGAGCTTTTCAAAATGGAGCCAAAGGAGAACATAACTCAGATGTTCATCCGCTTCATTGAGATCACTAACAATCTCAAATCTCTGGGAAAGAAAATCTCCCATGAAGAAATGTGCCGGAAAATTCTCGAAGCCTACCCAAGAGACGATGCGGTCCGAAGGTGACTCGCCATAGAAAAGGCTCAGAACCTATCACTCTTGAAGCCGGACGAGCTCATCGGAAAGCTTCTAACACATGAGATACATCCGGAAGAAGAAGATGCTGAGGATACTACCAAAAGGAACATTGCGCTTAAAGCCTCGTAATCCAAAGAAGCAAGTCCGAGCTCTTCCGACTCGAAGATGATCCCATGGCACTCATTGCAAGAGGTTTCAAGAGAATGATGAAGCATAAAAGATGGGACAAAAGACCAAAAGAAGAATTCTACAAGAAAGACAAGAGAGATAGAAAAGGTAAGTTTTCTTCCCCTTCAAAGTTATCCTTGTCTAAGAATTCTGGATGTTTTGAATGTGGCAAGCAAAGACCACATAGTCAAGGACTCGTCCAAAAAGAAAAAGGGACAGGAAGAAGAAAAAGGCCATGATGGCAACATGGAGCGATGAGGACTCATCAGAAGATGACGAGGACTCGGATGACTCAAAGTGTCCGATGGCAATCTCTGACTCGAGGCTGAAAGAGAGTCGGACTTAGACTCGGACAATGAGGAAACCGATCCTCAAGAGGTAATAAACTACTTCCTTAAATTCTCCAAAGTTGATTTAGCTAAATACATTTTTACTTTGGAAGAAAAGTCCAATTCTAATTCTTCTCATTTCAAAGAACAACTTGAGTCAATCACGTCCGAGAGCACTTCTTTGAAAAACGAATTAGAAAAACCGAGACTCACACTCGGAGAACTCAAGACTATTGCTCAAGCTAATGAGACCGAGTCCGAGTTACTCAGGAAAGAAAATGAGCGACTAAAACAGAAGCCCACCGAGTCTCAAGATCTGGTTTTAAAGTTTACTCAAGGTCAGAAGAACCTTGACATGCTCTTAGGATCACAAGTGTGTCTCTTTTCGAAAAGAAGGTCTTGGTTTCAACAAAGAGGAAGAATCTAATTCTTACTCGGAATTGTTCAAAAGGATTCCGTAACCGAAAAGTTCAGGAAAGCCGAGCACGGTCCCATTCACAGAAATGAAAGGAGGACCAAGCCCAGAACTCGTTTACAAAAAGAAACCATTTTCTCCTGTTTCAAAAGGAAAAGTTTTCAGAAAGAAAGAGACACAGACTCGGCTCTCCGAGAGGAAGACTCGTAATCGGACAAAACCCAAAGTCATTCAAATCTGGGTTCCAAAACACCTTCTTCCTCGTAAAAGGACCACAGTAAAAAATGTTACTGGGTTCGTTAGAGGAAGTGAGAAGGGTTAGATTCTCTTTGCTTTGCAGGTCACTCGAAGAGATCAAAAGGACACCGGTATCTTGACAGTGGATGCTCACGCCATATGTCGGAGATGCAGGACTCTTTTCCGAGTTGAACAGACATAAAGGAGGTAAAGTTACATTTGGAGATGATAGCAAGGGCAAGATCGTGGGGATTGGCAAGATTGGGAAAGGAAGCAATCTGGTCAGTCCAAGTATATCTTGTCAAGGGATTGAAATATAATCTGCTCAAGCATCTCTCAACTATGTGACAAAGGTCAAGAGGTAAGATTCACTCGGACCAATTGCACTATTTCTGATGTCTCTACCAAAGAGATCAAGCTATCGGTAAGAGATCAGGTAATACATACATCATCCCTCTTTCCGACCCAAGTCGAACCTATCTTGTTTAAAAGCATCTCTCCATGATGATTCTTGGACTTGGCATCGTAGATTAGGCCATATCAGCATGCATACTATAAAGAAATTGGCATATAATGGTTTAGTTAGGGGCTTACCTAACTGTGTTTTTGAGAAAGATAAAGTATGTGAAGCATGCACCGAGGGAAACAAGTCAGATCTTCATTCAAATCTCTGAAGACAGCTTCCACATCCAAAGTACTTGAATTACTGCATATGGACTTATGTGGTGAAATCCCCGTGAAGAGTCTCGGAGGTAAATCTTACATACTTGTCATTATTGATGATTTTTCACGATTTACCTGGGTGTGTTTTCTTAAGCACAAAAATGAAGCCTTCAAGCAGTTTAGCAAGCTCGTAGAAAGATTCAAGTTGAGTCTCGGACTCGGATTCAAAAGATTCGAACCGACCATGGAAGGGAGTTCGATTACTCAGAATTCTCAAGAGTTTTGTGACAAAAATGGAATCTCTCACAACTTCTCAGCACCCGTAACTCCTCAACAGAATGGAGTAATAGAGAGAAAGAACAGAACCCTTGAAGAAATAGCAAGGACGATGATGATTGAGCACAACTTGCCTTACTATTTCTCGGGCGAGGCAGTGAACACAGCCAACTACACTCTAAACAGATGCCTCATCGGACCCATTCTGAAGAAAACACCCTATGAGCTCTACAAAGGGAAGAAGCCAAATATTTCCTATTTCGGACCATTCGGATGTAAGTGTTTTGTTCACAACAATGGTAAGGATCATCTGACTAAGTTTGATGCTCTGGTCAGACGAAAGTATTTTTCTAGGTTACTCCTCTCATAGCAAAGCTTATCACATTTTCAATAATCGTACTAACAAAGTGGAAGAAAGCATCCACGTAGTATTTGATGAGCTTGAACAGGAGAAGCCAAGTGAGTCTTCATACTCGAACTGAAGCTTAGAAAGGATGATGACGAAGTTGAGCCTACAAAGACTCGGACCCAACATGCTCGTAATGAAGTCACTCGAACGAGGAAACTCGGAATGAGACAGTTCTAGAGCTGGCTCGGATCGAACAAGTCAATGAAGAAGATCACTCGAACAAGCTTCGAAGATCAAGCCGCTCAACCCACAAACCTGGTGAATCAAAGAACTGGTAAAGCCTTCAAATTCACTTCCAGTCATCCTCAAGAAAACATTATTTCGATATCAACAAGTGGGGTAAGAACTCGTTCCTCTCTTCACAATCTATGTGCATTCACTGCATTCATTTTATTAACCGAACCCAAAATGCACTAGAGGCCCTTAACGAACCTGAATGGGTAGAGGCCATGCAAGAGGAACTTAATCAATTTGAGAGAAACCAAGTCTCGGACTCGACCAACCGACCTTCCGACCACCCAATTATAGGAACCAAATGGGTTTTCAAGAACAAAGTGGATGAGGGTGGAGTGGTAGTCAGAAACAAGGCTAGACTTGTGGCTCAGGGATATAATCAAGAAGAAGGAATTGATTGTGGGGAAACCTTTGCACCTGTAGCCGAATCGAAGCCATTAGAATATTGTTGGCATTTGCATCCAAAGCATGCATATTAAATTGTATCAAATGGATGTTAAGTGTGCCTTTCTTAATGGTTTTATTGAAGAAGAAGTTTATGTCGAGCAGCCTTCCTGGTTTTGAAAACTCAGAATTTCCAAATCACGTTTTCAAACTTCAAAAGGCTCTCTATGGTCTTAAGCAAGCCCCTCGAGCTTGGTATGAAAGACTGAGTAGCTTCTTGGTTCAAAATGATTTCAAAAGAGGTCAGATCGACAAGACTCTATTCATAAAGACCAAAGAGAAAGATTTCCTTATTGTTCAAATATATGTTGATGATATTATTTTCGGTGCTACTAATTAATTTCTGTGCCGAGAATTTTCTGAGTTGATGAGTCAAGAATTCCAAATGAGTATGATGGGAGAACTCAATTTCTTCCTTGGGTTGCAAATCAAACAAGACAATGATGGAATCTTTGTTCATCAATCAAAATACACCAAGGAACTGCTGAAGAAATATAAACTTCAAGATGCAAAGCACGCATCTACACCCATGAGCAAGCAAGATAAAGCTTGACTCGGATGAGAAAGGTAAAGCAATAGATCGAAACTCTATCGAGGTATGATTGGATCTTTGCTATATCTTACTTCAAGCAGGCCGATATAATGTTCGAGTGTTTGTTTATGCGCGAGATTTCAAGCTAACCCAAGAGAATCACATCTCACTGCGGTGAAGAGAATATTTAGATATCTTGCAGGTACTCGGAATCTAGGTCTATGGTACTCCGGAGACTCAAAACCGACTCGACCGGGTACTCGGACGCGGACTACGCAGGATACAAAGTTGATTGAAAGAGCACATCCGGAGCTTGCCAATTTCTGGGTCAATCTCTAATATCTTGGCACTCAAAGAAGCAGAACTCGGTAGCTCTATCGATCGCGGAAGCTGAATACATTGCCGTTGGAGCTTGTTGCGCTCGGATTCTTTGGATAAAACAACACTTGAAGGATCTTGGACTATTCCTCAACTCAGTCCCAATCAAGTGTGACAACCAAAGCGTAATCAGCATCACTAAGAATCCTGTCCAAGCATTCAAAAACAAAGCATATTGAGGTCGGTATCACTTCTTACGCGATCACTCGTAAAAGGGTGATATTGAGCTTGAGTTCATTCCTACTAATCTTCAGCTAGCTGATATCTTTACTAAGCCTCTTGGTGAAGATCAGCTTTGTTTTATTCGGAATGGGCTTGGTATGTTAAATGCTGAATTCCGTACTATCTTTGTTGCATAATTCCGTGTTATGTGCTTTCGTGTTAATAACAATTAGTTCAGTTGATTCGGTGATACTCGGGCTGATAGTTATTTCGTGTTTCGAGTCACTCGAAACCTTTCGAGTCAAACTCGGACGTAGAGAAATTTGGACATCAAATTTTCTGAAGCTATCTCTAGAACAGTGGAGAGTTTCGGATTATATTTTCAAAATCTTTTCTCTCTCTTTCTCGAGCGCTGCGATCGGATCTTAACCGTAGATTTCAAACCGCTGGTATCTCAACCGTTGAAGACGAACCGTCACATCGGTCTTTGGTGACTCGATGGACAAGCTAAGTCAGAACGGAGTTACTTAACGGATAATGGACAGGCGCGCTTATTTTCTATAAATAACGACTATCCATCTTCATCTCGGTATTCTAAACTCCATCTCTCTCAAAAAAACTTCTCGCGGAAGATTTCTACGTGAACAAGTGTCTCCGTTTTTCTGTTTTATTTTATTTTATTTTGTCCAGACATCTCGGTTGTATTAGTTGTTCTTTTTCTCCCTTTCTTTTCTTGTTGTATTTTTTTGCTGAAAGGCAAGGGGGAGAAATAGAGTCGAAACTGGTTGTCTTGTTTAGGGAAGTTTTTCCGCCCCTTTTTGAAATTTTAATGTAGCAATGCATTTCATTATTATCCTCTAAGTTCGGTTCCGCCTTGCTTTATTTTCTCGAGTTAATGTTGAAAGCATACCTTATTTTATTTTGCTCGATATATTATATATTGCTCGAACTATTGAGTGTGTCCTACTCACGCGCAAACCACTCGGAATCATTTTTTTCTCTAACAAAGTTTCGTTTAAGTATGGAATGCCTTTCATCAAAAAGGGGAGATTGAAGACTCGGACATTTCTCAACGCATTTCGAGTTGCACTAAACAAGTCAGGTATAACAACCCCATGCTTTTAAGAGTTTTGATTCCAAGGCATTCTCGGTATCACGTAAACTCCTTTGAGTAAAATAAGTATCTTTCTGAGTGATACGTCTTTCACTTAGTGCATTTACTGCTTATCTGTTTGAGACTCGTAAAAGTGGTTCTTTGTTCCGAGTCCATCTTCACTCGCATTTATCGCAGACTAATGCTTCGTCTTTTCTTACTCGGAATCTTACTTCGATTACAAGCTCTATTTTTGTTAGAGTAAATTTCCTTAGTCTGTTTCATGCTTAGTCTATATCAAGTTTTTCTCACTCGATATTCTTTATAGAACTTGTTCTATCGCTTAGACTAAGTCGGATGGAATTCCGAGTATCATGGATATTGGACTCGAAAATTCCATTTCATTTCCGACTCGGATAATCGGTTACGTAATTATCATAATTATTGTATCTCGTGTCTAACTTTAGACCAAAGTATTTTATACTTTGAGAACCAAAATTGATTTACTTTTGTAGGTTACTCATTCGAGGATACACCTTTTTCAAACTACAAAAGTAGCCGGCTTCGAATGTCAAATCACCAGCGAGATATGACTTTTCACCTTCCTCGCTTCGAGTCCCGGAAGATTGTGTCGGACGCTGTCTGCTTTCCAAATCTGGAAAACTGAACGCTAAGATTAACGGTGGTTTCCACCTCATTTTTTTCAAGACACTACCGATGGTTTTGGGACTTCCAAGAGAGTTAAACCGTTGTCCAACGATCATATTTCAACGGATACTTTCTGAGTGACTCGTAAAGCTCTTATCAACGGTCACGGAAGACTCTTGGTCAGCAGATGAAGATAACGGCTACTCTGCCTGGTTATCTATAAATAGAAGCCACTTCACAAGACTTGAAGATTGCCAAATCTATTTGGTAATACACATACTTGAGAAAAGTCATTGTATTTACTTTCAATCTTCTACTTACAACTCCCATTCCGTAATTCATTACTTTCGAGTTGTAAGGTCTTGTACTTAGTTACAAACTCTTCTTACATTCTTTGTAAGGTCCCTTGACTAAGTCTGTAAAGGTTAACTCAGCTTAGTTGTCCCTAGCTGTAAGGGTTATCTCGGTTAGGAAGTACAAGATCGAGATAAGGGAACTTCGAGTCTAGGAAAACTTGTATAGAGTTGTCTAAGGGAGCAACTCGGGTTCGATCGGTTCACGGTATTTTGTGGACTCAAAAAGTGGATTTGACTTCGTGTCCGGATTGACACGGGCCGTGGTTTTCTGCCCCAGGAGGGTTTCCACGTAAAATCAAAGCGTTATCTCTCTGAGTTCATTCTAGACTCGGACGGCTTTACTCGATCTTGTTCCTTCCGATTCATTGCTTTACGAGTCCATTCTTTTCGACCTTGTTGATAGACTCGGAATCTGTCATTGTCTCTTTTCGCGCAAAAGAGTGTGTTTTCACTAAGAATTTTCTATCACCCTATTCACCCCCTCTAGGGTGACTCAGACTCTCCCCGAGCAAACCTTCATCTAGGAAACACTAGGTCTACATCAAGGAACAAGTAACTCAATTTGAATAATGAAATGAGATGAAACCTTAGGAATTTGTTTTCTTTAATCAACTTGGAGGGTCACTAAAAAGGATCTTGACAATGTAATTATCTAGGAAAACCACATTATATTTGGTGGTCTTGGAGCTTAAGTTTTGCGTATTCATAAAGTATGTTCGTGCATTAGATTCTAAGGAGAAACTATGATATGCTATGTAATATAATATTGTCATAATATGACATTTTCTTTGTATCTTACCAATCCTATTAGGTTCAGGTGGATTAATAACTTGTTTTGCTCCTTTTCAAAGATGGGAGGTGGCAAAACTTGTTAGGAAATTATAGTTAAAGTGGCGTTATACATAATTATTACCACTAAATTTTATTAATAATTTGGAACGAGTTATTTTATTTAACACAAATTAATCAACTTAATTTAATACTTATAAAACATCTAGAATAATTTCGCCGAAGTTATGATGCAAATTTCGTCCTAGCAGACGTTTCCCAAGATTAATACAATGTTAATCAATCGATGTACTTCCAACTAATTAATTTGGAGTACTTATCGAGATAGCGTTATCTCACATGGTATGTTCAGTGTGAGGTTTTCCTCACCCCAGGTACAATTCTCAGAGAAAGCATGTTGTCTCTCTTGTGTAAGGGCACATGTTGGGCTGCAATAGACCTTTGGCCCCAGTTTATCGCCTCTCTTTGGGCCGTTGAGATTTATTGAGTACCCTTGAGATACGGGACCCATAGGGTGGTTTGTACTTACCTAAAAAGAAAAACTTTGGAGTACTTGAATGATTGTCCAAATATGTCTATATTTAGAGTGAAGATTTATATGTTTTAAAAAAATTTAATTGGAAGGAGTTAGCCCCTATTTTTAGGGTGGTATGCATGTGAAGCAAAGGGGAATAGGAGCTGAAAATTTACGACCTTTTTCGTGTATAAGTGAGAGTTGGAGACACTAAATTTTTGTGCTCCTTTCGCCAAAACAGAAGCTGGATATATATATATATATATATATATATATATATATATATATATATATATATATATATATATATATATTTTTTTTTTTCCCAAAACCCCACTCAGTCATGCCCCTCAATTATAGAGAAAAGAAAGGAAATGTAAGCGAATAGCCCAAAAAGAAATCAACCGAAATTGTCTCACTTGGAGACCAAGGTATACAAAAGTCATGCTTGTATGTCCATGGGGAACAAGAAAAGCTTATACAACCAGTTCCACGAACAATAGTGCACAACACTACTGCCTGTAGGGAACTTAAGAAAATGCTTAACTAATTGGCATATCATGGCCAAATTAACCATTTCTTCAAGGGAGGACTGAGGGGCATGCAAAGGAATACGAAAGGCAAAAAAAAAAAATGATCCTAAGGAAAAAACGAAAGAGGATGATTGCTCCTCAGAACTGGTAGCAACCATAGTAGAAGGCTTCATGAGAAACCTCATCATAGCATCATGGAAAAATCACCTCTGAAACACCCTACAAGTTATGGTAACTAGACAACCTCCATCATTGGAGGTCCTTACTATAACCTTTAGAAAAGAGGACCTAAGGGGGATGCCCACCCCTTATAATGATCCCCTGGCCATTGGATTCAAGATTGCAAATGCTATCGTCATAAGGATTCTAATTCAACTCATAAGGGAGTACAAGGACACTTTTCCTTTTCCCTAAAAGAAATATTGGGTGTAGATCCTAGACATAGAACATAAACTAAATATGGATACACTTCACAAGCTAGTTGTCCAAAAACGAAGGCACTTGGGGGCTGAGCATTGTGTAGTCGCATTCGAAGGGGTCCATAGTGAAGACTCGAGACACTCGCTCAATACTTTTCCGAGTTGTATAAATGGAATCAGGTATAACAATGTCATACATATAGAGTTTTGATTCCAAGGCATTCTCTCGTATCTCATAAACTTATTTGAGTAAAATAGTATCCTTTCTAAGTGATACAACTCTTACTTATTATATTTCTTGCTTATCCGTAAGTGACTCGAAAAGCTGGTTCTTTGTTCCGAGTCCAAGCATCACTCAGCTTTATCGCAGATTGAATAGACCAGTATTTCGTCTTTTCTCACTCGGAATCGACTTGTGGTTGTAAGTCCTATTTGGTAATAGTCGGTATTTTTAGCTTGTTTCATGCTTAGTCTATATCAAGTTAATTCTCTCCGATATTCTTTATCGAACTTGATTCTTCGCTTAGACTAAGTCGGATGGAATTCTAAGTATCATGGATATTGGACTCAGAAAATTCCATTTCGTTTCGACTCGGATAATCAGTTGGTTTATTTATCGTAATTATTTTATTACCTGTGTCTAATCTTGGGCCAAAGTATTTTATACTTTGAGAACCAAAATTGATTTACTTTTGTAGGTTATTCAATCGAGGATACACTTTTCAAACTACAAAAGTAACCGGCTTCGAACGTCAAATCACCAGCGAGACATGGCTCTTCACCTTCTCTGCTCCAGTCCCAGTAGATTGTGTCGAGGCTGTCTGTTTCCAAATCTGGAAAACTGGACCGCTAAGCTTAACGGTGGTTTGCACCTTATCTTTCAAGACAACGCTAATGGTTTTGGGACTTCCAAGAAGAGTTAAACCGTTGTCCAACGTTCACATTACAACGGATACTTTCGAGTGACTCGGAAAGCTTCTATCAACGGTCACAAAGGACTCTCGGTCGGCAGACGAAGATAGCGGCTATTCTGCCCGGTCATCTATAAATAGAAGCCATCTCACAAGACTCGAAGATTGGACGAACATATTGCTAACACACATACTTGCTCAAAGTCGTTGTACTTACTTTCAATCTTCAACTTACAACTCCCACTCTGTAATTCTTTACTTTACGAGTTGTAAGGTCTTGTACTCAATTACAAACTCTTTCTTACATTCTCTGTAAGGTCCGTTGACTAAGCTGTAAGGGTTAACTCGGCTTAGTTGTCCCTAGCTATAAGGGTTATCTCAGCTAGGAAGTACTAGATCGAGATAAGGGAATTTACGAGTCTAGGAAAACTTGTATAGAGTTGTCTAAGGGAACAACTCGGGTTCGATCAGTTCACGGTATTTTGTAGACTCAAAATAGTGAATTTGACTTCGTGTCCGGATTGACACGGTCCAGTGGTTTTCTGCCCCGGAAGGGTTTCCATGTAAATTCTAAGTGTTATCATTACGAGTTCATTCTAGACTCGGACAGTTTTCTTGCTCTTGCTCTTTACGCTTGATAGCCTTCGAGTCCAATCTTTGTCGACCCTGTTGATAGACTCGAGAATCTGTCTCTGTCTTGTTTTTGACGGAAGAGGGAAGTTTCCACGAAAAACTTCTATCACCCTATTCACCCCCTCTAGGGTGACTCGAGACTCTCCCGAGCAAACCTTCAATTGGTATCGAGCCTAGCCTTTCAGAAAGGATCCAACAATCCAAAGGTTTAAAGATCAAATGGCTCAAAACAGCGGAGAGTTCGACGATGGAAGATCTTCCAACAGGCCACCAAAATTCAAAGGATCAAACTTTGGGCACTTGGAAGAATCTTATGGAATATTTTCTTATGGATCATGATGAAGAGGTATGGGAAATCATACAACAAGGAAACTACATTCCAATGAAGACAGATGAATTAGAATCCTTCACAAGACAAAGGCTGAGTTCACACCAGGAGAAGCGAGAGAAGTTCGGAAAGAATTTCAAAGCAATGAACATCCTTATGTGCGCCATAAGCTCGGAAGAATATAATCGAGTCTCTGCTCGTGACTCTGCTAAAGAGGTGTGGGATACTTTAGTCAACACCTACGAAGGTGCAAGTCGGGTAAGACAAGCAAAGATCAGTCGAGTATCTTCATAAATATGAGCTTTTCAAAATGGAGCCGAGAGGAGAACATTACTCGGATGTTCATTCGCTTCACTGAGATTACCAACAATCTCAAATCTCCGGGAAAGAAAATTTCCCATGAAGAAATGTGCCTGGAAAATTCTCGAAGCCTACCCAAGAGACGATGGGGTCCGAAGGTGACTTGCCATAGAGGAGGCTCGGAACCTTTCACTCTTAAAGCCGAGACGAGCTCATCGGAAAGCTTCTAACTTATGAGATACATCTAGAAGAAGAGGATGCTGAGGGCGGTACCAAAAGAAACTTAGCATCGAAAGCCTCGAGAATCCAAAGAAGCAAATCCGAGCTCTTCGACTCGGAAGGCGATCCCATGGCACTCATTGCAAGAGGCTTCAAGAGAATGATGAAGCACAAAAGATGGGACAAAAGGCCAAAAGAGGAATTCTACAAGAAAGATAAGAAAGACAGAAAAGGTAAGTTTACTTTCCCAGTCTAAATTTTCTTTGACTAAGAATTCTGGTTGTTTCGAATGTGGCGGCAAAGACCACATAGTCAAGGACTATCCAAAAAGGAAAAGGGACAGAAAGAAGAAGAAAGCCATGATGGCAACATGGAGCGATGAGGATTCAGTCAGAAGATGATGAGGACTTAGATAACTCGAAATGTCCGATGGCAATTTACGAAGGCTGAACAGAGTCGGACTTAGACTCGGACAATGAGGAAACAAATCCTCGGGAGGTAATCGAATACTTTCTTAAATTCTCCAATGTTGATTTAGTTAAGTATATTTTTACTTTGGAAGAAAAGTCCAATTCGATTCTTCTCAATTCAAAGAACAACTTGAGTCAATCACTTGTGAGAGAACTTCTTTGAAAAATGAATTAGAAAAGCTGAGACTCTCATTCAAAGAACTCAAGACTAGTGCTCAATCTAATGAGACCGAGTCCGAGCTGCTCAGGAAAGAAAATGAGCAACTAAAAGGAAGCTCACTGAGTCTCAAGATCTGGTTTTAAAGTTTACTCAAGGTCGGAAGAGCCTTGACATGCTCTTAGGATCACAATGTGTCTCTTTTCGAAAAGAAGGTCTTGGTTTCAACAAAGAGGAAAAATCTAATTCCTACTCGGATTTGTTCAAAAGGATTCCGAAGCTGTAAAGTTCGGGAAAGCTGAGCACGGTCCCATTTACAGAAATGAAGGGAGGACTAAGCCCAGAACTATTTTCAAAAAGAAACCATTCTCTCCTGTTTCAAGGGAAAGGTTTTCAAAAGAAAGAGACAGGACTCGGTTCTACGAGAAGAAGACTCGAGAATCGACAAAACCCAAAGTCATTCAAATCCGGGTTCGAAACACCTTCTTCCTCGAAAAGGACTACGGTAAGGAATGTTCTTGGGTTCGTTAGAGGAAGTGAGAAGGGTTAGATTCTCTCTGTTTTTGCGGGTCACTCGAAAAAGATCAAAAGTACATTGGTACCGGACGGCGGATGTTCACGACATATGTCGGGTGACCTAGGACTCTTTTACGAGCTAGAATCATACAAAGGAGGAAAAGTGACTTTTGGAGATGACAGCAAAGGCAAGATAGTGGGTATTGGCAAGATTGGAAATGGAAGCAATCTGGTGAGCCCAGTCTACCTTGTCAAAGGTCTAAAATACAATCTACTTAGCATCTCCCAGCTATGCGACAAAGGTCGGGAGGTAAGATTCACTCAATCTAAGTGCTACATCTCGGATGAGACCACCAAAGAGATAAAGCTCTTAGGTAAGAGATCCGGTAACACTTATATCATTCCTCTTTCGACCCAAGCCAGAATTTATCCTGCTTAAAAGCATCTCTTCATGATGATTCATGGTCTTGGCATCGTAGATTAGGTCATATTAGCATGCATACTATCAAAAAGCTGGCAACTCATAGTGCGGTTAGAGGTTTACCTAAGCTGTGTCTTTGAGAAAGACAAAGTTTGTGAAGCATGTACAAGGGGAAACAGGTCGAGATCCTCATTCAAATCTCTCAAGACTGTTTCGACATCAAAGGTGCTTGAACTGCTACATATGGATTTATGTGGTGAAATTCCAGTGAAAAGCCTCGGAGGTAAATCCTACATTTTTGTCATTATTGATGACTTTTCAAGATTTACCTGGGTGTGTTTTCTCAAGCATAAAAATGAAGCCTTCAAAGAGTTCAGCAAGCTCTGTAGAAAGATTCAAGTTGAGTCTCGGACTCAGATTCAAAAGATTCGAACCGACCATGGAAGGGAGTTCGACTACTCGGAATTCTCAAAGTTACGCGATCAGAATGGAATCTCTCACAACTTCTCGGCACCAAGAACTCCTCAACAGAATGGAGTAGTAGAGAGAAAGAACAGAACCCTTGAAGAAATAGCAAGGACAATGATGATTGAACACAATTTGCCTTACTATTTACAGGGCTGAGGCGATCAACACGACTAACTACACTTTGAATAGATGCCTCATCGGACCCATTACTGAAGAAAACACCCTACGAACTCTACAAAGGGAAGAAGCCAAACATCTCATACTTTAAGCCCTTTGGTTGCAAGTGTTTTATTCACAATAATGGTAAGAATTATCTGACCAAGTTTGATGCCAGGTCGGATGAAGGTATTTTTCTGGGTTACTCTTCTCATAGTAAAGCTTATCGTGTCTTTAACAAAAGCACTAACAAAGTGTAAGAAAGCATCCACGTAGTATTTGATGAGTTTGAACAGGAGAAGCCAAGTGAGTCATCATACTCGGAAGCTGAAGCTCGGTAGAGATGATGACGAAGCCGAGACTACAAAGACTCGGACTCAACCTCGCTCAAAATGAGGTCACTCGAACGAGGAAACTCGGAATGCGACAACTCAAAAGCTCACTCGGAACGAACAGGCCAATGAAGAAGATCACTCGGAACAAGATCAAGTGGTTCAACCCACAAACCTCGGTGAATCAAAGAACTGGTAAAGCATTCAAATTTACTTCCAGTCATCCCCAAGAAAACATCATTTCGATATCAACGAGTGGGGTAAGAACTCGTTCCTCTCTACATAATCTATGTGGATTCACTGCATTCATTTCATTAACTGAACCCAAAAATGCACTAGAGGCCCTTAATGAACCTGAATGGGTAGAGGCCATGCAAGAGGAACTCAATCAAGGGAAACCAAGTCCGGACTCTAACCAACCGACCATCTAACCACCCAGTTATAGGAACCAAATGGGTTTTCAAGAACAAGGTAGATGAGGGTGGAGTGGTAGTTAGAAACAAGGCTAGACTCACTACTACAAAACATCGGATTAGCGACGGAAATAGCGATGGAATGTTAGTTATTAGCGACGGAATTTCGCAATTAGCGACGGAACTGTTCCGTCGGCTGAAAGCAGGTCGCTAAATATCGGCGACGGAAATTTTCAAGTCCATCGCCGATTAGCGACGGATTAGCGACGGAATCTCATTCCGTAGCCGATAGAAATCAGCGACGGAAAACATTTCCGTCGTTGATTTAGCGACGGAAATAGGCGACCGAAATCCCAAATTTCAGTCGCTAAATCAGCGACGGAAATCACCCCATTTCCGTCGCTGAGAGCCGTATTAGCGACGGAATGTCCCCAAATTCCGTCGCTAAGTGGAAGAGACCGTCGCTGATCCGTCGCTAATCCGTCATTGTTCTGTGAAAAATTTTGTATATTATTTGCTAATTATTCGTTATCCTAGTACGGAACATTGTGAATGGATATACAAATCCACCATTCACATATGTGAGACTTACATTTGGCATTTACATATGCCGGCCACAAATAATTCATCAAAGTTGGATATACAAATCCAACTTACATATTCAACATCATCAACCATAACATAGTTAAAACAAATTTGTAAATAGTTCGCAAAGTGATGATCACCAATATATACAAAAGTTCACATTTGAATTCACTCATCCTCTTCCTCATCCTCATCCTCTTCCTCTTCCTCTTCCTCCTCGTGGTTGTGGTGGTCGACGGTGCGATCCGGATGCTTGCTGAGACTGCAGAAATTCATTCATACGTGCTATTGGCTCAGTGAACCTGTCGACCTGCGCCTTCGGATGCCAATTTTGTAACTCAAGCAGCCGGCAATGCTCAATCCATTGATGTACCTCGGAATTTAAATTATGCCTCTGTTGCTCTCCATTACGAGTCATCCGTAGTAGAAGGTTTCGGTGATTTGAAGGACATTGTTGGTTTCAAGTTTCTAGCCTCGAGATCCAAATCCATAAATGCGACCTTTCTTGTTCGCATTTGCTTTGACCCACAACTCTTGTTGTGAAGGGGTGGATACATGATCCTCGGAAGAGTTGGGGTCATCATCTGGAAGTTTGAGTGGGTTGAGTGTTTTGCAACTCTTTCCACTCTTTTTGAAACTTCTCCCGAATATAATATAAATATTTTAGGCATGTAAATATCACGAGTTGTTAACGAAAACAATAGATAGAAAAATATGCGGAATTCATATATACGGTTACTCACGTAAATGGCCTTGGATTTTTGTCCACCTATTCGTCCTTTTTGTTTTGTGCGTGCATGCAAATAGTTGGGTCGGTAGAGGCTGAACTCCTTTAAGCTCCTTCATCTAAAATTGAAAACAAGTTAGTAGAGAATCAATTCACCAATATGAAGATGTTAACAGGTTGCATGCGTAATCAATAAGAAAGGGGTACGTACAAATCGCCGCTTATGCTCCGTCATAGGGATTGAGCCACACGTATGGAGTGATAAACCAAGTCCCCACGATCGGCATGACGGTTTTTCGAGCTTGCTCGCGAGAACTTCTTGTACTCAGCGGTTTCCCAATATTCGAGCAACTCGCGCCGGTAGTTATCACCCAACCATTTCGGCTTCTTCTTAGTTTTCCTCGCCTTGAGCATGAAGTCCTTCAAGCGATCACTGCCTTTCTTTTCAAAATTTCTTCGATTTGGACTTCATCGGTTGGGGACCACGTGAAAAATTTCTATATAAATAAAAACATCGTTTATACGTTATGAAATTAAAATATAATGTTCGAACATGCACAATAAGTGATTATGTTATCCGAACTGGAGAAAACTAATGATGTGTCATTACCTTAAACTCGGAAAACCATTGATCACGTTGTGATCGAGGGACTTTACCCCATGTAGGCCAAGCTCCATCGTATTTGCTTTGGAAGATGTGGGAAATCGTACCCACAACTTTGTCAATGGGGTAGAACCTAATCAATTCAACATATAAAATAGTTAGTTCAACTAATAACTAATATGCTTATTTTATTTTATTATTTATTATCACACTCACCCTTTACCATCCGGCTCAATTCGGATTTTTCTCAGTTGCTAGCGCTACTTGATTGAAGACAAGGATCCTCGTTCCCTGTATCGGTTGGTCCTTCATTTGTAGGCATTTGTGGTGGCCGTTGTTCGGAACCAACGTGGATGCGTGGTACATTATTTGTACCATATTGTTGATATGTATATGTACTCAACGGGTTTGAGTACATATGGGGTTGCTAAGAATATGGAGGGTTTAGAAAGAAAGGCCCACCCAGTGGGTTTTGCATGTGTGGGAAATTAGGGAGTTGGAAAAAGGGAGGGTTGGGAATAAATGACCCCCAATGGAGTTTGGTTGTGAGGGAGTGTGGAGATAGTGTTCCACCGGCGGGAGTTTGAAGGTTCCGAGGGTTTTGAGAGGGGGTAGAAGTGCTGACATCATTACCTTCCCCATCGGTAGAGGTGTTTCTAGCCCTTCCCGAGTAGCTGATCTTTTGGTTACTGCCTCTACCTCTATCCATTTTTCTGTACATAAACAAGTAATTCACACTATTAGTAAACATCCAACGGTTCAAGTGATTTCATATAGAACAACATACAAACAATAGTAAACATATGCACATGTAAGCGTTAGATATAAATCGAAGCATGTGAATAAAGTACACTCCAATGGTTTCACCTTCATTACATTAATAAGAATTCATTCGATGACAACATAAATGAAAGTTGTACAATAAAAAACAAACCCAACAAAAGCACATTATCAACTACTCATCATCCTCATCATCAGTCTTATCATCTTCTTCACTATCCTCTTCAGCGTCATTGAATAGGGTATGTTCTTCTTCATCATCGGTGATATTGTCATCATCCCATTCCCCTTCTTCATCTTCTTCACCTTCCTTTTCTTCACCAACATCCTCAATCTCATCTTCTCGGTTTAAAATAAAATCATCAACTAATTCTTCTGCTGAGCTTGAGTTATCAAGCAAAGTTTACGGCAAAGTTTCTATTATTGGATCGATTGTACCCATACTATCCTCTTGGAATGCACGGGGAATAGTATATTGGTCATCAACTACGGCCCTTGGTTTTGATGCCACAACGACGAACCAATTCAGTTTTCTCTAGGGACCCCTTGTGGATATGACATATAATACACCTGAGTTGCGGTGCTAGCAAATATGAAAGGATCGTACTTACGATACCACCTTGTACGATGCACTTCGACATACGAACTAAATTTATGGCACCGAGTTCCCAGAGGACGACTAGGGTCAAACCAATCGCATTTAAATAGCACACACCTTTTTATTGGTTCACCAACATATTCAACTTCAACAACCTCTTGCAAGATGCCGTAGTAATTATTTTGAACATGTCCTCCATCAGTTCCTTTCACACAGACACCACAATTGAAGGTCATTCTTCCTTCATTTCGAGCCTTAGTATGAAATAACATTCCATTCACCGTGTACGCTGTCCATGTTTTCACTCTCCTTAAAGGACCTTGAGCTAGTTGCATCAAGTAAACATGCTTTTCATCATGATATACTTGATAACAATGAATGCTGTGTCAATAACATAGTGTTTGTTTAGTTTATCACAATGGAACAACCGATACTAATAAAGTTGTGGCACGAGTAATAAGTAACAACATATGATACTCACAGCTCCGTTGAACCACTCTTTGAACTCACTTTCCACCATTGCATCAATTGCAGCATCACTAACATCACCATACATAGCTCGTTTTTGGTGTTCGAATAGAGCTGAGTTCAAAGATTTTATTAAGATGACATCATCGTTACGAATTAAACTATTAAATTATTAAAACGAGTGTTCATTAGACAAGAGAAACTCACTCAAGGTAAGGTTTAACTTCGGCACGATTCGAGTAAAACATGCGGATGTGCGGCCGTCTTTTCCTTATCATCAAGGAAACACGGATTGCACTTCCCAATTGGAGCACCTTACTGGTATGAATACCGAAAGAGTAGGATTGTGGTTTGGCACTTCGCAGTCCTCATTTCGTCGACTTCTAGTGCGCATACAAGGCACGTTAGAGCCAAAATAGTAAGAGGCAAAATGTGTTTCTTCAAATCGGGCGTACTTTTAGCGATACTCCCTTCGAGGCTTCGATTTGTTTCCTATGGATCTTTTCAATCGGCCAAAGAACCTCTCAAATGGATACATCCACCGATCTTGTATCGGACCACCCAATTTTGCTTCATCCGCTAAATGAACCGGCGGGTTTTCCATCACATTAAAGAACCCGGGAGGAAATATTGTTTCCAATTTACAAAGGGTTATTGAAATATTTCGATGCATTTGCTCTAACTCCACATCCAGTAAAACAGATGAGCAAAGGTTCTTGAAGAACTCACTAATTTCAATGAGAGGCGCTAAAACCTCGTCCAGGAGTGCACTAAATGCTATTGGAAGAAGGCTCTCCATGAAAACATGACAATCATGACTTTTCATGCTATGGAACTTAGTGGAGTTTGGGTCGACAAGGTATGAAATGTTAGAGCAGTAATCATCCGGCATTTTCAACTCCCTTGCCCATTCACATATTGCCCTCTTACGCTCCAACGTTAACACATATTTTGCCTTCGGTTTGAGAAGTTTACCCGTGACTCCATGCTTTAAATTCAACTCTACACGATCACACAACTCTTCCAAATCCATTCTTGCCTTGATGTCATCCTTTGTTTTACCGGGAATATCCATAACGAGTGTTAATTATATTCTCAAAAAGTTCTTCTCAATGTGCATTACATCTAAGTTATGGCGGAGCAATTGATCTTTCCAATATGGCAGCTCCCAAAATATGCTTTGTTTTGTCCAATTATGATCCTTCTTAAACCCCGAAATGTTAATTTCTGCGCTTACGTTACTTTAGGAAAGTTTTCAACCCATTGTTTTATTTCTTCCCCTGTATAACGACGAGGAGGACCCGAATGTACGGTTTTGCCTTTTGTAAACAATGTCGTTGTTCCTTCGAAATGTGTGACTTCGGGGCAAAAACCGCCGATGAAAATCAAACCATGAAAATTTTCGGCCATTTCTAAGTTTAAATGCTTTTTTTATTCATACATACCGGGCATGACATGGCATCATGCGTACTCCATCCAGACAACATACCATAGGCAGGAAATCATTAATGGTCCACATCAATGCAGCCTTCATGAGAAAGTTCTCACCTTTAGAAATATCATATGTTTCAACACCATCTTCCCATAGTGTTTTCAACTCATCAATAAGAGGCTGCAAGTACACATCAATTTTATTTTCGGATTCGTCGGCCCTGGTATGATACATGTCAAGAACATATAAGGCGTCGTCATGCATAACTCTGGTGGTAGATTATATGGCGTAACAACGGCTGGCCAGATTGAATAAGACCTTGTAGGTTGGCTGAATGGATTAAACCCATCCGCGCACAAACCAAGTCGTATGTTTCTAGGTTCGATAGCAAATTCGGGGTGAACTCTATGAAAATGTTTCCATGCTTCACCATCCGAAGGATGACGAGAGGACACCATCTTCTCTTACATTCTCATAATGCCATCTCATGTGTTACTGCAGTGGTTTTGAAGCAAACAAGCGTTGAAGTCTTGGTATTAACGGCAAGTAATGCATCCTTGCAAATGGAGTTCTTTGACTTTTGCCATGTCTTTCCCTTTGACGCTTCCATCTCGCATGACCACAAAACTTGCATGAATCAAGGTCACTTGTCCTCTTTGTAGAACAACATGCAACCTTGTCGACAACAATCAATTTTTGAACATCCATCCCAAGATTTTTAATGACCTTCTTTGCATGGTGAATGTCAAGAGGAACTCGCTTATCAGGCGGACAAATCTCCTTCATAAGTTGAGCAATTTCATTAAAGCAATTTTGAGGCATGTTGTAGTCGGACTTAATGCTCAACATTCTAACAGTGGCGGACAACTCGGTGTGAGTTTCATTTCCCGCCCACAAAGGTCGTTGCGCAGCCTTAACCATATTAAAGAAACTTTGGGCATGGGTATTTGGAGGCTCACTTGTGGAGTTTTGATTTGAGATCATGGCATACTGTGACCATATCATTTATACGGTCGATATTTGTTTCGACATCGCCGTAGTTCATATGATTGGCGCCACTTGTCGTCATTGAATACGTTAGAAACCATTGTTTGCTCCTCATGTAAATGAGGATCTATTTCTCCATGACTAGTCCAATACCAATAGTTTGGAAGAAAACTATATTGATAGAGGTGCAACTTAACTTCATCGGGATCCTTATACTTCCGATTTACGCATTTGCGACATGGACACCTATATTGTTGATTATGCACAAATTCTGATTGGCTTCTAGCATGTGCATCAAACTCCTCAACCCCGTCTAAAAACTCTTGTCTATACCCAACTCTACCGGGTAATAACCTACGATACATCCATCTACGATGCGTAGGCCCGTCCATATATATTCTGATTGAAATTTAACAATTTATTACATTATTAGTTAAAAATACCAACACATGGAGATGGTATATGATTACATATTTTCTATAACGAACATAATCTATATATAACCATTATGCATCTATAAATTTTTTTAATATACATAGATTTCTATAATTTTTATATTTTACTCTATAAATATTTATTTCATAATTAAAGTAATCATACCTAATTAGCATAAATAAACTCATATACATATAATTACACTAATCATACGAGTAAAGCAATCATACCTATAAGCATACCTAATTAGCGTCAAGAACCTCACACAAATAAACAACAAACAATTACACATATATAAATCAAAAACACCATTTCCCTCAACTTCAACAATAATGTCCCACAAATCCTACACAATTGCACATTTGTCTATTCAAATTCATCCACAATCAACATTAATTTCCACCAAATTACATATATTCGTCAATTTCAGCTTACATTTTTTAAACCCTAAATTTAACTTCAATAACATTTACTCCATAAAGAACCCAATTGCACATTTTTCTATTCAAATTCATCCACAAACAACATTAATTTCCACTAAATTACATATATACGTTACTTTCAAGTTACAATGTTCAAAACCCTAAATTTAACTTCCATAACATTTACTCCACAAACAACACAATTGCACATTTTTCTTCTCAAATTCATTCACAAACAACATTAATTCCCACCAAAGTACGTATATTCGTCAATTTCAAGTTATATTTTTAAAACCCTAAATTAAACTTCAATAACATTTACTCCTTAAACAACACAATTTCACATTTTTCTTCTCAAATTCATTCACAAACAACATTAATTTCCCACAAATTACATATATTCATCAATTTCAATATCAATTTTGTAAAACCATAAATCTACAAAAAATCAACACAAAAATACCTCAAATTTATGGGCGCACCGGCGCGGCACGAGCGGCGATGGCGAAGCTCGGGCATGAGGCGGCAGCGGCGGCGGTTGGTCGGCGGCGTCCTCTACCCAGGCGACAGCGGCGGCGGTGCGGGGTCGGGCGAAGCGAAGCCGAGACCGGTGGTTTTCGGCCTTGGGGGTCCTGAGCTGGCGGCGGAAGGGAGGCGGCGGCAACGAGCGACGGCGGCGTGCGTAGTCGCCGACGGTAGCGGCTGATGGCGGTGCTCTCGCTCTCGGTCTCGGTCTCGGTCTCGCTCTCTCGTTGCTTTGCGAAATCCGGAGCGGCGACGCCGATTCTGGATTTATTCGTAATTAGCGACGGAACGAGTCCGTCGCTGTTCAGTCGCTAATTACAAAATTGTCGATCGCGACGGATTGGCAACGGAATATTCCGTCGCTAATTACTACAGTTAATTTTTTTTTCTTTCGGGGATTTTTGACGTACGAATTATCGCCGACGGAGTAGCGACGGAATATTCCTTCGCTGATTATTTCAGCGATGGAATATTCCGTCGCTACTCCGTCGCGGAGAACAAAACAGACGACGGAAGTTATGTTCCGTCGCTAATACCGTCGTTGTATGATCCGAGTTGTCATTTTTGTCGGTGTCCGTCCCCGATTCCGTCGCTACCGGCGACAGATTGGTTTCCGTCGCTATTTTACAGTTTTGTAGTAGTGACTTGTGGCTCAAGGTTATAATCAAGAAGAAGGAATTGATCGTGGGGAAACCTTTGCACCGAGTAGCTGAATTGAAGCCATTAGAATACTCGTTGGCATTTGCATCCAGCATGCATATTAAACTATATCAAATGGATGTTAAGTGTGCATTTCTCAATGGTTTTATTGAAGAAGAAGTCTATGTCGAGCGAGCCTCCTGGTTTTGAAAACTCGGAATTTCCAAATCATGTTTTCAAACTTCAAAAGGCTCTCTATGGTCTTAAACAAGCACCTCGAGCTTGGTATGAAAGAGCTGAGTAGCTTCTTGGTCCAAAATGATTTTAAAAGAGGTCGGATCGACAACACTCTCTTCATAAAGACCAAAGGGAAAGATTTCCTTATTGTTCAAATCTATGTTGATGATATTATTTTCGGTGCTACTAATGAGTTTCTTTGCCGAGAATTTTCCGAGTTGATGAGTCAAGTGTTCCAAATGAGTATGATGGGAGAACTCAATTTCTTCCTTGGGTTACAAATCAAACAAGACAAAGATGGAATCTTTGTTCATCAATCAAAGTACACCAAGGAACTGCTGAAGAAATACAAACTTCAAGATGAAAAGCACGCATCTACCCTTATGAGCGAGCAGTATAAAGCTTGACTCGGATGAGAAAGGTAAAGCAATAGATCAGAAACACTATCGAGGTATGATTGGATCTTTCCTATACCTTACTTCCAGCGAGGCCGAGATATAATGTTCGGTGTTTGCCTATGCGCAAGATTTCAAGCTAACTCAAAAGATTCACATCTCACTTGCGGTGAAAAGAATATTCGAGATATCTTGCAGGTACTCGAGAATTTAGGCTTATGGTATTCCGGAGACTCGGAACCGACTCTTACTTGGATACTCGGACGCGGACTACGCAGGATACAAACTTGATCAAAAGAGCACATCCGGAGCTTGCCAATTTACAGGTCAATCCCTAATATCTTGGCACTCAAAGAAGCGAACTCAGTAGCTCTATCAACTGCTTGAAGCTGAATATATTGTAGCTAGAGCCTGTTGCGCTCAGATTCTATGGATTAAGCAACACTTGAAGGATCTTGGACTATTCCTCAACTTAGTTCCAATCAAGTGTGACAACCAAAGTGCAATCAGCATGACCAAGAATCTTGTCCAGGCACTCGAGAACAAAGCATATCGAAGTCGGATATCACTTCCTACGGGATCACTCGAGAAAAGGTGATATTGAACTTGAGTTCATTCCTACTAACCTTTAATTGGCTGATATCTTTACTATGCCTCTTGGTCAAGATCAGTTTTGTTTTATTCGGAATGAGCTAGGTATGTTAAATGCTTAATCATATGCTATCCATTGCATAATTCCGTGTTATGTGTTTTCACTTTTAATAACCATTAGCTCGGTTGATTTAGTGATACTTGGGATGGTAGTTATTTCGTGTTTCGAGTCACTCGAAACCATTCCGAGTCAAACTCGGACGTAGAGAAACTTGGACTTCAAATTTTCGAAACTATCTCTAGAACAGTGGAGAGTTTCGGATCATATTTTCAAAATCTTTCTTTCTCTCTCTCGAGCGCTGTGATCAGATTTTAGCCATGGATTTTTAACCGCTGGAATCTTAACCGTTGCGAAGAACCGTCACACCGGTCTTTGGTGACTGATGGACAAGCCGAGTCGAACGGAGTTATACTTAACGGATAGTTGACGGGCGCGCTTATTTTCTATAAATAGCGTCTATTCATCTTCGTCTCGGTACTCTAAACTCCATCTCTCTAAAACGAAACCTCTCGAGGAAGATTACTACGTGAACAGTCATCCTTGAACGTCCGTAAGCGTCGAAGAAGCCATCTCTCGTAAGTTTCGATCTGCTCTCATCCTTTTCTTCTACATCTTTTTCGTTTCTTCTCTTCTACCTCTCTTTCTCTTTCATACTCAAAAGTTTCATCTTTCCTTCCTTCTTTCAATATGCCTAAAAGGGAAACCATCCCGACTTCCAGGTCTCCTCATATTCCAAAAGCCTCGCACCAATAAGCCGGAAAGCTCAACCCCTTCCAAACCCATTGTCACGCGAGCACCTTGTACTTGGACGACAAGTTCATTCCAACAACCAAATTCTCTTAGTTGTCCCACATACAAACCACCGGAGCATACACCTTCATGTGCTTCAGCGAGTTCATCTATCCCGAACTTGTTTCGAGTTCTACACTCACCTCACCCACTCCAAAAATGTTCTAACCTCTAGGGTTCGGAACATCACCTGTTCGTCTAAACACCTCTATCCTCCACCGCTTGTTCAAGGTCTCCTCTCTTTTCTTGAACAGCAATCCCATTCCTTTCATTGAAGTCACCAACGACTTCTTTGAAAAATACGCCAAAGAATTCCTTGAGTCCCGGAAAAACTTTTACGTGACTCGGTTGAAGTCGAAGCTCATCTTACGTAGCTTTCTGCGATGAGAACCGTTTTCTCACAGCATTCTAGCAAGGAGAACCCCAACTCCAAGCATCTCAAAGCTCTCTTCGACATCCTTGAGGGATACAAAGTAGACCTCTTCCCCTCCATCATTGAGCGGATGGCCACTGTGCCAGCTCAACTCCAATCCAAGAAGAACACTTCCCTTCCTTTCGGTGCTCTTCGACCCTTGTTTTCAAACAATTCCAAGTTCCTTTCCCCTCGGACCCAAATGCGTGATGCGAGGCTGCCGTTGTTGTTGGCAAGAAGGAAGCTGCAGGGGTACGGATACCGGAAACTGACCACGGTGTGCGGGTTCACAACTTCGGAGCCGAGGCCTCCTTCTCCACCTCGGACTCGAAATCAACCCTCTCTCTCTCCCCTCTCCACCTGGTGGTGCCTTCACCTCGGGTGCCTCAAAATCTCTCTCTGCTCTCTTGTCCCCTGTTTTTATGGACAAGATCGGCTCCGTGTCTTCCGATTTCGGAGACATGCTCCGATCTTTCAAATCTGTTCTCCAAAATCGACCATCAACCAAAAGATCGAGTCAATCCCAAATCCGAGAGCGGCGAGTCTCTAGTTCTTGAGATGAGGGAACTGGTAAAGGAGTAGAAGGAGTTGGTCAAGCTCCTTTGAGAGAGACGGTCCAAGGCGGCTCGGGACCACGATGACTCGGACGCATCGAAGCGTCTTCGAGCCCGAGTCCGACCTCCTCGGACAGCGGGGATGAAGAAGAAGAAGGCTGCAGATGCGAGAAGCTGCAGACGCCGAGGAACCTGCGGCTGAGGCAGGTCCTTCCGGGCAAAGGGAGGAACACCAAGAAGAAGCAGTGGGAAGCTGGCGAGGGTCGAGCTGCTTCACAAGCTCAAATAGCTATACTCGGCTCATACGAGCGATGCGGGTGGGTCGGAAGACCTCGCTACTCCAGCGGAGTCGGACGGAGCGGCCCCTCCAGCTAATGAGGTTCTAAGGGAAGAACCCCTCGATCCACTCACTCCGGGTCAGCCACTCAAGGCTGAGCCCACGACGTCGGTTCTCCCTTCGCCGCGCTCAAGCACATCGTCAAGATCATATCGGCACCGGCGAACCTCCGCTCCCTCCGCCTCCACTCGGAAATCTCCCTCTCCCTCGTAGGCACCATGCACTTGAGTCACAATTCCTCGGTCCGCGAGTCTTCTTCTTTGTGAAATTTTTTTCTTTCTTTTTGTCCGGACATCTAAGTTGTACTACTTGCTCTTTTCTTCCCTTCTTTTTCTTGATTGTTTTCTTTGAAAGGCAAGGGGAGAAATAGAGAAATAGAGTCAGAAAAACTTGTTGTCTGTTTAGGGGAGTTTTTCCGCCCTTTTGAATTTTAATGGACTAATGCATTTCATTATTAATTTACGAGTTCATTATTGCGAGCACATTTTTTTTTTCGAGTTAATGTTAATTACTTAATAAAGCATACTTTACTTTTTGCTCTGTTACATTAAGTATTGCTCGATACATTGAGTATGCCTTACTCATCTCATCTCATGCGCAACCACTCAGAATCAAATTTTTTGACTAACAAAGTTTCGTTTAAGTATGGAATGCCTTTCATCAAAAAGGGGAGATTGAAGACTCGGACACTCGCTCAATACTTTTCGAGTTGTATAAATGGAATCGGGTATAACAATGTCACACTTATAGAGTTTTGATTCCAAGGCATTCTCCGTATCTCGAAACTTATTTGAGTAAAATAGTATCCTTTCTAAGTGATACAACTCTTACTTATTATATTTCTTGCTTATATGTAGCGACTCGAAAAGCTGGTTCTTTGTTACGAGTCCAGCATCACTCGGTTTTATCGCAGATTGAATAGACCAGTATTTCGTCTTTTCTCATTCGAGAATCGACTTGTGTTATAAGTCCTATTTGGTAATAGTCGGTATTTTTAGCTTGTTTCATGCTTAGTCTATATCAAGTTAATTCACTCGATATTCTTTACTTGAACTTGATTCTTCGCTTAGACTAAGTCGGATGGAATTCGAGTATCATGGATATTGGACTCGAGAAAATTCCATTTCGTTTCGACTCGAGATAATCGGTTGGTTTATTTATCGTAATTATTTTATTACCTGTGTCTAATCTTAGGCCAAAGTATTTTATACTTTGAGAACCAAAATTGATTTACTTTTGTAGGTTATTCAATCGAGGATACACTTTTCAAACTATAAAGTAACCGAGCTCGAACGTCAAATCACCAGCAGACATGGCTCTTCACCTTCTTTGCTCCGAGTCCCAGTAGATTGTGTCGGGGCTGTCTGTTTCCAAATCTGGAAAACTGGAACGCCAAGCTTAACGGTGGTTTGCACCTTATCTTTCAAGACACCGCTAATGGTTTCGGGACTTCCAAGAAGAGTTAAACCGTTGTCCAACGTTCACATTACAACGGATACTGTCCGAGTGACTCGAAAGCTTCTATCAACGGTCACAAAGGACTCTCGGTTAGCGAGACGAAGATAACGGCTATTCTGCCCGGTCATCTATAAATAGAAGCCATCTCACAAGACTCGAAGATTGGACGAACATATTGCTAACACACATACTTGCTCAAAGTCGTTGTACTTACTTTCAATCTTTAACTTACAACTCCCACTCTATAATTCTTTACTTTCGAGTTGTAAGGTCTTGTACTCGATTACAAACTCTTTCTTACATTCTCTGTAAGGTCCGTTGACTAAGTTGTAAGGGTTAACTCAGCTTAGTTGTCCCTAGCTGTAAGGGTTATCTCGGTTAGGAAGTACTAAATCGAGATAAGGGAATTTCGAGTCTAGGAAAACTTGTATAGAGTTGTCTAAGGGAACGACTCGGGTTCGGTCGGTTCACGGTATTTTGTGGACTCAAAATAGTGAATTTGACTTCGTGTCCGGATTGACACGGTCCGTGGTTTTCTACCCCGGGAGGGTTTCCACGTAAATTCTAAGTGTTATCATTCCGAGTTCATTCTAGACTCGGACAGTTTTACTACTCTTGCTCTTTCGCTTGATAGCCTTCGAGTCCAATCTTTTCGACCCTGTTGATAGACTCGGAATATGTCTCTGTCTTGTTTTTGACAGAAGAAGGGAAGTTTCCACGAAAAACTTCTATCACCCTATTCACCCCCTCTAGAGTGACTCGGACTCTCCCTGAGCAAACCTTCACATAGGTTGTTGAAATTATGTTTTATCCATGAGTGCCAATACCTAGAGTGGGTTTCTAATGTAGTGTTGGTTAATATAGTGGTGCAATAGTTCTTCTATACCAACTTAGCTTCCTGGAAAACACTCTATATTACCTTATAACGAGACCTAGAGGATGCGAGTGGATATTATCGACCTTATAACAAAGCTTGTCCTAAGGACAACTACCCTTTCCCAAAGATTGATAAATTTATGGATGTAACAGGATGCCACACTTTTCTAAGCTGTATGCACCCCTTCTCTATGTATCATCATATTCCACTCAGTCGGGATGACCATAAGAAGACAATATTTATCATCAAACATGGGCTCTTTCGTTATGAGGTAATTCTTTTTGGACTAAAAAATGTTGGCGTCACTTACCAAGGGCTCGTTGACAAGAACTTCGCAGCGTTCATTGGAAAATCCATAGAGGTATATGTTGACGACATGATTGTCCAAAGCAAGGAAGACAAGGACCACTTTGCCAACCTAGAGCAAACCTTCAAGCTCTTAAGGGAATACAACATGAAGTTGAACCCTAAGACGTATGTGTTTAGGGTGAGGTATTGTAAGTTCCTCGGCTTCATGATCAACCATAAGGGACTTGAGGCCAACCGAGACAAGATCTAGGCAATCCTCGATATGAAATCCCCTAAAATAGTTAGGAAACTCAAAAATCTTATAGAATGTGTCGATGCTTTACGAGGATTCATGTCAAGGTCGGAAAAAAGTGTCGGCCTTTCTTCAAAGTCCTTAAGAGAGAAGCCATGTTTGAGTGGAACTCGGAGGCGACCAAGTTAAAAACTTATTTGGCCCAACTTCATAAGATTGCAAGTCCGACTCAGGGAAAGCCCTTGCTCCTCTACCTCGTTGTCTTAGACCCAAGCAATAAGCCTAGTCCTTCTAGTGGATAAAAAAAGGAGCATATCCCAATTTATTATGTTAGTCGTGTGCTTGCATGTCCCAAGCTTCATTACCCTTTGGTCGAGAAGTTTGCGTATGTCATCCTCTTGGCAAGTAAGAAGTCGTGTCCTTACTTTGAAGCACAAAAAGCAACGACTCTCATTAACCCGCCTCTAGAGAATGTACTCCAGAAATTTAAGAGTTCAAGATGAATGTTGAAATGGGAAACAAAGCTAACTCTCTATAAACTAGAGTTCGAGCCTCGAAGAGCGCTCAAGGCTCAAGCATTGGCTGACATCATAGGTTAATGCTCTCAAAATGACTAGCCCCCACCTTCTAAGATTGAATATTGGACCCTCTATGTAGATAGCTCCGCCACCAAGGATTAGAGCAGAGCACGGCTAGTCATTACTTCACCCACGGGAGAAAATTATGAGCATGCACTTCAATTTATGCTGAAAGCTTCTAACAATGAGGTGGAATACGAGGCACTCGTAGCAAGCTTAGATTCTTTCCACAAGGTAAGACCAAGCTTAGTCAAAGCCTACTCGATTCATAACTTGTGGTCTCCCAACTAAATAGGGAGTATGAAGCTCGGGATGAAGGGATGATGGACTACCTAAAAGAATTTAATGAAGCAACGGCTCCAAGCACTTTGAAATTTTGCATGTTCCCTGCTAAAAAGCATGCAAACAGATGCCCTCTCCAAGCTAGAAATCTCCTTGTTTGATGGACTACCTGTAACACCCCAAAACACCCCTAGGAGTATTACATTGCCGAGTTCCTTAAAGGAACTCCCAAGACTCTTTCTCGGTGTTGGTTTGGCTGTCTAAACTCAACTCAAAGACAATAAGGATGGTTTTCCAAAAAGATCTAAGATTTCCTAAAAATTTCGATAGAGTTACTGTTTGTAATATGGACTATCCCATAGGCTTAAAGCCTTAAAACCCTGCATAAAAAGCATAATATAATTCAACGAGCCACACGCTCGGAGTATACAACTCAACGCCCACACGTCGGAGTCCAACCAATCATGCTATAAAACTTAAAACAATCTAAATGGTTTACGGTACATCGGGTACAACTATATGAACTAAATTACAAATACAACATTTAGAATCATAACAATGCATGTCGGTTCCTTGAGTCGCTCTAGCACTCGGCGGTCGGCAAGGGTCCGGATTGAGCTACGCGTAGATCCTACCTTCCGATAATGAACCCGCACACTCGGGGTGAAAAGGGGAATTTGTGGGGTGAGCCATAAACCACGGGCTCACCGGAGTCTTATACCCTTAAAATGGAAGTTCTTTACACATAATACTCATAATAATGAAATCTGCGAAAGCATAATAGTGTAATACAAATTTATATACTTTTCACTGAAATCTCTTGCAATGAAAAAGATCATGACTCTTCAACCACTTAAAAGCACAATTTCACATTCATGAACAATTCTTTTGGGGTTGAATCAACATTCTAGGCCTTCGAGGACTCGAACTAGCACTTCTTTAATTCGGGCGCGACCTCGACAAAAAGGCTCCCGGGACCTATCTTCTAGGAAGTCTCAAGGCTGGCATCCTGCCTCTGCAGGACCCCTGTTAGAACCCTTCCCTCGAAGTCTCTAGCAGGGCGTTCCCGGTTCGAACCCTTCGGTATGCTAAACGATCCGTAGCCGGTCGATTCAAAACAATTTGCACATATTCATTCATCACGTTCACTTTACAGCTTTCTCAATCGATTTAATATCAAGGAAGGCATGACACCACGTGTCACCCTTATAAATTCACTTTCTCAAATCAGCTTTGCTTCTTAGAATAGAATCACATTTGAAAGACATTTCACAGGAAATTGCATTCAAGGATCATTTCACGTAAAATACAAAACTCCTTTCGAAACTACTTTGGAGCATCACGTAAAGCAATCACATAGCACGAATAATCACCATTCGATGCAAGCAATCATTCTCAACTCTCTCCCACTATACCTCTCTCAATCCACCACTCTAGTACGATTAATTTCCATTTTCCGAGCCACAATAACCACAAGTAGATATTATTTAATTCAACGTTCTCACTTTTCACAATTCATTGTCTTTACTTCAATTCCTAATTTCATGACTTCACTTTATAAACCAACCTCTTTTGCTCACATTCAACCATATAATCTTAAACTTACTTTACCAAGTTTCCTCTATCTCCATTCATCTTTTAAGTCGATTCATTCTCAAAGGTCTTAGACATGACTTTGGCTTAGTTCAACCTTACCGTCCCCGACTGCTATTTCCCACCTTAATTTCCCATTTAATATCTCTTTCCTTATTAATCGATTCTTGTTCGCTCATCCTTAGATATGTACCTCTTAATTACTTTTCATTATTCAGTTCCCGTTAACTTTACTTACTTTCACGCTCAGTTCAACCTCGAGGATTTAATTACCTTTTGAACTCAATTAATCGACAATCGTCCGTTTCTCACCCCGTGCCTCAACTTTGCAACATTTGTTATGAACTCACACTTCTTTTTATGCTTAACTCGCTATTTCCCAATATTAGCATCCCTTAATGTCGTAGATTCAATAAATCTCTAAGAGTCAATCTGAAATATCCATTTCATAACTTATGCCCAAACTACATGTGCTTATCCCCGTCCCCAACTGATCGGATTCCCGATACTACTCATTATACCCAAGCAACCCAACTCCGTCTGAATTTTTCGGTTTCCAATTCAGGCCTAAACGACTACCAATTCCCATCACAGCTCCTAATTCAACTTTCAGCAACTACTAAACTTATTCAATAGCATACATGTTCAATATTCACAATCACATTCAAGAATCACAATAAACTCATTTGGATTCGAAATTACTAATAGTTTAGAGCATAAGACTACCCACCTCGATTCGGGGATTAACAGTTTGTTGAGGTTCGGGTTTCCCGGGTTGGTTCCTCCCTTCCTTTTTCTTCCCCGCTGCTAGTCCCGGTTCGCCGCCGTCGCCGGTCACGGTCCCGCGTCCCCGGCTGCCTCTCTCTACCCTCACGTTCGTGTCCTCTTTCGTGGCCTCTGCTTTGTCCTCCTTCAGGCCCCGGCCGCCGGTTGTCTCACCTCCGTTCACCGTGGAGCCTGCCGGTCTCCGGTCACTTTCCCTGCTCTCGCTCGCCTTCTCCTTCTCGCACTATCTCCCTCACTCTACCTCGGTCCTTCGCTCTCTTCCTTTTGCTCGCGCCTACTCGTGTTGTCGGCCGCCATCTTCAATCTCGCGGTGGTCGCCGGTCCTCCATTTCGGTCTCCTTCGCCGTGCGCTCGCCTCCTCTCTATCTCTCTCTCTCTCTTTCCGTTCGATGGTCCTCTCCCCCTCCCCTGTTCGTTTGCTCTGCTTCTTCTTCCTTTGTTTTCTCCTGTGTCCCCCTCCCTTCGGTCCTCCCTTTCTTTTAATTCCTTGCACTCTCTCTCGTCCACCGCTTGACAAAGCCCACCTCCTCTTTCTATTGGACCCCAATTACCCTTCTTTATCCCTTCCACTTAAAACAAGCCTATGCCTTTCCCTCTCGCCGTCTTCTTACGTTTTGTCTCCTAATTGATTTTGATGCACTAATTACGACACCGCTTAGCCACACCGAGGTTCACCTCAAACAAGAAGGGAAGGCAATTTCCTTGATTTAATTTATTCAACACCAGCCTCCAAAGGGATACCAGCGTAATATGTCCAGTCAGTAAACAAAATCAATCACTCAACCCCCTAGCTGCGGGGAATATTACTCAATAATTCTATGCTTTACAATCGCTTTTCATTAAAATTTCGGGTATTACATTTCTTCCCTCCTTAAAAGAATTTTGTCCTCGAAATTCGTAGTTAGTAGCATCCGGGCTACGAACATTCACATAAGTACAGTGCTGCTCATGCAAGTGCTACTGAGCTCGAATTCCGATTCAAAAAGGCAATTAGTCTTACTCGGGATCAATGAGTTCCAGCCTCCTTTCTACCACTATCTTGTGCATCTACTCACTCTATTTTGGGGCCCGAGGAGCAAATCGCACTCGGAAGGGCAAAGAGTTGGCTTGGAGGTTGTGATCCCATAACTTATCTTACACCGAACCCTAATGCCTCCACTACCGCCGATACAATCCGTGCATTAGCTTTCAAATGTTGCATTGGTATACTTGGTATCTAAGAAACCGCGCTCCACAATTTCGATACCCCAACTGTGATGATGCTAAAGTAATTAGAGTGATCAATTTCATACGGCCGCGCTATTTCCTTGTTCCTCATTCCCATATGGCTAGTCGACTCCATAGTGGAGCTAGTTGGGGCTAACTACCTCAATGGCTTGTCCATAGCTGCATTCACTGTCGATTGGCAAAGTGATATGTATGCTGGGGTTAGCTTTGTTAAAGGAGGTGGATTGGTCCGAAGTAGGATTAATGTGGATAGCGAAGTCAAGTTAGAATTTAGAGGCATCAAGACTTCAAACAAATATGTATTTCGGACAAGGAGATCACCAAATAACTCAGGGCACCTATGATAGCCAGTAAGTATCAATATTCCCTCGTTCATCTCCGCTATTTCTTCATAAGGGTCGGGTCTCCTATTCCTCAACTCCTAACACTTCTAAATGGGACGATAATATCATCTCCATTTGCGATTGAGGCCATACTTCGGACAACAAAACACCTCTCCGTCTATATACGAACGTATAATGTCTATTTACTATATCCTCAAGCCGATTAATAGAAGGGCTTCATTCTTTCACGATATGTCCATGCCAATACTCCAATCAATAGCATGCATTATTCTTTTATACAACCTTATACACAATTGTACATACATACTTACTTCAACCTAATCCGAAATCTATACCGAAGATTGCTCAAGATGCACGGTATCCTCCTATCTACGCACTAGTTACACATATGTACATAAATCATCTGAATTATTACATCACTATATCTAAAGGGAAATTTACATTATTCACTTGTCCCCAATAAATCCTTCTATACATCACTCGTCCGAAGAATCTTCCTGAAGTTTTCATCGCCTTCTCGTCTCCATCCCGCTTCCCATCTCCGTTCTATCTCCTGTCTCCGTCCCATCTCCTGTCTCCATTCCGCCTTTATTAGAGCCAACCACTTCCTATCCCGTAGAAGGGCTAGAATCGGGGGTGGTGCAGGCGCTAGACGGTTTCCTATTTCCTCAATGGAAGCCCACTCGATGCCTACCGTATTCACCACCAAGTCGCACATTCGGTTCATGGTGGCTGTCCACCCTCGGGGTAGTATACCCTGTCTCCGGCATGGAGTCTGCCCATCTGGCCCACATGGTTGCTACCTTTTGGTAGGTTTGGAAGTAGGGCGTACTATAGAGCAAGGTGGCCATCTTGTGCCGTTCATGTCAAGCCCCGCCCACTCTAATATCCCGGGTTCTACTTGGGCTTTATCAAATGATGTTGAACAAGATGATCCGCAGCAGCCTCTCTAGCCCTCAATGTTAGTCATTCCATCTCATGAAGCGATGGTCCCACGTTCCATAAGAACTTGACCAATTCCCGATAAGAAAAGGGACACCAACCCCTAAAGGGTATGGTAGCCCGCGAGCGGATCTGTGATTTCCGCCCATGGGCCATCCAAGGGCGAGGTTGCGGACAAAGTTCTTCGCTCGAAGTCCGAAGTGGTCCAGACTATGTTCCATTCATTACTTAACTCCATGACTCTCCAAAAGAACACGGCGTTGCAAGCCGCCCACCAAAAGGGCATATATGTATAATCTTCCCAAGAGAAGGCCATTCGAGTAGTCACCTAAGGCGATCAAACCGTATTACTTCCTCATACTTAGGGCACACATAATAAGTATCTTAGCCAAGGGGTAGGACAGGTTAGTCGGTGCACGTTCTCATCTAAAGAAGCGACTACCAATTGGTTGATCCGAACTAAGTCAACTAAGTAATCTCTTAGGAGTTAGAAGTTATACACAAAACCATACACACAGATCGTCATAAGCAAGGGACATAATCATATAACAAGGATCCTAGACGGCTATATACAATGCGAACCTAATCTCACGAAAATCTACGCTCTAATAACATTTTTGTAACACCCCAAAACACCCCCTAGGAGTATTACATCGCCGAGTTCCTTAAAGGAACTCCCAAGGCTCTTTCCGGTGTTGGTTTGGCTGTCTAAACTCAACTTAAAGACAATAAGGATGGTTTTCCAAAAGGATTTGAGATTTCCTAAAAATTCCGACGAGTTCTGTTTGTAATATGGACTATCCCATAGGCTTAAAGCCTTAAAACCTTGCATGAAAAGCATAATATAACTCAACGAGCCACACGCTCGGAGTATACAACTCAACGCCCACACGCCGGAGTCCAACCAATCATGCTATAAAATTTAAAATAATCTAAATGGTTTACGGTACATCGGGGCAACTATATGAACTAAATTACAAATAAAACATTTAGAATCATAACAATGCATGTCGGTTCCTTGAGTCGCTCTAGCACTCAGCGAGTCGACAAGGGTCCGGATTGAGCTACGCGTAGATCCTACCTTCTAATAATGAACCCGCACACTCGGGGTGGAAAGAGGGGAATTTGTGGGGGTGAGCAATAAACCACGAGCTCACCGGAGTCTTACACCCTTAAAATGGAAGTTCTTGACACATAATACTCATAATAATGAAATCTGCGAAAGCATAATAGTGTAATACAAATTTATATACTTTTCACTGAAATCTCTTGCAATGAAAAAGATCATGACTCTTCAACCACTTAAAAGCACAATTTCACATTCATGAACAATTCTTTTGGGGTTGAATCAACATTCTAGGCCTTCCGAGGACTCGAACTAGCACTTCTTTAATTCGTGGCGCGACCTCGACAAAAAGGCTCCTGGGACCTATCTTCTAGGAAGTCTCGAGGCTGGCATCCCGCCTCTGCAGGACCCTCGTTAGAACCATTCCCTCGAAGTCTCTAGCTGGGCATTCCCGGTTCGAACCCTTTGATATGCTAAACGATCCGTAGCCGGTCGATTCAAAATAATTTGCACATATTCATTCATCACGTTCACTTTACAGACTTTCTCAATCGATTTAATATCAAGGAAGGCATGACACCACGTGTCACCCTTATAAATTCACTTTCTCAAATCAGCTTTGCTTCTTAGAATCATTTGGCCATGATGGACTTCTGTTCAGTGAAAATGGCTTCGCTACGTCTTATTTAGATGTATCAAGTAGTTTCGTTAGGAAAGATACATGGAGAACGTAGGGTATTAAGAGAGCGAGGCTTTCCGAAAGCGGATTTTGAAGGTATCACTGTCCCCGATCCAACTAAACATTGTCACTCGAATCCTAGGAAGTTACGTTTATTTTGTCTTAATTATCTACGTTCTCTTAGCAACCGAAATTGAATTTGGAGGAAATACAAATGAAGCGACAATGGATAAGTATTTGGGTGACATAATAACAATGACAACCGATATTGAGGAACCTCTAGACCAAAGAGAAGATTTGACGTCTTGTGCTGAACAAATCAATCAAGGTACTGTAGATAAGTATAATCATATAACTCCGTCTTATTTATGCTCCCCCTCCCCGACCCATAAAGTTCCATATAGTTTCAAAACCCTTAAATTCAACCATACATCATTATTATCCGTATGGAAAATCAAAACTTGTAAAATTTATTAGCTCAATTGGTAAAGCATTTGTGTTATTATACAAAGATGTGGGTTCAAATCCCACATAGGCTACAATTCCAAGCTGAAAACAAAATTAGTGACCTTCAAAGTGAGAAACAACATCATACCAGTTTTAGGATGTTAAGGCCTTAGATAAGCACCGAAAGCGAGTCAAGGCAGATGATAGAGAAGGACTATACATGTATGAATTTCAATTTCAGCATATTGAGTTCCTAGTTTTCAACAGATTTTTTTAGAGAAATTTTGCATTAATTGGTCCGTAATATTTTAAGAAATTTCTAGTTATGTTTTGCATATCTTGTGATGGATATATTCCATCCCTATTATTGTCGCCATGCCCTTCGAGTTCAGTCTAGAGCATAACAAGTCAATTGTTAGCAAGACATGACATGTGCATAAAAGTTGAAGGAAATTGATTTTGGAGCAGTCGGGACTATGAAAAGGCCTAAAAAGAAGTTAGGAAAGTTATTCCATGGAGGAAAGAGCGAGTCTAAGCAAATTTTTCAATTTCAGCATATTGAATTCCTAGTTTTTAGTAGAATTTTTTTATTTTTGAGACAATTTTTGCATTTATTGGTATGTAATATTTTAGGCAGTTGTTAGTTATGTTTTGCACATCTTATGATGGATATATTCCATCCCTATTGTACCCGATTGAGTGCCATGTCCTTTCAATTCAATCTAGGGCGGAACAAGTCCAGCTTGTAGCAAGACATGTGCATAAAAGTTGAAGGAAGTTCATTTTTGTGCAGCCAGGGCTATGGATAAGTCTAAAATGAAGTTAAGAAGGTTATTCCATGGAGGAAAGATTAGTCTAAGCAAGTTTGCCAATTTCAACGTATTGAGCTCCTAATTTTCAAGTAAAATTTTTTATTTTTGACAATTTTTTCATTTATTAATATGCAATATTTTAGACAGTTTTTAATTATGTTTTGTACATCTTGTGATAGATATATTTTATTCCTATTACTTCTAGCAAAGTGTTTTTTTTTTGGAATAATAATTCTCGAATTTTCATTGAACTAAAGTACAAGAATGCAAGCAAATAGATATATACAATGTAAGTTTAGTTTATAAACTTAGCTTACGAGGAAACCAAGGGAACTTACAATCAACAAATTTATAAACAATCAACCAATTTAAGCTTAGAAGCCTATGTAGGAGTTGAACCTACCCCTTTGTGCATTTGCACAAATATTCTATCGATTGAGCTAATAGACTAGTAATAAACTATAAAACATTAAGGTCATGTTATAACATAACCAAATTATATGAGTTTAGGTTAGAGTTTTAGTTTCTTAATCATATAAACAATAAAGCCCCTGAGGTTTTTGAGATCATCCCAAAAGATTCAACCATCAATCCCAATCCTAATTGTTTACTGAGAACTCCAACTATCAATTCGAGCCATCTAAATCTGGTTTTGAGATGATTTTCACTTTGGCTAAATGCAAAAAGGAAATGCAAATATGGACTCACCTTAATTGAGATGAAGTTTAATTTGGGCTAATGCAAATGAAATGTAAGATTGGACTCACCTACTTTGAGATGATTTTGACTTTAGCTAAATGCAAAAAGGAAATGCAAATATAGACTCACCTTAATTGAGATGCAGTTTATTTAGGCTAATGTAAAAATGAAATGCGAACGTACCTTAATTGAGATGAAATTTATTTTGGTTAATGCAAAAATGAAATGCAGACTCACCTTAATTGAGATGAAATTTATTTTGGCTAATGCAAAAATAAAATGTCGACGCACCTTAATTAAGATGAAATTTATTTTGGCTCACGCAAAACTGAAATGCAGATTCACCTTAATTGAGAAGAAATTTATTCTTGCATTACTATAGAAACCACGGCCAACCGACCGCACCGAGCTTCCCTACGAATGTCTTTGGGCGTAGGTTTTAGAAAGTTGGAAAGAATGATTTAGGGTTTTGAAAGAGGATTTTGAAATGTGGGGATGAACTTTTTATTAAGATTTCCGAATTTTATTAAATCTTATTTAATAAATGAATTAGGCAAAGTTTGAATGACAGTTTTATTAATTATTTTATTTTAGAAATTATTTTCAAAAAGGTCCGGGATATTATTTTTTTACCAAAAGATAAATAAAATTAGGATTCTAAATCTACCGTGAGACTTTAGGGCCATATCGGTGTGAAAACACCAATATGGATCGAAGCCACCACTGCCGACCCCATCTGTGCTGGCCGCAGCCAACACCTAGGGGTTGGCAGCGCCGGCCATGAAGCCACGACCGAGAAATCAGGCTTGGCCTCTTGGCCTGGCTGGTAGATCAGCAACTATAAAAGTTTTATCCTGCATTTAGAAAAAGTGAGATGTAATCGAATAGAATTAAAGCAAAAAGTAGGAGTTGCCACTCGGTTTTTAAGAAAGAAAAACTAACAAAAATAAAAATAAGATTTTCTCTTCCAATCTTAATATGGGAAAACTAAGATCGAAAAAGGTTAAAAGTGACTCCATCAGTCTTTGAACCGAGAATTAGATTCGGGGCGCGGTACGAAACATAAGGATAAATCCTTCCGTTTCGCCCGTCTAGAGATAGCCATTACTAATTCTAGTAGTGAATCTAACTAATGCGAAAAAATACAAGCATACAACAACATGCTAAATGAAATTAAAGCAATCAAACATAGCTAGAGAAAGCTATAAAGGCCAAAATAAAGAAACTAGAAAAAGAAAGCAAAACAAAAAGAAAGAAAAAGCGAGAAAACTGAAAGATTACATCGGGCGAGGAGGAATTAAAAGCGATACATCATTTGTCCACAATACGAAAAGCGATAAAGAAGGCATAAAAATAATGTAAACCATTGTGAGGATTGAATCTGTGCCCTCGAGGTTGTCCCACCTATCTCGAACCTTAGATCTGGATCATGTGATGCGACGATGGTGAATTGAAGGGGCTTTTGTGAGTATTTTGTGGAGGTGAGTAGGTAAACAGATGAATGATGGAGTTTAGGATCAGATGCATGGATTATGATGGAAGTAGGCTGAAAAGAGATGAAGAGATCATAATACAAAGATGAGTATTCAGTAGCTCTTAATTAGGCTTCAACAGAGTAACGTTAAGGGATGAGCCATTTAGGTGGAATGCAGCGAGCGTGATGCTAAGGCTTGAAGCCGTGTTGAAGTGAGAGACGAGTTTCTCTATTTATAGGGAGAGATTAGGTCAAGGAAATGACCTAGGGTTAGCTCGGCCAACCCTCCAAAAGTAGCAACAAAACTAGGCCAAGATATTATGGAGATTGAACCGGATAAAGAAGGGATAAGACCGGATAGAAGCTGGATGGTCGGCGCGGCCATCGGGGATGCTTAAGGCTTCGTTTGCGGACAAGACATACAAAGAGACCTGCCAACAGTCAAATAATTGGTGAACCTCCAACCTCGAATCGTTGGCGAGGAACAATATGAAATTGCTCAAAGAGTTAAGCAAACCTTACAACGTTACAAAGAACTTCGGGACAAAAATTGAGCGGCCAAAATGATGCGTTTTGAGGTGGAAAAAGTGGTGTCAAGCGCCGGCCATAGTAGCTTTCCAAAAATGGAAAGTTTTCATTTTTGGCAAGTTCAAATTTTTGGTAGGATTTTATTTTGGTACGTTTTGATTTTGGTGCGAGATGTGTGCTCCTAGTCTCGGGTGGACTGTCTTGGGGCCAAAACCCAATACTTTGATGCTTGTGATCATGAAATGCAGCGTCTACCGTCGTCTTGAGGTCTTCAGCTCCTTGTCCGGTTGGATCGAAGTAAAACACGAGTGTTCTAATCCTGCAATTTCCCAAGCACATGCCACGCGACTCGTTGCCTCTAAAGGCTTGGCCCGGTTTGGGATCGTCTCGAAATAAAAGGGGATTTTTAGATCGACCCAAGGCAAAAGGCTATTTATGTGGTGCTCGGGGGTTCTTTGTGGTTTACTCGCTTTCGTAGCACCAATCAAATCCCAACAATGATCTAAATCCACAAATAGGATTCAGGATCTCATCATCGAGCCAATAAATAAATAAAGTAGAAAAGGCATGACACTTTTTAGGTGTCTACAGTTAGCCCCCACTTTGACCAGCTGAAAGACGATGGTCAAAGTAGACACTAAAGGGTACTTACCTAGTATTGGCGTTACTTTTATGCATCCGAAATTTGGCATCTTTTGACTTGAACTCGATAGGGGGACTTGGACTTGACTAGCGGAGTCCGAAGTGCGGGTTGCTGATTCTCGAACTTGGCTATTTAAAAACCCGAAGCTCGGATTCGTGTGCCTAAACTTGACCATGCACTTAGTTTGAAGCTTGGCGAGGATCTTCAACTTGACTCGGGTAGTAAAGTCCAAAGTCCAAGTTAGGGTGCCTAAACTTGACCGTTTCTTGGATCCGAAGTTTAGTTGGGTATCCCGAGCTTGGTTCGATCGGTGTCCTGAAGCTCGGATGAGGAGGTGCCTAAACTTAACGGCTACTTGGTCTAAAGCTTTGCTGAATTTTTTCTCGCACTAATAGTTTTGTCGACTAATAATATAGTGTAAATAGTTTCAAGTGTTACCCGAAGACGATTTGTAACTAGATCACCTTTCAAATGTGGTTCCTTGACTTGGCCATGGAATGGTCTTGAAGTCTTGGTGTTATGTGTAAACCTTGACCACCTGTTGGGCCCGAAGTTTAATTGAGGGATGTATGAACTTTGACTACGGTTGGGTCCGAAGCTCGACGGGGTTGTCCGAACCTTGACCGCTGTTGGCTTTGAAGCTCGACCGGGGTGTGTCTAAACCTTGACCATTGCTAGGCCCGAGACTTGACTGGAGTGTGTTCGAACCTTGACCAATGTTGGGCCTAAGACTCGACTTTTATCAACTTTCGTCAAAATAGGGACGGATGCTTATATAGAAATTCTTGCTTAGACTTGGTCATTGGATGACCTGAAGTCTAGGGAATGCCTGCTTGAAATATGATATTCCATGAGATTATGTGCCTCATTCTATATTTGAGCTTTTAGTTTATGTGCTAATAGCTCCTTTATAAGGTAGACGATTTGTGTCTCCTCCCGAATATTCTTGGAGTTATTGTGGTTCCCTTTAGATCTTGAGCCCCCACGTTCTTCTTGGGTACTTGTGTCTAGCCCTTCTCGAATGTTGGAGAGTTGGCGAGCTTTGATATTCTTGGTTGAACTCCTTTGAAGGTGGCACTCGCTAGTGACCTTTTGAGGCCAACTTGATACTTGATGCTCGCTTGTTTGAATAATTCCTTATAGAGTGCTTTATTATTATTTTTTGTATTTTTAAGAGTTTGACTAATACAAAGGAGATGTATGCAAGATTTTATTCTAAGAACAAATGCATTCTTTTATTAAGATGATGCAAAAAAATTCAAAAAGACAAAGAAAGAAATTGCAATTTAGCCCCCGCTCCCTAAAGTAAAGCCTAAAGAAGGGTAAGTCCCAATTAGTTTTGTGCGATCTACTACCGTCGATGGACCTTGAACCCGACAATTTGGTGCTGAATCGGACCGTCATGCTTCTTGATTGATCTTTGCTTTTTCCCGATTAGTTTCTGCTCCTTTGGGTGGCAAAGTGGCTTTGATTTTGGGAAATTGGAAGTGGAAAATGGGAACAAGATTATCCGCTATAACGGAAATTAGGCCTTCGTAGTTCAAAAGGAATGCTAATTTGGTTTCCTTTTACTATAGAAACCACGACCGAAACATTATCGCACCAAACCGAACCCGACTTCCCCACGATTACCTTTAGTGTAAGGATTTAGGGCCAAACCGGTGTGAAAACACCTGTTTGGACCTAAGCCTTGCTTGCCGACCACTCGGTGCAGGCGGCAGCCTGCGTCTAGTGGTGGCCGGCGCCGGCCGAGACCCCGACGGGAGGCAGATTTAGAAGAAATAAATCGAAGGGAGTCACCAGTCGCTTTTAGGAAAGAAAAACTAACAAAAAACAAAAGTAAAATTTGCTCTTCCAATCTTAGAATGTGAAAACTAGGAGTAAAAGAGGCTCAAATTAACTCCATCGATCTTTGAACCACGAATCGAATTCAGGGGCGAGGGTACGAAACATAGGGATAAACCCTTCCATTCCGCCCGTCCGAAGACGACCATTACTAATTCGAGTAATGAATCTAAATAATGCGAAAACACAAGCGCACAACAACATGCTAAACAAAATTAAAGGAACCAAACATAGTGATAGAAAGCGCTAAAAGAAAAGGTAAAGAAAGCGGTAAAGGCGTAAACGAAAAGCGAAAGCGAAAGAAAAGCAAAAGAGGAAAAGAAAGCGAGAAATCTAAAAGATTACATTGGGCGGGGAGGAATTCAAAGTGAATCATTTTTCTACAATACGGAAAGCGATAAAGAAAGCATAAAAATAATTAAATCGTCATTAGGATTGAATTTGTTCTCTCGAGTTGTCCCACCTGCCGATCCGTATCTCGGATTTAGGTCTCTTGATGCGAGGGTGGTGAATTAAAGGGGCTTCTTGTGAGTTTTTATGGAGGTGAGTAGATAGCACTACTACAGGAACCACTTTTAACTACGGTTAAAAATTACATTTAACGACGATTAATAGGCGTCGTGTATTTGGGCGTCGTTATTCATAGCATTTTCAACTATGGTTCAACAAGCGTAGTAAAAGATCACCTATGACGATGGTTCTCATTTAACAACTGTCATCATAGGTGCCTATATATTTACATATGACAACGGTTCTTTCCGAGGAACCTTTGTTATAGGTCCTGCCCTGCCAAATTGTTTTAGGCTTATGACGACGATTCTAATGTAAGAACAGTCATAATAGGCGTGTATTTTTTAAAATAGTTTTTTTGTGTTTTTTCCGTCCCCTGTACAAAATACACTCCAAAATACATCACAACTTACACAAGCAACAAACCAACAACCTCAATTTTCCAACATAAATATAAGAATTTCCAATAAATATAAGAATTTCCTGTTTGTGTATTCCTTTTTCAGGAAGAGAGATGTGGCGATATGTTTTTATGACTATATATTGGTTGTTTGGAATTGTTGCAGAGGTAGCCTGGATAACATAATTACATCATATTTGTAGTCCATGCTACCTCTGTGCGAACTCCAAACAAGCAATATATAGTCATAAAAACATAATACCACATCTCTCTTCCTGAAAAGGAATACACAAACGGAACATCTCACAAGCAATCTCTTCTTTTTTACATAAGTATTGAAAAAGGAATACACAAAGAGGTGGACAACATAAAAACTCAATGATCTCGCGCACGAACCTATCAAGAGTGAGCTCACATAACTAAATCTAGTACAAAAAGATCACTTTAGAAAAATAGATGATCCGAGAATAACGAAGTGCAAGAATTAGCGAAGTGCGAAATTGCAGAAAGTAATACAGCTTCTTGGTCCTCACGAGCAATCTCTATCTCCTTAGTCATTGCCCCAAAGTGATGCTCCTCTTGTGTATTGCTTGCTTGGAGTTCGTGTAGGGTTAGAGGTGGACAACCTCACTTTGTCTTAGGGAGGTTCCTTTTCTTTTCCTTAGGGAGGTTCCTCACCTTCTCCTTCGGTAAGTTCCTTCGAATCGGAGAAGAATGAGAGAAAGGGCCCTACACCGATTCACCGCTCTCCGGCTAGGCCGGATGATGAGCCCATGCTTGAAGTGGCGCCTCTGCTCTCCATGGGGGAACACACATGAGGAGACGATGAGTACAAGATGGTCAAAGTAGTGCTCTACCCAAGCTTCAAGGAGGTCCCAGTCCAAACGCAACGCAGCTTGTTTGAGAACATGAGCTTTGTCAAAGTCTACAAAATCCAGCTCCATGGCATCTACAATCGAAGGTTGTAGAATGTCTTCACAATGAGGGACCGATAGTAATTGGCAATAGCAGCTTGCTCGGCACAGTCTCTATTGAAGCGTAGGCACAAATTCTCGTGATCAGCAGGAAGTGCTCAGTAACTAATTTTTTCTATGATCGAAGGAGAGAGTAATTAAGTCAAAATAATTATTCTATTACCAACTCCCTCATAAAACCACTACCCCTCATCCCTCTAATTCGCTTTAACAACCCAGGACATAACCAGAATCGGAGTTCCTATAATGCTTATTGTCTTTAACAATGAGGTCGATTCACTACGCAAGCATAGAGTATATGTGCAGTGTGTGTCGAGTACACGAAGAAAGGAACATATAAAGGATTCATCGAGAGAAAAGGTGATAAACAATCACAAAACTAATAATAACTCCCTATTGTTTATCACCTTTTTCTTCAATGAATCCTTTACTCCTTTTTTCTTTCTTCGTGTACCAACCCACACTCGCACATAAACTCTATGCTTGCCTAGTAAATATGACCTCATTGTTGAAAAGAATTTAGGTAATTGGATAAATTAGTCCACCCCCAACTTCAACTCATCAAAATAAATAAATTTGATAATAAATTTATCTTTATGACAAGTATTTGAGAAGATCCCTACATACAAATACATTTCTAATTTTTTACGTATATATTATTAATAAATCATCCTTTTCATCCTTAAAACCTATATATATATATATATATATATATATATATATATATATATATATATATATATATATATATATATATATATATACATATATATATATATTATTAATAAATCTTATATATATATGGCTTCCTTTTTATTCCAATTTTGATGTATTATACATTTATTATAAACTAGACATGATTTTTTTTTTGGAAGTTTTTACATTATGCGTAAGACAATCATGAAATTATGAATGAAATGTTGAGGCCACCTCTTTAATTTTCTTTAAAAACCCAAGACATAATAGGAACCGGAATTTCCTTGTTGTGATTAATAACGAAGTTGGGTTTACAAGGCAAAACATGGAGTGTACCTTAAACATAGGTCGATCGACAAAAAGGGTAGAAGGATCGAGGAGTCAAATGGAAACAAAAGGTAATAAATTTGATGACCTTTTGTTTCCATTTGACTCATAGATCCTTCTTCCCTTCTATGTCGATCAGCCTATGTTGCATGTACACTCCATAATGCATAAGACAATCATGTTGCATGTATACTCCATAATACATTTTTCATAAACTAGACATGATTTTTTTGAAGTTTTAGCATAATGCATAAGACAATCATGAAATTATGAATTAAATGTTGAGGCCACCCCTTTAATTTCCTTTAAAAACCCAAGACATAATAGGAACCAAAATTCCCTTGTTGTGATTAACAATAAAGTTGGGTTTACAAGACAAAACATGAAGTGTACTGTAACATAGACCGATCGACGAAAGGGCAGAAGGATCGAGGAGTCAAATGGAAACAAAAGGTAATAAATTTTTATAACCTTTTGTTTCCATTTGACTCTCGATCCTTCTGCCCTTCTTCGTCGGTCGGCCTATATTGCATGTACACTTCAAGTTTTGTCTTGTAAACCCAACTTCATTGTTAATCGAACAAGGGAATTCTGGTTCCTGTTATGTCTTGGGTCGTTAAAGCAAACTAAATGGATGGCCTCAACATTTTATTCATATTTCTTTATTGTCTTATGAATTACGTAAATTTCAAAAAAATCATGGCCTCTACTTTATGATCATATATAATACAACAAACTTGCACTCGAAAAGGAAACCGAAAATTTAGGTAATTGGATGAATTAGTCCACCCCCAACTTCAACTCATCATGTGTAAGAAAATTGTTTACATATATAATAATATATAGGAATATTGGACGAGAATAATTTAAACTTTGTGGGTATTGGCCAAATTTAATACGAACATTTTTCTTGGCTGCGAACAGTAATGAACTTTGGGGGTATTTTGTAGCATCGTAACGCCACCGAGTTTTATGGGCGACGACTCGTCGAGAACGTGTCGTGGGAAGTTTTTGCACACGTGTACGGCGGAGTCAAATATTTGACTGGATTTATGAGTAATTATGAGAATTTATTGTTTGACTTTAAATTTTTGAGATTTTAGAGTCGGGTAAGCAAGGTTCTTTTAAAACAAAAATTGAATCAAAAAATTAGTTTAATGAAATTTAAATATAATTAACCTCCTCTTCTCTTCAAATAATCTTGTCTTCTTTACCCAAAAAAATTAATCTTGTCTTCATCTTCATTTACTTTCCGTAAACATTCTCATGGCTCTTCATCTCTCTTTCTCTGTCTTCGTTGCTATGACCATGAAGATCGAAATTATCCAGATAATTGAAATGAAATTAATCCCTCTTTCTCTCTTCCTCTCTCTTTGTATCCTTGGATTAATGAAATTTTAATGAAAGTTTGAAATTAGGATTATATCCCAGTGGATCTCGTACAAGTGGTTAGGCAAATCATTAATGGCAATTTTGCAGTTGGTGGAGAGAAGGTTTTGGATTGGGGAATGTCGTAGACTTCAAATCTGGTGAATTTTTGCTCGATTTTTGCAGTTAGGTTTTCGTTCTCATTGGTCGGCATGGTTCGGGGCCTGCCATAGAAGGGTTTCGTGGGTGATGCTGAAGATGATGAAATTACACAGCGAGGAGGAGCGGCGAAGGCGGAGATCTCAGCAGGGGTCATTTTAAGGTTGGAGTTTGAGGAGGCGACGTAGTGGAGGAGGGCATGGGAGACAAAGGTGGAGAGATAGGGAGCAATGGAGGATGGGAGGGAACTGGAGGGCATAGGAGAGGGGTGGTTGAGGAGAACGAAGGTGAAGGTGAAGAGAGAGAAAAGGGCGAGGAGCCATAGGCGATGAGAGGTGGCTCCGGCGCTATGCTTGTAGAATGAAGAACAGAGGAGCCATAGGAAGGTGAAGGGAGAATGGACAGCTTCATTGTGACCTTCATTTGAGAAGAACATAGAGAGGAGGGGGCAAAGAAGGAGAGTTAATTATGTGTATTTAGGAAATTCTAATTTGACACAAAATAATCACTAAACTGGAAAATTTGTAAATAAATGATGGAGATTTTTGCGAGAGAAGGGAAAGAGATGAAAAAGGGAATTTAATTGTATTTAAATTTTCTTGAACAAGGCAAGTAATCTTTTTGATTCATTTTTTAAAAAACTTCATTCCTTGTGTGGCACTAAAATATTATAAATTTAAAGTAAAATATTTGACTCCGCCGTACACGTGTCCAAAAACTTGCCACGTCAAGTTCCCGACGAGTCGCCACCTATAAAACTAAGTAGCGTTCGATATTGCAAAATACCCCAAAGTTCGTTACGTTCGTAGCGAAGAAAAATATTTGTATTAAATTTGGCTAATTGTAACACCCCAAAACCCACCCTAGGAGTATTACATCGCTAGAGTTCCTCACAAGGAACTCCCAAGGCTCATTCAGGTGTCGGTTTGGCTTTCTAATTCCAACTTAACGCAATCGAGGTAATATTCCAAAAGAATTTGAAAATTTTCTAAAAATTTCGGCAGAGTTCCGTTTGTAATATGGACTATCCCCAAGGCTTAAAGCCTTAAAACCCTGCATAAAAATCATAATATAACTCGACGAGCCATATGCTCGGAGTATACAACTCAACGGCCACACGCTGGAGTCCAACCAATCATGCGTTAAAACTTAAAACAAATCTAAATGGTTGATTATACATCCGGTACAAACTATATGAACTAAATTACAAACTACAATACTTGAAACATGGAATGCACGTTAGCAACTTGAGTCACTCAAGTAAACAGCGAGTCGAGAGAATGGCATGCAGGAGTCCAAAATATACTAAGTACGTAACACACCTTGTGAGAGTGTACCGCAACACTAGGGAGGGGAAAAGGGAGAAATTTGTGGGGGTGAGCAAACCACACGCTCACCGGAGAGTCTTACACTCTTAAAATGAAAATTCTTTACACATACTACTCATAATAATGAAATCGGTGAAAGTATAATAACGTAATACAAATCTAGTATACTTTTCAATGAAATCTCCCGAAACCTCTTGTATCTTAAAGATCAAACATTTTAATCATTCAAAAGCTCGAATTGCAATCATTTTGGGAATTGAATCACTTTAAACAAGGTAGTGCAACCACCTGCACTTTCTTTCAAATACTTTCAGCCATAGACGAAAAATCCTTTCGGGGCTTTATACAATTGAACTAGCACCGGATCTGTTTTCTCGGGCGCGACCCTTGACTCAAGTTCCCGGACCTCTCTCAAGTCAAATACCTGGAAGGCTCCACTTTCCTCGTTAGGAAAGAATCAACCTCTCTGGGCATCCTGATATGCAAGGACCCCGTGGCCCGATACGCATAACCACCTCCTTCCTCCGGTCTAAACAATCCTTAGCCCAAAATTCGTTTAAAATCGAAGTGATCACAATCACTTATCAAACTTGGTTTCTAAACCAATCTCAATCGGTTTATCATCGTAGAAGGCATGAAACCATGTGTCACCCTTCTAAATTCACTTTCTCGAATCAACTTCACTCCTGTAGAACACATTTTAAGTTTGGAAAGCGAGTTATCAAGAATCATACACAAGTAGCGTTTTGCATAACATTTGAACTCTTTTCAAAACTAACTTTCGAGCGTTATTTAGAATCAAACCACTTCACGTGTCAAGCATCTCTATACTAAGACATTCCACACTAGCACATTAACTCAAGGATTCACCCAAGTACTTAACATCTCATATTCATCCATGTTCTATTCAAGCAAGTGTCTTATTTCCCATATACGTAATTCTTGTGGTACTCCGTTTTCAAAGCCACAAATGAATCCACATGGATACATATTCCCTTGATACTCCAATTTCTCGTTCCTCCTTTATATTCCAAAGTCCATTCCCCTTAACTTAATTCACTTTCAAGCCTAATGAGTTTAGGAACTAAAAATTTTATGAGCCACAATAACCACAAGTAATCACCACTTAACTCCGATGCCCCAACTTCTCACAAATTGCCATCTTTACTTCAAATCCTTATCTTATGTTTCTACCTTATTAATGAACTCTTTCTTGCCCATACTCAATCATATAACTCTTAATCTCCTTTCATTATGCAAGTTCCGCTAGCTTCGCTTATCTTCAATTTTAGTTTAACCTCAAGGATCTAGATATATTTTGAACTCAATTAACCTAACAATCACCCGCTTCTCACTCCGATGCCTCAAATGTGCATCAATCATTATGAATTCATACTCCCCTTTATACTTCGAATCATCATTTACCAATATTCGCAATTATCTCTCAATGCCGCAATTTCAAGAAATCTCTAAGGCTTAATTAACTCATAATTCGTACCCAAATCACAACTCCTTCATCCTTAGTTGCTAACCGAAACTTCAATACTACTCATTTGACCTATGCAACCTAACTCACATAGAATCTCTAGGTTCCCAATTCAATCTTAAGTAACTACTAAATTTCCTCAATGTTTCAAATTCAACTTTAACTACTTAACCCAAGTAAATCCTCTCATGTCTCGGTTCAGCCCTAACAAATCCCTAAATTCAGTCTAAGTTCTTAATTCAATCTTAAACAACTACTAAGTACTGTTCCGCAATACAAATACTCAATATTCACAACAAATTAAATTGAATTTTGAAATTATTATTAATTTAGAGAATAAAACCACCCACCTCAAATTCTAGGGTTTATGAAGTTGATTGAATTGCTCGTTGCCCGCCCCCTTCTCGCTCTTACTCGTGTTCTGTTTTAGGTTACGGGTCTCTCGCTCTCTTCTAGCTCTCTTGCTCTATTTTTAGTCCGGCCCGCTCCTCCTGCCTCCGGTTCTCATATCTCACTTCTTATGCTCCTCCTCTCGGTCTCACTCTACTCGTCCGCCTTTCACTTTCGCTCGCCGGTTCACCGGCCGCTTCTTTCTTGCCCACCAGTCGCCATTCCTCTTCCCCTTCGTGGTCTCCGTCTCTCGGCCGGTTCCCGCTCGGTCTCTCGCTCTCCTTCTCTCGTTCGACACCCAGTGCTTTTCCTCAATTCTCTCAATTCTTCCCTTTCCTTTCCTTCGTTTTCCCTGTGTCTCTCTGTCTCTCACTTTTTCCCCTCTTCTTTTCTCTCGCTCGGCCTGCCAAGCCCTCGCTCTCCCCTTTGCCCACCGGCCGCCGGGTAGGCCACCGGCCTTCTCTCTGTCTCTCTCGCTCTCTCTCTCGCTCTCTCTCCTCTCTCTCTCTCTCTGCTTTCTCGCTCGCCCTCCCTTCCCCGCTTCTATTCTCGTTTCCGTTCTTTTCAGTCCAACCCTCCCTCTCTCTCTCCCTCCTTTACTTTCTCTCTCACCTTCTCGTGGCCTTACCCGGGTCATGACACTGAAACCCTTCTTCCTTTCCTACAATCTTCTTACTAATGCTGCCACCTATCTCCTCTTTATAATAATCAAATCCTAGCTGAACACTTAATCCCCCTTCTCACTCCTCTTTCCCTTTTTATTGTTAAACATAATAATAACTAAACCCACATACGTAGCATAAGTGATCTCGTATTTATACATAGTTGGTTTGGGCGGAAAAATTAAGTGGACGGAATTAACATGCTCCACTAATAATAGTTATGTGAACTAATAATAATTCGCTCAAATAAATTTACGAATATATATATCCACGTATATATTTTAGTCATTCGACCTACTCTATTTAATTAAAACTAAATAATTAACTTAACTCATATAACTACCTAACCCAAAATTACGGGTCTTACACCAATACCCCTAAAGTTTGTATTATTCCCGTCCAATATTCCTATATATATATAGTTTCATTTTTCTTCTAATTTTGATGTATTATACATTAATCATAAATTAGACATGATTTTTTTGAAATTTACATAATTCATAAGACAATAAAGAAATTATGAATGAAATGTTGAGGTCACCCCTTAATTTCCTTTAACAACCCAAGACATAATAGGAATCAGAATTCTCTTGTTGTGATTAACAACGAGGTTGGTTTTACAAGACAACACATGAAGTGTACTTTGCAACATAGGCCGATTTACAAATAAGGGTAAAGGTCGATGAGTCAAATGGAAACAAAAGGTCATAAACAATGACTATTGGTTATGACCTTTTGTTTCCATTTGACTCATCGACATTCTACCTATGTTGCAAAGTGCACTTTATGTGTTGTCTTGTAAAACTGACCTTGTTGTTAATCACAATAAGAGAATTCCGGTTCTTGTTATATATTGGGTTGTTAAAGGAAGTTAATGGGGTGGCCTCAACATTTCATTCATAATTTCATTATTGTCTTATGAATTACGTAAACTTCAAAATTAATCATGGCCTCTAGTTTATGATCATGTGTAATACAACAAACTTGCACCCAAAAGGAAACCGGAAATTTTGATACCCCCAACTTTAACTCATCAAAATAAATAAATTTAATAACAAATTTATCTTTAGGACAAGTATTTGGGGAGATCCCTTTATCAAAATACCGTCCTAATTTTTTATATTTTCACATTTTATTTCCTTAAATATACAATCACAAATTTTTCTATTTCCTCAAACCCTAAACCATAAATATTTTTATTTCTCTAAACTCTAACGATATTTGGATACCAATTTTCGATAATTGGATAAATGAGTTCATCCCAACATCACCTCCTCAAAATAAACAAATTTGGATAAAAATTTATCTTTATGAGATGGTTTTAGGGGATGACCCTATATCTAAATTATCTTTCTATTTCTCTAAAACCCTAAACAAATTTGGATGCACTCTTTTGATCTACCATCCTTACCTATCATATTTCACTATAATTATCACAAATCCTAAACTCCTAAACCCATTTCTCAAAATCTCAAACATTTAATGAAATTCCAACTTAATAAATCTTAAACTCCTAACTCATTTCTCAAAATCTCAAACATTTCACGAATTTCCAACTTAATAAACTAAACAAATGTTACCCACATTCTCAATATTCAACATTTCAACAAAGATTCAACATTTCAACAATCTCAAACACTACCCACATTCTCAACATTCACATATTAACGCAAATACATTCAACATTTTACTATATATAAAATATTTTCTAAATAACTTAAAGCGAAAAATAAGAGAAGATAGAGATTCATACCTAAGAACCGACAACGACAAGGGTGAGGAGAGGCTTGACAAGTGAGATCTACACAGCGAGAGACGAGAGGAAACTTAAAAGAGACGAGAGGAAATTATAAAGAAATGAAAGATTAAGAGAGAGGAGATCTAGATGGCGAGAGTGAGGAGAGGCTTACCAATACAAGTCCACCGTGGCGAGGAACGATTTCCGGATCCGATGAGCAGGTTCGTGGAGAAGCAAAGCTGTAGAAAGCGATAAGATCGAGAATTGTAAGTGGGGTGTGGAAATAGCAGATCGTGTTTTTATGTGATCCGAAAGACATATGACGACGGTTCTATAATAGAACCGATTGTCATATGTCACATTTAACGACGGTTCTATTAGAAGAACCGTAGTTAAATGTTTCGGATAACCTATGATGACGCTTCTTGTTTAAGAACCATTGTCATATGTTCCTCGTTATTTGCAAAAATGCCACCGGTCTAATTTTCATGATGATTTGTCCTTTTAACCGTCATTAAAGACTCGTCGTTAAAATTCGTATCAGTAGTAGTGTAGAAAGATGAATGATGGAGTTTAGGGATCAGATGTAGGGAGTATGATAGAAGTAAGCTGAAAAGAGACCAAGAGATCAAAATACCAAAGAGAGTATTTAGTAGCTCTTAGGCGGATTTCAACGAGCGTGGTACTAAGGCATGAAGTTATGCTAAAATGAGAGCCAAGGCTCTCTATTTATAGGGAGAGGTTACGTCAAGCAATAACTTAGGTTTAGCTCTCGGCCAGCCGTCCCGAATAGGGTATAAAACTGGGCATGATATTATGAAGATTAAACCGAGATAGAACCGGGATAAAGAAGGGATAAGACCCGGTTCATGGCACCGCCACAAAGGGATTTCTAGGGTTTCGTGCCCTAGCGTGCTTCCAAGGGAGTCTTCGGGGCAAAACACAGCGTTTCACTTAAATTGGGGTGGCGTGTGTCGGCCATGACGTCGTTTTGAAGAGAAAAGCTCCTAGTCTCGTGTGGAATGTCTTGTGGAGCTTAAATGCAGCACTTTGATGCTTGTGATCATAAAATGCAATGCTTTAATGCCGTCTTCAGGTCATCAACTCCTTGTCCGATTGGACAAAAGTAAAATGTAGTATTCTAAACTTGGAATTTCCCAAGTACACAGACTGGACTCCGTTGTCTCTGAAGACTTCGCCCGGTTCTTGGATCGCCGTGAAAGAAAAGGCGATTTGTTGATCGATCCAAGACAAAAGGCTATTTATATGGTGTTGGGGGTTCTTTGTGGCTTATTGGTTTATGTTGCACCAATCAAAAGCAGTCCAAGATCCAAATCCTCAAACAGGACTCGGGATTTCATCATCGGGCCAACAAATAAAAACCGAGAGAAAAAGACGACACTCTTTTAGTGTCTACAGTATAGCGCTCAAGATGTTAGCTTGGTATGTATAGGTTTTTGAATTGTCCGTGTTGGACAGTTTGAGAATAATATGATAATAGATTGTGTGCTTGTTATAATCTTTATTATACATTTGACAAGATATCACGGTTCTCATTTCCGCTCTTGTTCTTCGGGTGCAATTGTGATAACGGTGGGTTTGATGTGTATGTCCTTACCTTATGTTATAATATAATTAAGTAAGGATGTACACATTTTTCATTTTGTTTTCATATGTTGTACTTGAATGACTAAAGGAAAATGTCTGCTGGAATTTTGTCAAATATATGATAAGATTTTGCTACATGGTCTAGTGTCATATTATTCTTGAATAAGTTTAGGACCATCTATCCCTACAAAAGGTTATAAGGCTTATGTCATATTATTTGAATGATGAAAGTACATACTTTTCTATATGTGGTGAATTGTTTCTCGTCTTTAGGGGTAAGGTTTGGATCGAGCATGGGTTTATAGAGATAGGAAGAGTGTAGAATATCGTGATGGTGTTAACAACTTTCTAGATATTGTCATTAAACATGGGACCAACATTCTAGAGATCACTATTGAACATGCCTCTTGACTCGGAGTGATAAATATACCCGTTTTTTATCAGCTGTGTTGAGGTTGATGAACTTGAAAATGGCTAATGGCTGGAGTGACAGAAGTTTCACGGACTTGCTAAGTGTGCTCAAAGATAATACTCCCGAAGGAAATGTCCTTCCCTGCCGTACATATGAGGCGAAGAGGATGTTGTGTCCTATTCGTATGAGGTATAAGAAGATACATGCTTGCCCCAACAATTGCATATTGTACGTAAAAGAACATGCACATAAACAAGAATGTCCTAAATGTGGCGTACCTTAATACAAAATGAAAAACATCGACGGGGAAAGCATTAAGGGACCTCCTGCAAAGGTGTTATGGTACTTATCGATAATATCGAGGTTTAAGCGCTTGTTTTCAAGTGCAATTGATGCCAAGAACTTGACGTGGCATGCCGAATGAAGAGTCCCTAATGACAAGCTATGCCACCCTGCGAATTTTCCTCGGTGTAAGAAGATAGATTCATTGTTCCTATAATTTTGTAAGTAGGAACGGAATCTACGTCTGGATCTTTTTATGGACGGAATAACCCCCAAGGTGACCTTAGTAGCAAGCACAACACTTGGCCCATTCTTTTGGTTATCTACAACCTACCATCGTCGTTGTGTATGAAGTGCAAGTACATTATATTATAAATACTCATTTCTTGGCCTAGCAGCCAGGAAATGATATAGATGTGTACTTGGCTCCTCTTGTTGAAGATTTAAAGCTCTTGTGGGATGAAGGTGTTTCGAGTTATTGATGCATACCATCAAGAGCAATTTACATTGCAAGCTATGATCTTCAACACAATCAATGACCCGCATACGGAAACTTGTCCGATTACGCCGTCAAAGGCCATAAGGCATGCCCCATTTTTGCAGAGGGTACTTGCTCCTATCAGCTTAAGCACGAAAAAAGATGGCTTATCTCGAACACCGAAAGTTTCTTCCCTTTTCCCGTCAATATTGTAGGAAAAAGAAGGCTTTCAATGGTAAAACCGAGATGGATTCTGCTCCAACTCTATTAACAAGACATCAAATTTATGAACAAGTGAAGGATCTTAATGTGGAGTTCGACAAGCCGTACTGATGTCAATATGATATATGGGAGCTAGACTATGTTGACTTCGTTGAGCCGTTTTCCCGTGCAAATGGGTTGACAATAACAATGGTGTTCGAGTTGATGAGATGGAATTCACGATGGTCGATCTAACAAGAGAAGGGCCTAAAGGGGATCAATTTGTTATTGGCATCCCAAGCAAGACAAGTGTTTTCTGTTGAGGACCCGACCAATGATAAGTGGTATATTGTTATTCAGGGAAGAGGCATGTTGCTGGTGGGGATAGTGAAGATGTATGTGATTTTTTGAGGAGATCCCACCCTTCTTCATGGGAATTCCTATTGAAAATAAGGATGCCAATTTTGAAGAATTGTATTTAAGGGTTGACCATCAGGAAGGCATATATATTGAAGATAAGTCCAAAAAGGGAAAAAGCATAAACCATGTAATTATATCAACTCGGTAAGAACATTATTTTATAACAATTTTATAGATGGATATCCATATTATTGCTTGTCTCCAATGAATCGCAGCTTCCTTTTTAAGTATTTCGACCTTAACACTTTCATTTAACAGATCATTGGTCGATGTAGATTAAAAGGACTAAGTTATCCAATGGAAGGGAGAAAGCTTTTTAGGTAAACAACTTATTTATATACTTGTCTTTCACTATTCTCAGCTCTCGCTTCTCAACTTAGAATTTTTGGTATAAAATCAACTCAAGTGTTTTACACCATGAAGTTCCAAGTTGAGAAGTGGGAGTGAGAATAGAGAACAATGTTAGGATTGATTTCCTTTCTAATATATGATCCTTCTATGTTTGTTCTATTTCTTGTGGAAAAGTTATTGCTTAACAGTTTCCTCGGCTTTAAGTATATGTTGTCGAGGCTACCGCTGCAAGAACTTGAATTAAGCAATATAGTTCTAAGACAAGCATCACTTTGGGTAAATATATGACCATGCTTTTTTTTTTTCCAGTATTTCGAGTAACTCATGCTTATTTATTTTTTGTATTTATGACCTTATCACTTTCCTATAATAGATCATCGTTTAATGCGGATCAAAAGAGCTAAGTTGTCCAATGGAAGGGGAGAAAGTAGTAAAATTATTGATTTTTCTTATCAACCTGGTATTAAAGATATGGGACCATGACAAATGAAATAGAGAATGTCTGGTGAAATCTCTTCGTTGTGTTCCAAGTATTTATGCCAAAAAGTTCATATCTTCATCTTGAAACTTTTTTGGTATAAATGATTTTAATATTTATGGCAAAAGGTTCATCTCTTGGTCTTGAAATGTTTTGGTATAAATGATTTCAATATTTATGTGCTAGTGAGCTCCCACTAGTGTACTCCTTTTCAGTATTGTTGTTAAATAAGTGAGTTATACCAAAAAGTTCATTTCTTGGTCTTTGAACTTTTCGTATTAACTCACTTGTTTAGCAGATATGTTAGACCACAAAGGAATGTGATGGTCAACTCATGTTGGTCTACATACTCCTTGTAATATATCTCACATTTAAGAAGTTCATCTCTTGGTCTTGGAACTTGTTTAGCGAAATATTGGAATATTGGACCATGGAACTATTAGTGGTTGCAAATTGAGTAAAAATTTTGTTGTTAAACAATTGAGGTTGTTGGTGGTTTGCTGTGTAAATTGTTGCGAGTTGGACGTGTGTATATTTTGTTTATATAATTGTACAGGGGTACAAAAATACAAAAAAATTATAAAAAAACTTGAGACTTATTGCTACGGTTATTCCTTAAGAACCGTAGTAATAGGTTCGGGCCTAAAATTTCGCAAAAAATGGGGGTGTTGGTTATAGAATTATAACTACGGATTTTACATATGAACCATAGTTATAGATGAACCTACTACTATGGTTGTTCATTTAAAATCATTGTAATAGGTTTTCTTTTATTACGATTTTTCATATAAACCGTAGTAATAGGTGATCTTTTACTATTGGTTTTGAACTATAGTAAAAGATGTCCATCTATAATGACGACCACATACACGATGCCGGATAACCGTAGTAAAAGGTCTTTCGGAACCGTAGTAAAAAGTGGTTCTTGTAGTAGTGTTTCCTCTATTCTTTGCCTTCTCGCAGCTCCGCTGATTGCTTTTACTGTTGCTTCGATTTCAAGGTCCAAGGGGACAACCTCTCTACCTCGTTGACTTATCCTATGCATGTGAAAACAAGAACTATACCAAGCGTAAACAGGTTTAAGCAAAAATCAAGGAAAGAATGGTATTAGAAGAAAAACAAGAAAACTAATCTCCGAGTGTTAAAGTTAACTTTGTATTCAAAATAATGGAGTTCCTTACCAACGGAGCCGGAAAACTTGTTGAGAAAATACTGCAAGTGCACGGTGTAGGTGTAGTTGTAGCTAGCAACCAACGAGTACAGATCGTGTCATCGAGGAACTCACTTTCAAGTACCAATATCCACTTACAAACTTTATTCTAGGCAAAACTCAGTTCGATGAGGGTTGTTTTCTAATTGAATTAAACTAATTACCAAAATAATATTATGAGAATTCAAATGATAAAAGGTCTTAGATTGGGATTAATAACACTATCATGTCCGAAATCATAATCAAATTCCACTTTAGACTGGTCTATGCTTGCAATTTAGAATGGTAAAACGCCAATTAAGCTTATCTCTGCCTACTTTCGAAGGTCAAAGACTAATCTTATTCATTCTAATCGCCTATTTTTATGGGATTAACAAAGAAAAAATTACAAGATATGTGTCTCAAAATCTCCTATTAAAAACCTTAATTGTTTTCATATCAAAGTCTTAATCATTCACAACGTCGGTCTAGGTAAAAATTTCATCTTTCAATGTTCACAAAAAATCCAAATAGGATTGAATGACTTCTTTTTTAGACTTTCATCGAATATCCGGTGAACGAAGCGAATTCTAAAATAAACAAGCATAGAATAACACAATTGCATATTCAATTCATGATTATCAAGACATATTACTAGTGCTGGCAAAAATCTGTCCGACCGGATAGTCTGAATTTGTCCGACCCGAAAAATTCAGGTCCAATCACAAATTTTTGTCCGAATTTTAAATTCGGACAATCGGTCATGTTCGAATTAAAAATCGGGTCGGGGTTCGGGTTTGGCAATTCGGGTTCGGGTTGTCCGAATTTTATGTCTTTTTCGAGTTCGGGCAAAATCGGACAATCGGACAATCGCGTTTGGACATTCGGTCATTCGGGTTTAGGTATAATTTAGTCCAAAATCTACAAAATTTTCAATAAAATATTCGGACATTGGGGTTCGGACATCGAAAATTCGGGTTCGGTCACATACACAATTTCAGTTCAATTTTCAAAAGTTCATATCAAAAATTCGGACATTCGGACATTCGGGTTCGGACATCGGACATTCGGGTTCGGGTTCGGTTCGGTCAATGCGTCCGAATCCGCAATTCGGACAGGGTCCGGTATGATGTTTTTGTCCGAATGTCCGAATTGTCCGAACCCGAATTGACCCGAACCCGATTTTTGCCAGCGCTACATATTACGGATTAATCCCAACCTAAGTGGAGAAATCTAGCATCTAAAGATAATGCTTAACAACTTGCAAAATTCAATGTCAACAGACATGAGAAGTGTTGAGAAATTATAAACAACGAGCACAAAAGGAGAATTGTAATTACCAAATAGCAATCCAAGTGATCAAATTGAAAGTAATCTTGTAATTCACGAGTGATTCTTCGAAACCTCTCAAGTGCTCTCCTAAAAGTTCTAACAACAAAAACCCTAGGAAAAAATAAAATGAAAGGCTCCCCAAAAAGAAAATCTAGAAAATAATTATAAGTCACAAAAACTCATGGTCGTGCATGTACGCATGGATAGCAAGTTTTCCGGTAGCAACTTACGCACAACCATGCATCGTCGCACGGGCAACTTTGCAAAATTCCTGGAGTTTCTACCTCCTTTCAGCGCTTTTGCATGGTTGACTATGCACGACATTAACTTTTGGTAGCTTTTTGCATAGTCACACACCTTTACGCTGGTGGCCATGCGACATTCCCCGGGTTTCTACCTTTTGCCTGAAGCTATGCACAACTATGCACCTTTACATTGGTGAAGACTCGGACTTTGCGTATACATCATCTGACTTCCATCAAACAATTAGGTATAAGACTTCAGCTCTCATAAGGTTTTGATTTCAAGTCATTCCGTGTGCCTTAGAAAATTTTCTGAGTGATAGATCATCTTTTCTAAGTGTTACGGAAACCATTCCATTTATTCTCACTTGATTTTGACTAACTAAGAAAGCATACTCGTTCACACACTCGTTCGAGTCACTCGGATAACACTCAAATTTATCGCATGTTCAAACACTTGTTCTATTTTGCACAACCGCAGATTCGACTTCATGTTCCAAAAGAATTACATTGATAGTTCATTCTTCTAAGTTAGCATATTTTGTTTGAACTTTGCTTTATTTAAATCAAGTATGATATTCTTTATTTGACTTGATTCTCCCTTAGACCGACTCGGATGGATTTTAAGTCTCATGGATATTAGACTCGGAAAATTCCATTCGCTTTTCTTACTCGGATAATTATGCACTTAATTATCTTAATTAATTTATTATCTCGTGCCTAATCTTGGACCAAAGTATTTTATACTTTGAGAACCAAATTGATTTACTTTTGTAGGTTATTCAAACGAGGCTATCCTATTTTTGAAATACAAAAGTAACCTGGCTTCAAAACGTCAAATCACCAGCAGACAAGGCTTTTTCCATCTACGACCTAGCCCCGGACATTGTGTCGGGGTTGTCCGTTTCCAAAACTGGAAATCTACAACGCCAAGCTTAACGGTGGTTTCCACCTTACTTTTCAAGACACCGCCAGTGGTTTTGGGACTTCCAAAGGAGTTAGAGCCGTTGCCCAACGAACTTACATCAACGGATATTTTCCGAGTGACTCGTAAAATCTGCTACAATGGTCACAAAGGACTTCCAGTCGGAAGATGGTCACAACGGCTAGTCTACTTGGTCATCTATAAATAGAAGCCATCTCTTAAGACTTGAAGATTGCTGAACCAACTATCGATACACATACTTGAGATAAAGTCTTTGTATTCATATTCAATCTTCTACTTACAACTCCAATAATTAATATTCTATGAGTTGTAAAGTCTTGTAATCGATTACAAAGACTTACTCTTACTTTCGAGTAAGGTCCCTTGATCGAGCTGTAAGGTTTAACTCAGCTCGCTTGTCCCTAACTCGTAAAGGTTATCTCGGTTAGGAAGTACTAGATCGGATAAGGGAATTTCGAGTCTAGGAGTTGTCTAAGAGAGCAACTTTGGTTGAGTCATTCTACTGTATTTTGTGGATTCAAAATAGTGGATTTGACTTTGTGCTTGGATTAGCACGGTCCGTGGTTTTCTGCCCGGGAGGGTTTCCACGTAATTTTGAGTTGATACTTTTCCGAGTCCAATCTAGACTCGGAGAGATTTAAAGTTCTGTCCAATCTGTATCTTCATCTTCCACTTATTTCGAGTCAATGTTTTTCCGAGTTCATTCTGGACTTACACTCTCCTCAGAATCATTTCAAGTGTTTAACTCAAGCGAATTTCCTCATCACCCTATTCACCCCCTCTAGGGTGACTTAGCTTCTCGGAAAGAAAAACCTTCAATTGGTATCGAGCCTAGCCTTTTAGAAAGAATCTAAGCATCCAAAGGTCTAAAGATCAAATGGCTCGGAACAACGGAGAGTTCGATGAAAGAAGATCTTCCAGACAAACCACCAAAGTTCAAAGGATCTAACTTCGTGCACTCGGAAGAAGCTCATGGAATGTTTCTTGCTAGATCATGAAGAGGGTGTCCGGAACATCATACAAGTAAGCAACTACATTCCCATGAAGACGGAAGAAACAAGACTCGTGCCCAAGACAAAGGCCGAGTTCACTGCTGAAGAAACAAAAAGTTCGGAAAGAACTTTAAGGCGATGAACATTCCGATGTGCGCCATCAGCTCGTAAGAGTACAACCGAGTGTCCGCTTGTGACACAGCCAAAGAAGTATGGGACACACTGGTCAATACTTATGAAGGCATAAGCCAGGTCAGACAAGCAAAGATAAGCTAATATCTTCACAAGTATGAGCTGTTCAAGATGGAGCCGAAGAAAACATCACTCGGATGTTTATCCGCTTCACTAAGATTACCAACAATCTCAAATCTTTGGGTAAAAAGATTTCCCACGAGGAAATGTGCGGAAAGATACTCGAAGCCTACCCAAGAGAAGATGAGTTCCCAAGATAACAACTATCGAAGAGGCTCGGAACCTGTCTCTATTGAAGCCGGACGAACTCATTGGGAAGCTTCTCACCCATGAGATCCACTCGGAAGAGGAGGATGCAGAGGTCAGCACCAAAAAGAACATTGCGCTAAAAGCCTCGAAATCGGAGAAGCAAATCCGAGTTCCTCCGACTCGAAGAGGATCCCATGGCACTTATCGCTAGAGGCTTCAAGAGAATAATAAAGCACAAGAGATGGGATAACAAGCCAAGAGAAGAGTTTTATAAGAAAGACAAGAAGGATAGAAAAGGTAAACTCTCTTCCCCTTCAAAGTTATCTTTGACAAAGAACTCTGGTTGTTTTGAGTGTGGCGAGCAAGGAACACATAGTCAAAGACTGTCCCAAGAGAAAGAGGGACAGAAGAAAGCAAAAGGCTATGATGGCCACATGGAGTGATGAAGACTCATCAGAAGACAATGAAGACTTAGATGACTCAAAATGTCTGATGGCACTCTCTCGACTCATAAGCTAAAACAGAGTCGATTCGGATCACTCGGATAGTGAGGAAATAAATCCTCGGGAGGTAATTGAATACTTCCTCAAGTTCGCCAAAGTTGATTTAGCTAAGTATATTTTCACTTTGGAAGAAAAGTCCAATTATGACTCTTCTCTTTTTAAAGAACAACTTAAGTCAATCAATCCGAGAGCATCTCTTTAAAAAATGAATTGGAAAACTGAGACTTACTCTAAGAGAACTTAAGACTAGTGCTCAATCTAATGAGACCGAATCTAAGTTACTCGAAGGGAAAATGAGCAACTAAAGCTAAAGCTCAACGAGTCTCAAGATCTTGTTTTAAAGTTTACTCAAGGTCGAAAAACCTTGATATGCTCTTAGGTCCCAATGTGTCTCCTTCGAAAAGAAGGTCTTGGTTTTAACAAAGAGGAGGAATCTAATTCCTACTTAGAACTTTTCAAAAGGATTCCAGAACTGTAAAGTTCAGAAAGGTTGAGCACGGTCCCATTCATAAGAATGAAAGGAGGATCGAGCCCAGCACCAGCTTACAAAAGAAAGCCTTCTCCACCGGTTTATAAAAGAAAAGTTCTCTCAAAAGAAAGAGACACATACTCAGTTCTCCAAACGGAAGACTCGGAATCGGACCAAACCCAAAGTCATTCAAATCAGGGTACCGAAAAGTCTTCTTCCTCGAAAAGGACCACAAGTAAAGGGTGTTACTGGGTTCGTTAGAGGAAGTGAGAAGGGTTAGTTTGTTTCGATTTGCAGGTGACTCAAAAAGAACAAAAGGGTACTGGTACCTAGACAGTGGATGCTCACGCCACATGTCAAGAGATTCAAGACTCTTCTCTGAGTTAGAGGACTACAAAGGAGGAGAAGTCACGTTTGGGGATGATAGCAAAGGCAATATAATTAGGATTGGCAAGATTAGGAAAGGAAGCAATCTGGCCAGCCCAAGTATACCTTGTCAAAGGGTTAAAGTATAACTTGCTAAGCATCTCTCAGCTATGTGATAAAGGTTAAGAGGTAAGATTCACTCGGACCAATTGCTATATTTCGATGATGCTACCAAAGAGATCAAGCTCTCAGTACGAGATCAGGTAACACTTACACTATTCCCCTTTCTCGACCCGAGTCGAACTTATCTTGTTTAAAAGCATCTCTTCATGATGATTCACGGGCATGGCATTGTAGACTAGGTCATGTTAGCATGCACACCATTAAGAAACTTGCATCCCATGGTCTAGTCGGAGGATTGCCTGATTGTGCATTTAACAAAGATAAAATTTATGAAGCATGTGCAAAAGGGAAACAAGTCGGATCATCCTTCAAATCCCCGAAAACTGTTTTCCACAATTGAAATGTTGCAAATGGATTTATGTGGTGAAATCCCTATCAAGAGTCTCGGAGGTAAATCATATGTGCTTGTTATTGTTGATGATTACTCACGATTTACCTGGGTATGTTTTCTCAAGTATAAAAATGAAGCCTTCAAAGAGTTCAACAAGCTCTGCAGGAAAATCCAAGTTGAGTTTCGGACTCGGATCCAGAGAATTCGAACCGACCATGGAAGGGAATTCCTACTACTTAGAGTTTGCAGAGTTTAGTGATAAGAATGGCATCTCTCATAACTTCTCAGCACCAAGAACTCCTCAACAAAATGGAGTGGTGGAGAGAAAGAACAGAACTCTTGAAGAAATAGCAAGGACTATGATGATTGAACACAACCTACACTACTATTTCTGGTTTGAGGCGGTCAACACAACTAACTACACTTTGAACAGATGCCTCATCGGACCCATCCTAAAGAAAACTCCCTACGAACTCTACAAAGACAAGAAACCTAATATTTCATACTTGGACCCTTTGGATATAAGTGCTTTGTTCACAACAATGGTAAGGATCACCTGACCAAGTTTGATGCTCGGTCAAATGAAGGTATTTTTCTTGGTTATTCATCTCATAGCAAAGCTTATCGCATTTTCAATAAAAGAACTAACAAAGTGGAAGAAAGCATCCATGTTGTGTTTGATGAGATTGAATAGGAAAAACCAAGTGAGTCATCATTCTCGGACCTAAAGCTTAGCAGAGATGATGATCGTGATGAAAATGAGCTCATCAAGAATCAAATCCATGACACTCGAAATAAGGCTAGACTTGTGGCTCAAGGTTACAATCAAGAAAAAGGGATTGATTGTGGGGAAAGCTTTGCACCTGTAGCTAGAATTGAAGCCATTAGAATTTTATTGGCATTTGCATCTAGCATGAATATCAAATTGTATCAAATGGATGTGAAATGTGCATTTCTCAATGGTTTTATTGAAGAGGAAGTCTATGTTGAGCAACCCCTTGATTTGAAAACTTTGAATTTCCAAATCATGTTTTCAAACTGCAAAAAGCTCTCTATGGTCTTAACCAAGCTCCCAGAGCTTGGTATGAAAGACTAAGCAATTTCTTGGTTCAAAATGATTTTAGGAGAGGTCAGATTGACAAGACTCTCTTTATAAAAACCAAGGGGAAAGACTTTCCGATTGCTCGGATATATGTTGATGACATAATTTTTAGAGCTACTAGTGAAATTCTGTCTCGAGAATTTTCCGAGTTAATGAGACAGGAATTTCAAATGAGTATGATGGGAGAACTCAATTTCTTCCTTGGTCTACAAATCAAGCAAGATAGAGATGGAATATATGTCCATCAATCAAAGTACACCAAGGAGCTGCTAAAGAAGTAAAAACTTCAAGATGCAAAGCATGCAGCAACCCCCATGAGTAACAAAGCATAAAACTGGACGAGAGAACAGATTACACCGGTCGAGGTGACCGCTAAAGAGCTAAGTCGAACGGATACTAAAGGACGCTTACTTCTCTATAAATAGCACTTATTTTCATTCATTTCGTTACTTTACCATTCGCTTACTCTCTCTCTCGCAACTAAATCTTCGTGAACAAGCTCTCTACTATCAAAGCAACGTTCGGTGATCTCAAGCTTCATGAAGAACATCTCAAGTAAGCTTTCGTTGCTCTCAATTCTGTCTTCTTCTACTCTTTTTTTTCTTCGAGCCTTCTCTCTCTATCTCTCCCGAAAGATCATTCTCTTTCTCTTTTCTACACCAAAATGCCGAAAAGAGGTTCTCACCCTGACTTTCTTGGTTCTCGCCACCAAGAAGCCTCGCACAAAAAGCTAGGAAGGTCCCTCTACTCCTTCCAAACCTCCTCTCACCCAACATCTCGTGCTAGATGATAAATTCTTTCCAACCACAAAGCTTTCGTGGCTGCCTCACATCCAATCCACCAGGGTCTACAATTTTCTTTGTTTCAGCGAGTTCATATATCCCGAACTCGTCTCTCGAGTTTTACACTCATCTTTCTAGCTCGAGTATATTCTCACCTCACGAGTTCGTAACATCACTGTTCGCATCAATACTTCCCTCCTCCATCGACTTTTCAAAGTATCTTCTCTTTTCTTGAACAGCAACCCCATACCTTTCAACGAGGTTGCTGACGACTTCTTTGAGAAATACGCTAAAGAATTTCCTAGGTCACGCAAAAACTTCTCTCGTGACCCAACTAAAGTCATAAGCTCGTCTTCTATGTTTTTGCCGATGAGAACCTTCTTCTCACAAAGATTCTAGCAAGAGAACCCCAACTCCAAGCATCTCAAGGCTCTATTCGATATTCTTCGTAGCCCTCTTCCCTCGCTATCATTGAGCAAATGGCAACTGTGCTTGGCTCAGTCTTAGAACAAGAAGACCATCCCTCTTCCTTTCTGGGCTCTTCTCACCCTCGTTTTCAAACAATTCAAAGTTCCTCTTCCCTCGGATCCTAACGTGGTTTCGAGGCTGCCATAGTCGTTGGAAAAAGGAACTTCTTGGGTATGGATACCAAGAAACCCAATCGGGTGTCCGGGTCCATAGCTCGAACTAAGGCCACCTTCTACACCTCGCACTCGTACTAAAACTTCTCTCTCTACCTCCTCCACCTGATGGTGCCTCCACCTCAGGTGTTTCTCAAGTTATCTCTTCCGCCTTGTCCACTCGCTTTCATGGACAAGCTCTCCTTGGTGTCCACCGAGTTCAAGGACACCATTCGGTTATTCAAGACTGTCCTTCGCCTATGACCATTAACCGTAAAACAGCCCAACCCCAAATCCGAGAGCAGCAGGATGTGCTACTCGAGATGAAGGCTCTGGTTAGGGAGCAGAGGGAGCTAATCGAGCTCCTTCGAGAGAGGCGATCCAAGGCGGCTCAAGAACCTGTCGACTCAAATACCTCCGAGGAATCCTCGAGTCCGGCCAAATCTTCCTCTCAATAGGAAGAAGAAGCGAAGAAGAAGAAGAAGCGAAGAAGAAGAAGAAGCGTAGCGTAAGAAGCAACTGAGCTCGCGGCTAAGGCAGCTCCATCTCGAGGAAAGGGAGAAAGAAGAGGCAAAGCAAGGAGCGAAGTTGAGGGTCCAAGTGCTCCGTAACCACAACCGGAGATGATCGGCTCGGATAGTAGTCCGAGTGGGTCGAAGACCCTGCCGACCATGGTCACTCAGCCAGTCGGTCGACCGAGCACACCCTCCAAGCAATCGAGTTCCGGGAGGATGAGCCATCGGACGACCTCGTTCGGGTCAACCACTCGAACCGAGCCGATACTAGAAATCCCGGTGTTGCGCCCGCCGCGTTCAACTACATCTTCTCGATCTTATCAGCGCAGCGCACTACTCGTCCTTCATCTTCAACCCAGCATCGCTCCATCTCCTCCCTCTTAGTTTTCTTCTCTTGTTTTTCAATTTTTTTTTTTTTTTTTTTGTCCGGACATCAAATCTGTATCTACTTGATACATTCTTCCTCTTTTTGTTTTTTTTGCTGAAAGGCTAGGGGGAGAATAGTTAGAAAAATTTGTTGTCTTGTTTAGGGGAGCTTCTCTCACCCTCTCTTTTGTGTAAGTTTCTTATCTTTAATGAATTAATGCATTTCATTAGTAATTTCTGAGTTTAATGCTTAATGTAATTATTTCCGAGTTTCCATTTCTTGCTCAGTATGTCAACTATATCTATCATTGCTCTAACACTCAGTTATTCTCTTTTCCTTAAATGAATAAATGCATTTCATTAATAATTATGCTATCAGTGGCCATTCATTGTTTGTCTACAAGTATTTTTTTCTTGCTCGATACTTTAGTTCTTGTTGTGCAATCTCAATTTATTTGGTATAATAGATAAATATGCTCGATAGAACTAAATTTTATCATATCTTACTGACTTATTTTCCGAGCAAGATTAAAACTTCAGATCTATATCACTGACAAAGTTTTGTCTAAGTATGGAATGCCTTTCATCAAAAAGGGGCGATTGAAGACTCGGACATTGTGTATACATCATCCGACTTCCATCAAAGAATCAGGTATAAGACTTCAGCTCTCATAAGGTTTTGATTTCAAGTCATTCTCGTGTGCCTTAGAAACTTTTCTCGAGTGATAGATCATCTTTTCCGAGTGTTACGTAAAACCATTGCATTTATTCTCACTTGATTCCGACTTACTTAGAAAGCATACTCTGTTCACACAGTGTTCGAGTCACTCGGACAACACTCGGATTTATGGCATGTTCAAACACTTGTTTTATTTTGCACAACCGCAGATCCGACTTCATGTTCCAAAACAATTACATTGATAATTCATTCTTCTAAGTCAGCATATTTTGTTTGAACTTTACTTTGTTTAAATCAAGTCCGATATTCTTTATTTGACTTGATTCTCTCTTAGATAGACTCAGATGGATTTTGAGTCTCATAGATATTAGACTCAAAAAATTCCATTCGCTTTTCGACTCGGATAATTATGCACTTAATTATCTTAAATAATGTATTATCTCGTGTCTAATCTTGGACCAAAGTATTGTATACTTTGAGAACCAAATTGATTTACTTTTGTAGGTTATTCAAATGAGGATATCCTATTTTTGAATTACAAAAGTAACCGGCTTCAAAATGTCAAATCACCAAGCAAACAAGGCTTTTTCCATCTACGACCTAGCCCCAAACACTCGTGTTAGGGTTGTTTGTTTCCAAAACTGGAAATCTACAACGCTATAGCTTAACGGTGGTTTCCACCTTACTTTTCAAGACACCGCCAGTGGTTTTCGGACTTCCAAAGGAGTTAAAGCCGTTGCCCAACAAACTTACATCAACGGATATTTTCCGAGTGACTCGTAAAATCTGCTACAATGGTCACAAAGGACTTCTAGACAGAGGATGGTCACAACGGCTAGTCCGCTTGGTCATCTATAAATAGAAGCCAACTCTCAAGACTTGAAGATTGCTGAACCAACTGTCAATACACATACTTGAGCAAAAGTCTTTGTATTCATATTCAATCTTCTACTTACAACTCCAATTCGTAATTAATATTCTCCGAGTTGTAAGGTCTTGTAATCGACTACAAAGACTTATTCTTACTTTCTTAGTAAAGTCCCTTGATTGAGCTGTAAGGGTTATCTCAGCTCAGCTTGTCCCTAACTCGTAAAGGTTATCTCGGTTAGGAAGTACTATATCGGATAAGGGAATTTTTGAGTCTAGGAAAACTTGTAAAGAGTTGTCTAAGGAAGCAACTTTGGTTGAGTCATTCTACCGTATTTTGTGGATTCAAAATAGTGAATTTGACTTCGTGCTTGGATTAGCACGGTCCGTGGTTTTCTCGCCCCGGGAGGGTTTCCATGTAATTTCTGAGTTGATACTTTTCCGAGTCCAATCTAGACTCGCATGCATTTAAAGTTCTGTCCAATCAGTATCTTCATCTTCCACTTATTTCGAGTCGGTGTTTTTCGAGTTCATTCTGGACTTACACTCTCCTTACAATCATTTCAAGTGTTTAACTCGAGCGAATTTCCTCATCACCTTATTCATTCCCCTCTAGGGTGACTTAGCTTCTTCGAGAGCAAACCTTCAATAGGCGCCCGTGCGACTTGACTTGGTGATTTTTAGGCGTTTTCTTGCTTCCTTTTAGGCTCGAACTCACCTCTTCATCGTCTTTTATCAAATTCACCTTGGATCTCCTGTATTTAAGCTCAAATACCCGTAATTAAGAGATTTATGAGTTTAGGTGATGATTAAGAGGAAATTAGAAAAAATCAACCCAAACCAAATATTCATCCTCGAAATTATCACAGAATTGGGTGAAATATTGCCGTAAAAAGTGGTAAATACAAGGTTTAACAGCAGGCTATCAACACCAATTCTAAGACGACCATAATCGGCAAAATCAGGCATCACAAGTAAATCAAATACCTAGTCTTTGAGAAAATATCAATCAAGACCAAACTCACCAAGTGAGTCTTGAACTCACAAGGTTGAGCCTTGAACTCACGAGGGTAATTAACAAGTGAACGAGAGAGAAGAGTAAGGAATTTCGGGGTCAAAAGGCACCATAATAAAATCAATATCGTTTGGAGTGAAAAAAGGAAAACAGAACTTACTCTTCATATAAGCGGCACAAGTATGATTAGAATCAGTATTAGACGAAAATTTGACGAAGTTGCTCTTACCGTTGATCCTTATTTCAATCAAATAATACCTGCAATTGTCTATGTCAATCCCATCGTCTAGAACGCAATTATCCAAGAACCTTAAACAGAGTCTCGCCATTCTCAGAGGAGAAGAGGTTAACTGTAAACTGCGTCAAGTGACTGACCCATTGACTCGCTCCCTTGGCATGGTTAATCGAGAATCAAGGGCAAAGTGATCGATGAATTGGAGAATTTTGTTTCAACATTTACGATGACATTTATAACAACAATTAACTGCTAATAAATATTGATAATTGCTAAGTGTAACCATTCGTAAATGTTTATAACCATTAATCATAACCACTTGTAAATGCTATTAACCATGAAATTGTTAATAACCACTAATTGTAATGCTAATAACTGTTAATCATTAATCATAAAGCGCTGGTAGATGCTAAACGTATCCAATAATTATAAATGCTAAAATAATAGACCCTTAGGGTTATTGGTGAGTATTGAGGGTACGCAAATTATATTATGAATCTCGGTGTATCATACCATGGTAGACCTGGACTACAAACCTTGGCTGCATTAGTGTATGTGTAACGTCCTACAATTTTCTCATATTTTCTTATGAAATTTAAAATAAAATAATTCAATTTTTCAGTACAGGGTGTTATGCCACGTGTGTAATACACATAAGGCCAATACTCTAGTCAATGAACAATATATAAAATGCCATAAACATTTCTCCTCATTTTTTAAAGGTTAAAGTTTATGTGCTTTAGTAAGATTTAGTCAGAAGGAGAAATGCCAATTTTCAGGGTTGTATGCGTGTGAACCAAAGAAGAATAGAAGCTGGAAATTTGCCTTTTCAGTGTGTAAATGGGAAATTTTTCTACTCATTTTTTAAAACAGGAGCTGAAGGTTAAGGTTTAAGAGTCATGCTTGTATGTCCGTGGGAGAACAAGAAAATCTTATGCAACTAACTTTCACAAAATCAAGTATAAACATCATGATGATGTCCACAATAAAATAATCAAGTTAAAGAAGATAAACTTTCATGTTTTTTTTAACAAGAATTATGGCAAATGCCTTGGAGACATAGTACAAAATAGTTGACGACCATGCTACTTGACCTTAAAGAGCCAGTAATGTGTTTTAGGCTTAACTCATAATATTCGTAGTGGAATGGATAGTATTGGTAATAAGGCTATAGCTTAGAGTTGGGTCAAGTAGCTTATGTAAGATAGTCAAACTTTTATTGTAGTAATAAAGTTTTTTTTAAGTTTGAGATTACATAAATGGGGCAGTGGCTTAGTAAGGAAGGAATAATTGATGGTGAGACTTGGAAGCGCCATTAGAGGACATTATTAACATAGAAACTCTTGCCTAAATTTCATAACCTGTACATAATGTTTGAGGCCTTGTATGGGTTTTTTTTTTTCAATTTTGATTCTAAGGCAAATGATATCATATATCTTTAAAAGAGGAGCTCAACAATTTAGTTCCCATGTCACAACTACTATCAGCAAACATGAATGACATCAATATCAATCATGGATTCTATTCATTTCTTACCACATATTTTCACCATCTTTACTACATTGCTCCTAGTTTAGTTCCCAAGCATAAGTTAATACATTATCTATGTCATTTATTTTTCATAACACCACATGTATAAAATTAGATATTTTATATGGCAATTGACATGCTTACCCCGAACTAAGGTAGCTAGACATGTTGTATTACACCTAGGGTTTTACTTAGCTACAACAATGAAGATCAAGACCCAATAACATGATGTTACATGCAATATACTATTCCACTCCCTCAATCTCTACTGGATGAAATAATAGAGAGATTGGCATTAACTAATAAAACTTTTTCAATGTCAAACTTTTGGTCAAGATGTGAGTAACATGAGACCGAAGGTACCGTAGTATGCGTTTCAGTGAAGTCATATGAGCTTGCATGGGATTGTGCATATGAAGACAAACTTGTTGTACTGCATAAGATATGTCGGGCCCTATAAACATAAGGTACTGAAGGGCACCGGCAAGACTGCGGTACAGCTTTAGGATCCGAGTAGGGAGAATCTGCAGAAGCTGGGAGTTTGCCTTTGGTATCAACAGTGTAGGAGCAGGTTTGCAGGAGGTCATGCATGCACGGTGGAGAATGTCCTCGGCATACTGCTTTTGGAGAGTGAATGAAATTAGACCTACGAATGGTGATTGCTAACCATCTCACAAAAAAATGGTAATCTATCGAGTTCTTAGACAAAAAAATCCCTAAATTTTGAATTTTATTTAAAACTATCCCTAAACTATTTTTGTACCTATTAATATCACTTATCTATAGTCATGTGCATTAGTATGACACTGTTATGAAGGATGACCTACGGGAGCCGGTTTTTGAGAATTTAAATTTATTTTTTATGGAACAAGCACGAAAGAAACAAAATATTAAAACAAAATTAAACTCTAAAGAATAAGAGAGCTTCTTCTTCTAGTTTCAAAGACAATTCCCGAACACTCAAGATAGAGAAATTTGAAACCCTAAAATTCAAAGCTTGAAAGCAATTGCAAAATTGATTTGTGCTTATTCTTCTTAAATCAAAGTGTGAATCAATTCTCCAATTAGTTCCCAAACATTTTCCTAAATCTACGCAAAGCATCTTCGATTGAGGAGAGAAAAAACCCCTGTAAAATCATATCTTGAAACATTGACAAGTGAAATTGGATGTCCTTACACCAATCCTTGCTCATCCAGAAAGCCTCCCAGCCAAACTCGACGGTGGTGGCGGTGGAGATGGTGGCAGTGACCATACTCAGTAAGGTGCTTTGTGAGGGAATCCATGATTGTATCTCGGTGAGAGTGCTTCTTCATTGCAACAAGGAGAGAGAAAATTGAATTATAGAGAGAGGGAGAGGGGGAGAAAAAGGAGAGGTTTTGACATAGTATAGGAATTGTTCTTTTTTTCTCCTTTTTTTCTTTTCGGGTTGTGGGTTTTTCTCCGAGAGAGAGAGAGATAGATGAAAACGATAAGGGGGACGACAGGGAAGAAAAGGAGATGAGAGAGAGAGAGAATTCAAGCTTGAAAATTCGGGGAGCGGGGAGGGTGCTGGGTGGTCTCCACCACCGTCGTGGCTTCCGGGTTATTGAGTTCTCGACTGGAGACAATCAGGTGGAGGAGGGAGGAGGTGGGATGGAGGAAAAGGATGGACTTGGTGGATATATGGAGGATTGATTAGACTTGGCAAAACCGACCCAAATCGAACCGACATCCGAAACAGCTTGAACCGATTTTGACCCGAAAATCGAAATGAACCAACCCGAACCGAACCGACCTGAAATGTAATGAACCCGATTCGGACCCGAACCGAAACGACCCAATCCGAAATTGAATCGACCCGAAACCGAAACCAACCCGAAATATAATTGACCCGATTACAACTCGAACCAAATCGGACCCGAACCGAATTAGACCCGAACCGAATCGGACCCGATTCGAATAAAAGTGACCCAAACCCGACCCGACCTTAATTTCAATTTGACCCAACCCACATTTTTTTTGGCAAGTCTCTCATGATAGACTTTTGTGCTTGTAATGGTACAAACAATTTTGATCGACCTCAAATCTTATTCAAGCAAATTCATACCAAGCCGAGAGGTGAGTGGCCTGGTGGCTTGGTGGCCACTCACCCTATTCCCAAGCTCTCCACCTAGGTTCAATTCGGGTGGACACAAATTTCTCAAGTTTGAGGATTTGTGTGCTGTGGGTATAGTTATGTTTGGCATTCCCCTTCCCGGCCTCGTTAAGCCCGTTGGGCTTTCCCCTAAGATAGGGGTCCAATGGGTGGGCCCGCTTACCCTTGAAAAAAAGAAGCAAATTCATACCAAGGGATGATGGTGGACCCGATAATATTGTATTTTACATTATTCTTATAAATTATAATCACTCGTTCCAAATTTTGAGCAAGCGTTGATTAGGTGAAACTAGTGCAAAGATGCCACCTGTGAACATGATTTTTGGTGCAACACTAAGGACTTTAAAAAATTACAAAATCAAATAAATTATCAATTCTCATTTCGATCGTGACAAACACGATCATTTCCATAAACAACACCAACGGCAACACGCACAACACAACAAATCAATACAAAAGTAATATAACATAACATAATAACATGATGATTATCTAATAAAAATTACACAAGCTCATAATATTATGTAACTAGTTTTTACATATAAAAGATTACAACTTAGAGAGTTAGTTGTGTAATAGATTAATCATTTTTCTTCATTCTTCTTATCTGCATCAATGGAGAAATGCAAACGGCTCGCTTCGCTTCAAAAACCTGTAATTTATTACAAATCAAATAAGATATAAATAGTGAACCTAGCAACTTCGCAATATTAAAGGAATGAATGAACAATAGCAAATTAACTCAAACAAAAAGCACGAATAATAGTAAGAGTTATATATTAATTTAATTAGCAATAATTATTTTGAAGGAAGTGTACCTGTCTTAGGCTACTTAACATTCATCCATTCCACATAAGAGCCAGTAAATTCCTCTTCATCATTGGCTAAAGTTCAAACCCTCAAACAACAACTCATATGTTAATAAAAATAGGGATAAAATAAATTAGTTAGAAAAATATAAATATAAGGAAAAATAAAGCAAAACACTTACAATAAAAACCATACAACCAACTTTGAGTAGTTATCAAAGCTTCAACATTTTCAGGAATGAAAGAGCTTTTCCATTTGTTCAAAATCCTACCACCAATGCTAAAGGTTGATTCTGAAGCAACCGTAGTAAGTGGCACACTCAATATATCACTAGCCATAAGAGAGAGTTCTTTATACTTTTCAGAATTTTCTTTCCAAAAAGATAGAACATTCAACTCTCTTTTGCACTCCATCTTAGGATCTTCCAAATATCTATCAAGCGGACTAGTGTAAGAATCACCACCAAATTCATCATTATCGAAATCCTACAAAATTACAATTAGTAACACAAACACAATTATATCTTCAATAATCAATTAAAATAAATAATGTTAATTATAAGGTAAATAAAAAAATACATACATCTAAATAGTTGAACTTTCGTTTGCAAGGTGGAGATTTCAAACTTTGGGAAACGCCAGTTGAAGATAGTGTTGATGTCATATTAAATGAAGGACTTGGACTAGCATAATTGGTGTACTCTCTAAGAAGAACCTCTAACTGAGCAATCACTTGATTCATCTTAAAAGTTGCAGCTTCTTTACTTCCATACAACTTTTTGTAACAATATTTCAAATGCACTTTTTGCATCGGGGATCAAGAAGTGTAGCCAAAAAAACAACAAAGTATATTCACTCCAATACTTGTCAAACTTTGCCTTCATATTTCGCACCATGTGTTTAATCACTTCATCCCTACTTTTCAATTGCTCTTTTAGGAACATATCTATCTTCCATACATTTTCAAAGTACAAATTTGCCGTCGGATACTGACTACATGAGAACATTTCGGTAATTTCACAAAAAGGACCAAGAAGTTCATGAATTCTTTCAACTCTTTCCCATTCATCATCCGAAGGAAAACTCATCTAAGAAAAATCAGTGAGATAAAAGTGTTTAAAAGCTTTGCGATAGATAAGTGCTCTATCAAGCATAAAGTATGTCGAATTCCATCTAGTAGGAACATCTAACCATAAGGCTTTGGTTTCCTTAATCTCACTTCATTGCACACAAGCCTTAAAATGCAATTTCCTACTCTCCGATCCTTTGATATACTTTACAGTTTCTCTAATCTTAACCACACAATCATCAATTGCCTTCAAACCATCTTTCACAATAAGATTTAAAATATGTGCTTGCACATCGAACATGAAAATATTCCCGAGTGCTCAACAAAGACCCCTTGTCCAAAAGTTTTAATTTCAAATCATCTTACATTCTATCATTACTAGATGCATTGTCCAAAGTTAAGGAAAAGACCTTATGCTCAATGCCCCAATCTATTAGCAAATGAAACACAATCTCACTCTCACACAAAACAGGGCCTGTATGGGGTGGTTCCACGTGACGAAAATTCAAGACTTTACTATGCAACTTCCAATTAGAATCCACATAATGAGCAGTCAAACACAAATATCCCTCGGTTTGACAAGAAGTCCATAAATCACAAGTTAAAGAAATTCGCCCGGAAGTGAAAGCAAAGTATCTTTTACTTTCTTTTTCAAATGAGCATGTAATTTCGGACAATGCTGCTTTTGCGGTATTCCTAGTTATAGTTAGGACTTTGTTGTTCGAGATATGCATGAATTTCCCTATTTCCTTGGTGCTCAACCCATGAAAAATATAGCCATGCCTTATGATTGCCTTAGCTACCAATTGACGATAAACTTGTTGATCAAACTCGATAGGTTGGTCGGAAGCCTCTTGAGCAACCTTTGCTTCTAGATATGGTTTGCACTTGTCAAGATGCTTCTTCATGTTGCTAGTTCCATACCTTGAGTCTGCTAAAAAGTCTTTGATTCGCAATGTCTACAAGTTGCTCGCTTTTTCCCATCTGTAGATGCCGATGCAGGTATTACCACATACTCTAGCCATACTGCACTTCTAAGTCCACCAACATGAGTAATTGTGGAAGAATGCACGCTGCCTTGATTATCTGACTCCTCGTTCAAGTCAATATGGACATCAATTGGATTGTTATCATCAATGTCAAAGAGACGTCCACCATCTTTACTATCTAATTCCATAAGCGTGCAATAATAAGTTTAACAAAAATAGGATAAGTTCTAAAAACAATCATACATGTTCTAAACAATTGAATTATGTATAGCTATCATACATCAGCCTGAGACCTGCAAGGCTTTCAGCACCTAGTTGGGCCTTTAAACTTTCCATGGGTTGGGAAATATTGACTACAAACTGAATTATGCATGTTCTAAAAACAATCGGCCTTTTTATCTAAACAATCCAATTCAATTATGCATGTTCTAAACAACTGAATCCAATTAAATATTGACTATAAACTGAATCATTTCAATATTGACTACAAACTAAATCATTTTAAGATAAGTTGGGTAAAGTTGACCAAGTTTGGAAAATAAAATCATTTCAAGGCATGTTCTAAACAACTTAATCCAATTCAATATTGACTACAAATTGGTTCAAGGAGTGTTCACGAGAACTAAACAATCCAATTATGCATCCCCATCGCCGCACATTAGTTCAAGGAGTGTGCGAGATATGAACACATGGTGTATATATACACAATAGAACAAATAAAATGCAGGCATGAAAACAAGAGATTAACAGAGATGAGCTCAGCTCCGGAAAATGAATACAAGCGAATGTTCCCAAGGTTTTATATTATAATAATAAATTGACAATCAAAAATCAAAGAAAAATAAGAGTATGATCATCATAACAATAATAATAAAGAAAAAAATTAAAAAAGAGAATTAGTAACAAGCCTACAATGAACCCGGATGCACCAACACCAATTGTAATTTATGTCCATCATTTTCGTTAGACAGGTATAGCTTTTGATAATTCCTATTGTTCACCCTCTGCCTCTAATTCCCATTTCATCTCTACTGACTGTACTGATTATGACTCCCCAAATTATAATTCGTAGTTAGACGGATAGTGTTAGCTGCAATTCCCTTCCCAACCACCCAGATTATGACTCCCCAAATTTGCATAATAACATAACTAAACAATCAATTTAACCAATGTTGAGAGCCATTCACCTTCTCGGAAACATAAATATCCTCATCCAATTGTAATTTGTGACAGCGAGAGAGAGCACACACCAAGCAGCGAGAGAGAGTAGAGAAAACAGATAATGAGAGTAGAGAGTAGAGATTAGAGTTAGAGAGTACCGAAAATTTGCAGCAAATAGCAAACGAGAGAATGTGAAAGCTCTTCCCCGGAAAGAAAATGCCGGTGACCGAGGTGAGCGACAACGCCGATGACCGAGGGGAGCAACGACGCCGGTGACCGAAGGAGAGCGCAGATCCGTAGCGGTGACAGCGTGGGTTAGGAGGGAGAGAGTTAGGGATTTGAGGCTTAGCGGTGACAGCGAGGACCTGAGGTGCAGCCACGGAGGAGACGACCAAAGACCGAGAGGACCTGTGGTGCAGCCATGGAGGAGACGCCGGAGACGACCTGAGACGACCGATCAACGAGAGACCAGAGAGAAGAAGAAGAAGACCCAAGCGCACGGTCTCGTAGAGCAAAGCCGGCAACCAGCGAGCGTCGAGCGAAGAAAGACGTAGGGTTTGTTTTTCTATTTTTATTTTTTCCTGTTTTTGACAACTAAAATAAAAGAGGAGCTTTCCCTCCAAAATCTAATTGTAATTTGTAACTAAAATTTTGATTTTTACTAGAGTAGAAATAGAGATAAAAATCCTAATTTTTGTTAAACAAATAAAAGGAAAAAAATAAAAGTTGAAAATTTTTATATTATAATTTTATAAGATATTATTAATAGAATTTAATTTAATTTAATTAATAAGTTTAGAGGATTACATTACAAAACAAGTTATTATTTTGTTCATGAAAATGAAGGTAAAATATATAATTTAAAGAATAATAAAACATGTAAATATATATGTAATTTAAAGAATAATGAAATATGTGTAAATATATAAATAATTTAAAAAATAATAAAATATGTATGCAATATGTAATTTAATTTGTATAAATAAGTTCAATTCGAATTGTATTAGTTTTCACTTTGATTTAGCAAGGTTATTTGGGATTATATCGACTCAAATTTATCTAAGTCGGGTCCGTTTAACGTTAAATATAGTCATTACATGAATAAGTTAAGCACTTAACTAATATCGATGAGACTTGGTTTAGTAAATTAGTAGTAATTACCATGTCTCGATATCTCACAACTCCGTTTTTATTAATCTGAACTAGTTTAAATTTAACCAAATTGATATTAAATTTAGCTCTAGATCAATGTTCAAATTAGTTCAATTAATTGGTTGGAAAATTATAATACAAGATGATAATCGTAAGTCGAGTACTTCGAGTTGAGCAATAACCGATTGACTGAGTGACTAAATATTCCTCTTACTTGGTTATTATTATGACTAGTGGCACCTAGTGGCCGATGAATATTTAGTTTTCATTTTGATTTATCAAGATCATTTTAGATTGTATCGACTCGAACTTATCTAAGTTACTCTAACATTATCTTTATAAATTTAACATCAAATATAATCATTCTAGAAATTCGAACAGGTGCCATTTAGTCTATTAATATTGTAATTATGTTAGTATCTCGCAATTTCGATTTTATTAATTTATGTAGTATCGTATATAAGTTCGTTTGAAATTGTACTAGTTCGAATTTGACCAAATCGATTTGGCATCGTATCAAATTAAGCGTCAAATTATGGTTCACATTAGTTCAATTCATTCATTACAAATTACAATTCATTAGAGTACATTCGAGTTAATCTTAACTCTTATATCCATCTGTCTTGCGATTTCGTTTTTGATATTTGTCAATAAGTTTGAGTTGGATTATACATATGTGACGTATTGAAATATTAACTTGGTTTATCTTGTTTTAAATTTAGAGTCAAATATTCAAATTTTGCTTGTTTACACTTCTAAGTTATATCTCTTAAACGTTACTAATTTTTTTTTTTTTTAATAAACAACGCTCCGTTTTTAATCTGTACAAAAACAAATGTGTAAAATAAAAAAATTAATATTAATAATATATTAACTTTACAATATTTTATTTTTCTTGAACTCAAAAAGGTTTTGTAAAAAATTTTAACATTAGTATTAACAAATTTATTTAAATATTTTTTTAAGTTTGGTAAATGCATACCACACGATGGGCCCCATCAAAGAAGAATATCAATGAGCCAATAAACCTTAGGAGGGAATGGAAATTTGTGGCCTGAGGCCCAGAGTTTACCCCCTTTATTTCCCAAACAAATTGACAAATGAATGGGAGATATGAAGAGAGAAAATGTGTGACGAGTAGTTAATTTTGAACTTATTTATTGTATTATTTGAATCTTTCTACATATGTTTTATGAATGTCTCATTTATAAATGAAAATTTCAGTCTGTTTTTATAATAAATATCTTTTTTGGACCTAAATTTAATATATTCAAAAATTAAAATTGCTTTACCTGCTCGTGTTAAATCTGTGCGTAAATTCTTTGATTAAAAAAATGGAAAGAATTGTGTCCAAATTGAATGTCAAACAAGGGACAAGTACCTATCCTTGAGTGTCACACGATCGAATATCAACCCGGCCCAAAAGTGACCCGACCTGATTTTAATACGATCTAAAGTTAACTCGAAATCATACTCGAAAATCACCCGAATTGACATTGACCCAACCCGAACCGAAACCGACCCGAAGTTGACCCGATCCGAAATTAACCCAAACCGAACCCAAACCCGAACCGAAACCGAACGAACCCAAACGAGGTTGACCCGAAATTGAACCGAACCGAAGTTAACCTGAACTTAACCCGAATGAGATTGACCCGAAGTTGACCCGAACCCGAAACCGAACCAGACCCGATCGACCCGAAGTTAACCCAAATCGAACTAACCCAAACCGAAACCGAACCCGAACCGAATGACCCGATTGCCAGGTCTAGGATTGATCATCGTATCATTGTTGCCGGTGCCAATCTAGGCACATCCAGTTTGTGGCTTCTTATTTGAGCAGAGAGAAAGAGAGAATTCACATAACATTTTTCCTTTGTTTTAAGTCATAACCTATTTTTAATCGGCCAAAATTTAAAAAATCAAGTAACTAACCTCTGATAGCTAGTGAAGTGGCATACTAATGTGTATTACTATATATTAGTGGCACCAGTAGGTACCAATATAATTTAGGTACAATTTTGAATAAAGTCCAAAGTTTAAGGGCTTTTTATCTAATAACTCATAATCTACCTTAATATGATTATATTTTGCAACTATAAAGAATACGTTGGTAATAAGATAAGTAGTAGATATGTTGCCACATGAGATTCAAAAGCAAACTTGTGCAAAAGTACCCAATTACAGCCGTAATTGTCACAACGACTAAGTTTATGCATATGTGCAGACATCTACATGGTTATCAGTCTTCATTAACGGAGTGAGATACAAATAGGTTTCTTCTTAGACCACCACAACATGAAATTAGAACCAAGGAAAACAACAAACCTTATGGTAGAGCAATTGTTATCTGGCAATCTAGCCCAATCACAATCATAGCAAACAACAATGAGATCCACCCTAGAATTTGATTTAAAGAACTAGTTGTGATCCATAGTGCTATATATATAAGTACCTGAAAATTTGTTTCGACAATATTTAAGTGAGATATGTGTGGGGGACATGCATAAGGGAGGTAGCATGTACGATGTAAGAACTCTTAAGTCTAGTCATGATAAAATATTATATTGCTCTAATCATCGAAAGTAGGACAAAAAAGGAACTTACTGTACACACAGGTGCACATAGATTTAAGAGTGTAAAAGTGAAAGTTCCTAAAAGGTTAGTGATATACTTGTGTTGAGTGAAGGTCCCAAAGGACTCAAATCACCTTAGAGGTGGGGTGAATGGGGTGATGAAAGTGTCTTTTGAGTATTAATAAATATGATTCTAGAGTGACCTTTGACTTTTCATAAGTTATTAAATCAATACAAAGATATGGATTTTAAACATAGACAAGATAGATGACGTGTTAACAATTTTGGCCCAGTTCTAAAGTTTAGGTTAGTAACCGCCTAAAAATCATTTCCATAGGATTAATGTTTACTTCTATTATTTTGTTTGATTACACGTACGATATAAGAACTCTCCAGTTAGTTATTTGGCTAGCCATTCAAGAGTGCTCACTCTTGTTGTAGCTCTCTTCACACATCACTAGATGTGGTACACTCACAAAACATTTGCATTCAAACTTTTTGTTATAAAGAAATGTATGTAAGAAATTTAAGCTCAACATAAAAGTGTAAGAATTTTAGTAAAAGCTCATATGTTTGGGTACTCTTGTCCAAGTCCTTGATCTTCTTCTTATAAGGTTCAACACATAGGAGGACCGTTGTTATGATCTACTAGTCATTGCGAAGGTTGTAAATTTGAGTTAATCTTGGTTTGATGTCTAGGTTCAGATTAACAGTTCTTTCTTTTCGGATTCCTATAACATTTTTATCACTTTGTGCTAAAGATTCTATCCTTAGTACCTTTTGTCCACCCTTGACACTCTTGAATATGACAATTATGATTCTTTCTTTTTAGTCTCACTACTTAAACTTTGAGTCTGTATTGATTACCTTTCAAATATGACTTCTTCATTAAATTACTTGGCTTGCTTAAGTTGTCTTGCCATGTAAGATAATATCCAATTTGATCTCTGGTTGATTTAGCATAATATAGTCTGTTGTGACCTTTCTTTGAAAATCCGAGTCCCGAATATGGCAACTCCATTGGATAGATGGAGAAAATTTCCAAAACATATTTCTAGCTATTCTAAAATACAACATTTTTTTTTTTTTTGCACCAGGTAAAGAGGTAGAAATAGCAAAACTTAGACAGCCATTCTCACAGGGGTTCCGCCTAAGTTATCATTTGCCAAGATATATGAAAGAGAAGGGAGGGGCACTCTTCCCAAACGAATGGCGGAGAGACAAGTGTGACCATAGTGAGCCAACCAGTCAGCTGCAGCATTTGCTTCCTCGTAAATATGTTTGATTTTGCAGCTTTGAAAGCGGACATCATTCGTATGATGTCTTGAATGATATAGTCGATTTTCCATGGTGTATTAAACCTTCCTCTGATGCTATCAATGATAATTTCATTATCGTCTTCAATTTCAATATTTCGATGTTAACTTTGGCTGCTTGTTGAATGCCAAATCTAAGTGCACTCGCTTCAAGCAACTAAAATTGATGTGCGTCCTAACTCTGGCAGCTAGCGATAGTAGAAGGTTGCCCTGGTTATCTCTCAAAAGGAAGACCATAGCTGCGAGTGTTGTTTCTACGGGAACCATCAAAATTGAGCTTGACATATCCATTGACTGGCTTATTCCATTTCACCGGATGAAGTCGTTTGACACTTGTTGTACTGCCCTTGGTGTAGACCTCTAATGGAGAGCATATTTTTCTTGATCTCCATTCTACCGCTTTCTTTGCTCTAATAAGAACTCTAACATGGTGAAAATCTTCATCTCTAAAGATTACCGCATTCCTTTCCTTCCGGATGCTCCAAAGAAGGAAGATGACTCGTTGTAGTTGATCCTTTGGGAGGCAGGTGTGCGCCGCTTTGAGGATGTTGATACCATTACCGAGAGGATTGATGAAATTAGTTGAGCGGATCCATTGGTGGATTCTTGCCGATTCCAGATTTGGGAGGTTCTTAAGCAGTTGAAAAAAGGTGGTTGCTTGATTCATCCTCGCTGTTGGCAAATTTTGCAACTTGGGTCTAATTGTATACTTCTTTCAGCAAGAGTCCTTCTCAAAGGTAATCCATCCTGTAGAAACTGCCGGAGGAAGATCTTAATCTTTGGGGGTATATCTCGTATTCCAAATCTAGCTACCTTCCCAAGAGTCATGCCTATGAGCATTTTGAGCAAGTTTTGTTGCCGTTTTTGTTGTGAACGGACCATTCCCCAATAATCCCCAACAGGATTCATCCTGTTTAGTAAACATTGAAAGTTGGATACCGGTAATGATTTCTATAAACTTGTTTGGCAAAACCAATCTAAGTTTTGGGATATCCCATTCATTATCCTTGTTGATGAAAAAACCAACCTTTGTTTGTAAATCAAGCGTTTGTGGGTCAAACCCAGTGAGTTGGAGGAGGTTTTGGTGGTGGCACCAAAAATCTGGCCAGAATCTAATTGTAGATCTATCACCTACTTTTCACTGAATCCCTTTACGGAAAGTAGGATAGCTTTTAAACAGCGATTTCCAAACCCAAGAGTCCCTCTCGCTTTGGGAGTCTGGAAAACAGATCGCACCGATCTACATACTTCATTTTCATATTTTGAACCCATATATTATTTGGTTCTTTTAAAAGTTTCCATATAATTTTACATTGGAAAGCGGTATTTACATTTTCAATTTTTCGTAGACCTAATCCACCTTCAATTTTTGGCCGGCAGATTTGGTCCCATGCAATCATGGGCATACCTTTTTACCATTATTATTCCAGAAAAGTTCCTATTCACTTTATCAAGTGAATGACTAATAAGCTTTGGTAGCTTGAAGCATTGCATAGTGTGAGCTGGAAGAAATTCAAGGTTTGATTGTATTAATACCGTTCTACCCACTTTTGACAGGCAATTTGCCTTCCACAAGCTGAGGTTACTATTTGCTTTGTCAATAAGAGGTGAGAACAACGGGATTTTTATTTTGCCATAAATAGTCGAACAACCTAAGTATTTTCCAAGAGATTCGACGATAGGAATATGGAAAATAGCGAAGCTATTTCCTTGTCCCTTCGTTTGCTTTAGACGAGAAGATAATTGACGATTTGTGAAAATTAATCAGCTGCCCAAAGGATGCACAAAATTCATCCATTATCTTTTTCAAGTTGCAATAAGCTCTGTGCACTTGCTTTGTAAAATAAAAGACTATCATCAGCAAAGAAAAGTGAAGGGATAAGATCCCCTTTCGCACAAATTTTATATCTAAAATACAACATACATCAATCAAATAGTACATATTAGTGAGATATCATAATTAGAATTATTTATATCCAATCATGTAATTACCATAAACAACAAATGTACAAATATCAAAGATATATTTCAAACAACACATGTAATTCTGGAGATACATGTGAATATTCTCATAGTATATAATAAAAAATATTTGAATAAATTAATCAGCATAGTTATAGAGAATATTTTTGGGTCCAAATAAGGAAAATATATCAAAAAAAGTCTTTTGAAGTCCATATCAAATAAGCACAATTTTTTCAACGCATATTCAACTTAGGCCATGTTCCATTAAGGTTTAAAGAGTTATAAGGTTGTAAGAAACTGTAAGGAAAGATGTAAAAAGTTGTAAGGAGCAATAAGTAGTTGTAAGAAGTTGTAAGAAATTGTAAGCAACTGTAAGGAATATAAAATGTTTTATATGAGTTGATAAAAATATTTCATATATTTTTATATTTATATACAACATATTTTTATTTTTATTTATGAATTTAATGTAAAGTATAAAACTTACATATTTGCAATGCCAAATGTATATGTATTAGTTTGATGATTTGTTTTCTTCTTTTTATTTAAAAAAATAATATTATATTTGATATTTATGAAAAGAGTTTTTATAGATGCATAAATGACTTTTATATAATAGATAATTGAAAATAACTTTAATTTTATTAAATGTTCTCAACTAATAAAATTAGTAGTTGAGGACATTTATTTCAAACTTGTAAAATCAAGGTCATTTTCAACTACCTATTATATGAAAATTATTTATGCATCTAAAATTCTTTTCATAAATATCAAATATAATTTCTTTTTTTCTTAGAAAAATAAATCATTAAACATGACATATATGCATTTGGCATCACAAGTATATAAATTTTATAATTCTATTACGTAGAATTCATAAATAAAAATACAAATATATTGCACATAACTATAAAAATACACATATGAATACATTAAACATTTTTATCGAATCATATGTATTATTTTATATTCCTTCTAACTCCTTTCAACTTTTTGCAACTCCTTATATCTTTTTAAACCTCCTTACAAATCCTTACAATTTATGCTAAATGGAATAGGATTGAAATAGCTCAAATGATTTTGTCATATTCAACTTGACTATTCATCTACAAACTTAAACTTTAGCAAAATGTCTATAATATTATCCATGACAATTAGCTTAAATGGACATGATACTTTTGAAATTAATTATTGTTGAAATTTATTTGTAAATTTTTAAGATATAAAATTAAATTAATGTATCCAATGGGTATTAATTATCAAAATCCTTACACATCTACACAAATAAATCCAATATACTCGAAATACCCGATGGGAGTATGAGTATAGGAATGAAAAAAATAGGGTATAAGTATAGTTATATCCACCACGTACACATCCCACAGTCATCCCTAGTAGACACCTTTAAATACATAAATATTCATTTAATAAAAAATTTTCATTAACGGTAGAAAAATAAATTCATAATAAATTTTAGTGTGAAAAATAATATGTAGTTGTAAGGAGTTGTAAGAAGGTGTATAGAGTTGTAAGAAGTTGTAAGAAATTGTAAGGAAAGTTACAAAGAATTGTAAGTATGTAAGCTAAAACTAACTGAAATAGAGCCTTAAAATAAAGAACGTTGAAATATAATAGACCCCAAAAAGGAAAGAACGTTTTTTTTTCGGTAGTACACTTAAACAATATTTTTGGATGCTCAAAACAAAATGTCTAGTTACTCAAAATATTTCAACATTAACCAAATGTATATCAAAGATACCACATAATCATGTATTCTCAAGTGGAATATGCATCAACATGTGGAGATAACCTCAAAACTCTGAACTTCTAACTGAGACAATGCATATATAAGCATATATATCAAGTAAGAATAAGCTATTATGAGATATACTCGGACAATATTGACATGCAAGGTACAAGTATAGTCAAGTAAGATACATCCGTGTAATACTTAAGAGTATATATTATGCACTTCATATAAGCATAAGAATAAAATAGGCTAATAACCATATGACATAAATAAATCATATCACATATCATAACTATCAATTCAATTGTCATTATCAAAATTAATGCTACAACTATTAAATGCATATAATCATCATAATTTTCATTCAGACAGAATAAGGCTTGAAGGAGTTCCCACCAAACTCCTAAGGAATCTTATGAAGGACTTATTTTGTCTCTTGAAATCAAGTAAACCCACTTTAGAAAGACATATAAATCATATTCTCATTCTCAGTTACATGTTCGATAATAGACTTATCATCAACCATGTAATACCTAAGCTATTTACTATTTTATATATTTCTTAACCCCAACATCATCAGTTCCCCATAATCTTTTTCAAACAGTCCCAACTACGCTTAACAAAATCTTTTTTTTCCTTATATAGTTCAATGAGGGTAGGGGCCATGTAATTTAAAGTTATTCATTGACAAGCAATTTTATCAATTTAAAGATTTCTCCTTTTAGACACAACAATTTTAATATGAACAGTTTCAAATTCAATGGATTAGTAGCAAGTATAGTATCTGTTTTGTCTGTAAGAAAATGAAATACTCCAATTGGGATAAATAAACCTGATATCATCAACCCAAGTTTTATAATAATAATCCCTAATCAATAGTCACAAATAGTAGACATGCAATCTTGTTATATAAGTCGCTAATTGGTTTTTAGGTAGTTGAAAATAAATGATCTATACAGCAACAAGAACGATTTAGGGAACTATGAGGCTTATCTAGATGAAGATTAATTGATAATATTGAACGCTGCTCGACCACCAAAACCTCTAGCTTAAAACCTAACTAATCCCATGTTGTCGACTCGTAAAAATAGTACTTGAATGGTTGACTTTAGGCTATAAGAACACTGATCCCCTTACATTCACCAATAAGGAAACCACAAGCATGAAGACTAATTATGTGAGGAATATTTTGAAAGAGAAAAAGAGTAAACATTTTATTTCTCAAAGTATTTGCTGAATAAATCCTCTTATAGTGATGCTAATTAAGAAGGCAATAAGAATATAATCATATGATGAAAGCAAGAATAAACACTACTACAATAATGACTTTAATCTATGGGCCTTTTACAATTATTATAACAAAAATCGTACTAAAAAATGAGGCGGTAACATTTTTATAAAATTTTAAAAAATGACTTATTACTACGGTTCTAAGGAAGAACCGTAGTTATAAGTCCTTGAGTTGACCTATTACTATCGTAGTAATAGGTTAGACCTATTATAGAGATTGGTCAAGCCAATCGTAGTAATAGGTTAAGCCTCTCCCATTTTCTCTTTTTCCCTCTTTTCATTTCCCTTCACGTCTCTATGTCACTATTCCCCCATCTCTCTCCTCCTCTTTCATCGCAAATCCTCCTTCCCCTTCTTTTACCACCACAATCACCCCCGCTCTCTCTTTCCTCCCCTAACCCCCACCCCTACGCGGATGATGACTCCGACCACAGCTCCGCCGCTGCCACCAATAATACCATTTCGGAGATCGTCTCCGCCTCCCTCGACCACCGCGCGCCTATGTTTAAAAAGCCGCTCACTCCCAACGGCATCGGAAAATGAATAGCCTCATTCCTAAATAGCGCGTCGAGAAGTACTTCCCCTTTCCTTCACTAGAGACGATGGATCCTATGGCAGAGGAATTCCCCTAGGGTTCAAAGATGAGTGTGAAAAGTACTTGACGTCCTCTTCAGATCTGTAAACTTTTAGCCTCTTATATAAGTTGTTTTAGATCTATGAAATTCGGCCTCTTGTTTTATATATGGGTTTTTTAGAATCCTAGATGGAAGATGAAGTCATTGCCATTTGTGAGATGCAGGCTAAAGTCGAGAAGGAACTAGGCACTATTCAAGGTTTCTTTCAACTCTTTCTTTCCCTCTCTTTCATTCTAGATTAATCCATACGGAAATCGTTTTCCTATTTTGAGATTATATCATTCATAGTTTTCTGCATGAATTTTGAGTGACCTAGGGTTCTCATTTTTGCCGTAGATTTTTGGTTTGGTTTATTAGTAAATTTTGGATAAGTATATTTTGTGTTATGAATTTTGGAAGGAAATTGTTCTACTTTAAAATTTGAGGATTGTTTGTGTTATTTGAGCAAAAAGTTTTGTTTAAGGGGTGAGCTTTCACTACGGTTCTGGAACTGTAGTGAAGGTTTGGTCAAACAACCCTGCAAGCCGTTTACTGCAGTTCTTTGGATGAACCGTAGTAATAGTTTTTTTTTTTTTTATTACGATTGTGAACCTTAGTAAAAAGTATTTATCTACTAATACGTTCATATAGAATACGCGTTTCTGCTGTAGTAAATGATCATTTTGAGCCTTAGTGAAAGATGGTTCCTGTAGTAATGAAATGGAAACTAAAATCAGCAACAAGTTGTTTTGCACGACTAATAAATCTCAGTCAAAGTTACTCAGGCATGCATGGTTATCGATTCCTTTGAAGCATTCTCTTATTGAAAAATTGGACAATAAAAAACCCAAATTTTTACTCTAGAAATTCCTTATAGGACTTTTTTTCTCTTTTGGAAAACCCAAAGTTTTGAAAACTTTAAAATTATTTCCAACAACTGCATGTATTAAGTATAGACTTGTACTATTATAAACCTCATAAATTATTCAAGTATCAACCCCACCAAGTGTTTAAATTGATGGTTGAAAGTTCGGAAATAAGTTTATACACTAACACGCCTTCTCACGCGAATGTCCTTTAGTGTTGAAGCGTGGATATAACAAAGACTCCTCATTACCTTATGCAATAATCAATATAGGGGTTGCTGAGGTTCAAATTTGAGACCTCTCGCTAGAAAAAGTTCTCATACCATATTCAAAAACTAACTTAACCTCTAAGTTTATAATTGAAGGCTCAAGAATAGATTTATACTCTAATATGTACAAATATGGAACTCAATCTCAAGGACAATTGACGATTTTAGATTACACTCCTTTAAATCATGTGCGATGAACTACACACTACAAATTGTTAGAAGTAGACTTGTTTTGACGGAAGAATATCATAAGGTATAGTTGGGAAATGCGACTCGATAATGATTATCGACAAAAATTCGACATGAAGTTAAGCGGGTTTGGATAGAAATTTCAACATGTTTACTTAAATGGGTTGATATATTCAACCCATTTAATTAATTGGGTTAGGTTCAGGTTTAAATTCTCAACATGACAATAACACATTTAACCCGTTTATGCTTAAAAATCAAAATTAAAAAAATCTATTTAATTTTTGAAAATGGGATTGAAAATTGAAAATTCAAGGGAGTAGGACCATTATGGGAAATAAAAATGTGTAAAATAAAGGCTTCTTACATATTTATGGCAAAGGATGTATGGTTTTAGAGTTATGAAGTATGCATGATGACCTTATGATGATGAATGAGATTTCAGAACTATTTCTTATACTAATAATTTTATTACAATTGATAATTTTAAAAGGAAAAATATGTATTTAGGTAGTATAAACTTAAAGTAAACGGATAAATAGGTCATTTTGAGGTCAACCCGTTTGAAAAATAAACGTGTATAAGTTAAGATTTTCAATCCGTTTAATAAATTGGTCAAGTTCAAGTTGACATATTTTTAACCCGTTTAAATTTAACACGAATACAAATCTGACTCGACCTGACCTATTTGCCATCTCTAATTAGGCATATCCAACCATCCATCATGACCATCGCCATGGTTATTTTCAACCATAATGTCTCCTTTGCCATTTTCTGAAAAAAATTAAGTCTTATAACTAAAAAATAAAACATTTAATCCACTTGTGAAAAATTAAACCTGGTCGAGAACTACTCTAACATCATCAAGACAAAAGAAAAAAAAAAAAAGGTTGATTTCTCATATCTAGGAACAGCGATGTTACCTTTTCAATTCTTTTCGTTTTCTTATTCAACCCAAACAATAAATAAATAAATATACTTTTAAAAAATCAGTTGGCTGCTGCAGAATTTTTATTTTTTTGAATCAAATGCTACAGAAATATTTTTAAATGCTAGTGGACATTATTTTTGGCATTAAATTTATAAATAAAATCTTGACTCAATCTGTTATGACTTGGATCAAACACATATACACTTAGTCTGTCTTTTGTTATTCTTATAATCTCATATTCAATAGTAGCCTTCAATGCTCAATTCCTCTTTGACAAACTCAAAGCCTCTATTTATAATGATAAAACTAATCTAATTAGCTAATGACAATAACTATCATTTACCCTGTTATTTTGATGGATTCTATAATCATCATACTAAACTACTATAGACATTACTCATAAGTTTTTGTCATACAACAGCAACAGCTTGACGTTGTGGCTCTGGGAGGTTATCAAGGAGGCTTAGAGTGAGCATGGAGGCCCTTGGCTTAGCCAAGGGAGAGGATATTGGGCCATGGTCTTATTCGAAAGGGTAGTCGTGGTTGCTGTTATAACCAACTCTGTACATGGTCCAAGCCATTTAGCTTGCATATACTTGTGTTTTCTCCAGGGGCCCAAGTGCATTTTCTTCTCCTTCATGCACTTCTTGGCGGCCCCGCACAAGATCTTGATCAAGTTCTTTAGCCTCTCTGGCTTGCCCACATAAAATTCCGGTAACCGTTTGACCAGTTTGTTGTACTCTTGGCTTGCCCTAGCCATCTCAAACTCTGCCCTAAAGTTGAGCTCAATCACCACTCTTATTTCTCCTTTGTTTGAGCTTAATTTATCTACCACTTCTAAGTATGTGTGCTCACCTGTGCAATAAGACAAATTGAGAAATATATGAGCAAATTAATGTAGCATTATAGAATTAGTAAATAAATGAAAGGTTCTTAGATCTATGGATTTTTTAAGAAAGACAAATAAAAGAGATATTTTGGCTGAAAAAACAACTTGACTTGTACCATTCTCTTGAAGCTTTCTGTGTACTGGGAAAATTTCCAAAAATATAAATATTTAATGATCCAAAAAAACAAAGAAGGCTTATTTTGCGTCGCTTTCAATTACATTTGCCTTATAATTTTCACATTCCATGCCCAAATAACGTTAGCAACTATTCCCATCTTGAAAGCGATAAATAAAATTGGTAATCCAAGTGCAAACAAACTAATCTCACAACTTGAATATCTTCATTTTGAATTTAGACTCTAAATTCGCGATGGGCACAGATACTTCAATTTATTTTTTATGAAGTGATCAATTTATTTTTTAAAAAATAATGAACCAATAAAAACAACCTACTATCTAGTATATCCACGTACATCTAACATTACAAACCCTATCTGATGTACGTAAAAATAACTTGGAGAAACCAGCAAGGATCTGACATCTCAATTAAGATGTCATGTGTTTGCTCGTGTAGGGAATCAAGAGATCACGTCAAGGGAATATTCTTGATCTAAGAGAATTTGATACCTGATGGAATTTCAGGGAGCTCCTCCATTTAGACTTACGAATGGAGCAATTGAACCCAGAATTACACAGACGATCGAAAATCTCTCTCCTCAAACAATCCCGGCAGCCTTTGCCACCCTCCCTCTCCCGCAACTACACTTGCTTATCACTCCCTCTAATTCTCTCAGAGCCTCTTTTGTCGCGTTTCTCACTCTCGTCTCTACTGAACTTGTCCTCCACAGTATCCCCTGCACCATAATAAAGTCACTAATAAATTCGCTTTCAAGTTCAAATTTAAATCGAGGATTGATCAAAATTAATGAGAAACTTACTTGGAGAAGCTTCTCTTGCTCGTCCCAAAAGCTTTTTTCTCCTGAGAGCTTCCAGAGCTCTCTTCCTCTTCCTCCTCCTCCTCATCCCCGAGCTCTCTCGCATCCATGGACTCGTCGGAGGAATTCCCTGACAGCGGGTAGTTCTCATCGAGGAACCCGAACACCGTATCTGAAAAACTCGGCATGTCGTCGACGTCAGATCTCCGGCAAAGTGCCGGTATTTTGGTTGCTTCTTTAGGCATCTAAAACAGAGGAGAGAGAGAAGAAAGAATATACACGTGATCAGATAGGTCGATTTGGGCTCAAAAACAGGGAGGGTTTTATAGTGGAAGGTGGATATAATAAGGGTGGGACCCATTGGAGGGGCCCGGTTAGTCCGAGGTGGGTGAACGGGCCGCCTCGTAGTGGGGTGTCCACGTGGCGGCAGGAGGTTGGGTTAGGGTTAGGGTAGGCCAGCTTGGTTTATTGTCATGCCTATGTTGAATTATTATGTAGAGGAACTAAACCTTTTTTATGCGACGAATATTCGCAAATATTAGGGAAAAACAGTTACTACGGTCTTACTTCTTTCTACAGCCATCCTTGATTTTTTTCAACTATGATAGTTAAATTAAATCTCAACCATGGATTTTTACTGTCCTTAACTATAATTAATTCTTTTTTTTTTTTTAATTTTACTTTGAAAAACCTCAATTATTCCACACTCCCTCATGCCCCCTTCAACTCTCTGTAACCCAACCTCCTCGTAACAATTCTTCAATGCCCCAAACACCATAACGCCACCGGAGCCACCACCGCGTCTGGCGCTGCAACCCACCCTACCCGTCTCCGCCACTACCACTATTATCATCGGGGTTGGCCGTCATTCCTTTAATTTCCGGTGGTTAGTCTCTCAATCATAGTTTGTTCCTTCATCCGAGTCCATTTTTGTTTCGACTTTTGACACCGTTGACAAATCCCTGGTACCGAACATTGAGAGAGAAGGAGATAGAACGATTAAGAAAAGAAAGTGAATAATAGGTCGGGACGATTTAGGCACTAGTAGCGCAGCCACAAAAAAAAAAAAAAAAAAAAAAAAAAAGAAAGAAGAAAGCAACTCCAAATTGAGAGGGGCAGGGCCGAGGAGATCCAACAACTCGAAAATTGGGGTGGGGGAGACTCGAAACAGATCAAAATTGGGGTAAGTAGGTGGATGATTCGAGCATACCTGGTTGGCTTTCCGGCGAGTTCTCGTCCTTGGCGGAGTTACCGACGAGTTCGTTGTCTCCGCGAGCATCATCGGCGAGTTCTTCTTCTATCTTCTTCGTTCCCCCTTACGAGTGTATCAGGGCATGAGGGAGAGGGAGACCGACAGGGAGAGCGAGATAGAGACCGAGAGGAAGAGCGAGAGGGAGGACGAGAGAGAGAGAGAGAGAGAGAGAGAGAGGTGCTTGAACTCTCGATCCGGGCATAAGAGGGACGCAGCAGAGAGAGCAATAGAAAGTGTTGAAGAGAGAGAAAACAATAAAATTAACTATGGTTAAAAAGTATCTAACGGTTTAGATCTATCATTTTTTATGGACAGCCATGATTTGTCAATTATCATAGTTAAAAAAAATTTCAACTATGGTAGAATTTTCAGCCATCCTTAGTCATTTCTCTCTCTTTCTTCTCTTTTATTTTGGGGTGGGGGGTGTTGGGGTTTGTGGTGACAGATAAAAATTAATATTTATAAATATTTAATGTTTATTAATTTTAATTCAGGTACTCTTTTATCTTTTAAATTTTTCTTTTTTATAAAGTAAGTGTGAACTATATAGTCAAGTCTCTATTTTAAAACTTGAAAGTTTAAGAGGACACGGAGACCAAGCCTACAAATAAAACTTAGGCCAACAAATCATTATAATTGAGTTTTTATGTAAATAAAAAAATTATCTCTCCCAAAATTCAACCTCTGAGAAAATGGAAATGGAAAATTTTAGGCTAAGAAACCAACACTCACTTAGTTCTTGAAACACAATTTACAAGACAATTTTGTATGCAAAAGATGCTATAAAGTCTTTTAATTATTTGTAGAAGTTGGCTTAGATTAGCTGCGTTAGTGCTTCTCTTTTGCTGTACTGTATCTTTTGTTTAACCTTTTTAAAACTTCTAACAATTAAAAAAAAAAACTCAAAAGATTCCCCTTTTTCTGTTTGTTCCCTATAGACATCCATGATGATGAGCATACAAAACTTCAAGAAGAGTGTATACATATTTAAATTTATAAATGTATGTAATTATATGTATTTTTTTTTAAGAAGTTAGAAATCCTCATCACCACAAACATAATCCCTAATACGGGTATATCATAAAGAGCACTATGACTAAGGTTGTAAATTAGATGACAATAATTTAATTTTGATTAATTAAAAAATTATAATAAATACGGTAATATAATTACCATTATCAATTTAATTAGATTAATACTTTGATTATATCCAAGTTAAATCATCAATGATAATAATTTTAAGCCATCGGTAAGATAGTAATGGTGTAGTTGATAGATGTTCATATAATGTTCTAAAAAGGATACATAAAATAACTTTTAAAAACCTATACCTAGTAGTAGTATTTACATTCCAAAGTTATTTTATTTGCCAAAAAGGTTTCCTCCATTCCATCCTTTTGTGTCAGTTCACGACAAACTACTACTTGAATAACGAAATTATCAAACATCCAAATCCATAACTCAAAAGCGTCCTTTTTTTTTTTTTTTCCCTTGTCTGTGAATTAGTTTTATGCTATAGACAGCGTCATCTTTAAAATACATATGTGGGGCTGGGGCAAAGCTTGATCTATTGACAAGGCATAATTATTTTTAAATGCATCCCACATATAACTCCGCGTAATATTGTAGGGGAGAAAAATGTTATTGACACATTTTGCTTAGGGAACAAGCATAAAACTGTAATTAATTAATGATCATTGAAACGTTCAGAAAATCTTATTTGTTTCTTCAAATATCCATTTATTTATGCTATTTATAAACTCAAAAAGTCAAGATTATCTAAAATCTAAATCCCAAATATCTTGAACACCTAGATTATTTCTGAGGATCAAAATATGATGCTTTAATTTTTGATCAAGTACATCTGTTCCCTTTCATAAAAGTTGAATTTAGAGGAAAAGGATAAAGGAAATGAAACAGAAATTAAATGAAGTTTTCCTAAAGAAACGTAGATTTTGGTAATGTTGATCCTCTTATTTTATGCCATGGCAACTAACTTTTGAATAATTAACATTTTAATACTAACAAATATGGACACCACATGAAATAGCTTAAAAATTTGTAAAAGTATTGATAAGATCCTAAGATTTAAGAAGAGGATCCTCTGTAGTTAGAGAGAGGAATATAATCTTACGATCCATTCATTCAACTGTTGAGATTTTAAGTTATTAAAGAATTTACCATACTAATAGATTTAACTGTCGAGATTTTAAGTTATTAAAGAATTTATCATACTGATAAATGTAAAAATATTTGCTGAAAAAATTTCAATAGCTAAATAGATGGATTGCTTTTACTAAATTATTCATCCCTTAAATTTAGAGGTATTAAATTATTATTTTTACAAACTTTTGGATCACAATTTATTTTGTGGCCATACATTAGGGTAGTCTAGATGAACTTTTTTAGGATTTAAAGAAGGCATAAAAGATAGTATAATCTCATAGATTATTGTTGTGACTTGTACTAAAGTTGTTCCTAAAAACTTATGCCTCATTATTTACTATTTTATATTAAAAATAAATATTATTGTCCATTGGTGAGAAGCTGCACAATAATATATATATATATATATATATATATATATATATATATATATATATATATATATATATATATATATATATATTTATTGTAAGACCCGTAATTTTGGGTTATGTAGTTATATGAGTTAAACTAATTATTTAAGCCTTAATTAAATAAAGTAGGTCGAATAACTAAAATACATATGCGGGTACATGTTCGTTAATTTATTTGAGCGAATTATTATCGGTTCGCTTAACCATAATTAGTAAAATTTATTAATTTCTTTTTCTTTTAATTCTCCCACCTGGACTAGCTAAATAAAAACCCGAGACCGTTTATATTACGTATGGGGGTTTAATTTTTTAATGCTTGACAAAAGAAAGGAAAAAAATGAGGAAATAAAAAAGGGGGGCACTTGACAGTGACATTAGGAGATTAGTGTGAAGTGAGCAACTGTGTGGCCTTTCCTGAGTACACCACGACAAAGAGAGAGAGAGAGAGAGAGAGAGAGAGAGAGAGAGAGAATACCAAGGGGGAGAGAAGGGATGGCTCGGGAGCCCGAGCAGGAAAGGAAGAAGAAGAACCGGGTAAGAGGGAGAGGAACCGAGAGAGAGATGGAGAACGAGGAAGGCATAGAAATCGGAAAATAGAGGAAAGAAGGAGGGTGAGCGAGAATAAGAGAGGAAGAGCAGGCTGGTGGCACGCCTGAACGGCGACGACCGCGAGCGAGGAAATAGCGGCCGGTGAGCGGAGAGTAAACAGCGGCCAAGCAAGAGCCAGTGAGCGAACAACGGGAGCGACGAAGCGGAGAAAAAGGAACATCGGCAGACAAGGAGAAACCAAGGGACAGGAAAGGGGTAGCAAGTGAGACATAGAAAAGAAGAGGAATGACGACGGACTCGGAAGAGCACCGAGGGCGAAGAGAAAACCGGGACCGAGGTCGGGAGCCGAAACAGAGACAGACGAGAGAGAGGAACTGGGAAGAGGGGTGGGGCGGAACCGAAGCGAAAAAAGTAAGAGAAAACGAGACACCGGAACACTGGCGGAACGCAGAACACTCAATCCATTTCTCAAACCCTAGAGTATGAGTTGGGTAGTCTCATACTCTAAACTATTAGTAATTTCGAAATTCAATTGAATTTGTTGTGAATATTGAGTATTCGTATTGCAGAACAAATTTAGTATTTGTTTCGATTGAATTAAGAACTTAGAATGAATTAGGGAGTTGTTAGGGCTGAATTGGGACATGAGAGGATTTACTTGGGTTAAGTAGTTAAAGTTGAATTGGGAACTTTGAGGAAATTTAGTAGTTACTTAAGATTGGATTGGGAACCTGGAGATTCCGATGGAGTTAGGTTACACGGGTTAAATGAGTAGTATTGAAGTTTCGGTTAGCCATTAAGGATGAAGGAGTTGTGACTTAGGTACGAATTATGAGTTAATTAAGCCTTAGAGATTTCTTGAAATTGCGGTATTGAGAGCTAATTGCGAATATTGGGGAACGATATTTCGAAGTATAAAGAGGAGTATGAATTAATATTGATTGATGCACAGTTGAGGCATGAGAGTGAGAAGAGAGTGATTGTCACGTTAATTGAGTTTAAAATATATTTAAACCCTCGAGGTTGAACTAAACGTAAAGGTAAGCGAAGCTAGCGGAATTTGAGTGAGGAAAGGTGATTAAGAATTATATAATTGAGGATGGGCGATCAAGAGTTGAATAATAAGGTAGAGACATAAAATGGGAATTTTAGGTAAAGATGGTGATATGTGAGAAGTTGGGGCGATGGAGTTAAATGGTGATTACTTGTGGTTATTATGGCATAGAAAAGTTTTAGTTCCTAATCTCACTAGGCTTGAAAGTGAATTAAGTTAAGGGGAATCGACTTTGGAATACGAGAGGAGGAACGGAAAATTAGAATATCAAGGGAATAAGCATCCATGTAGATTGAGTTGTGGCATTGGAGACAGAGCACGACGAGAATTACTTATATAGGAAATAGGAGACTTGCTTGAATAAGATATGAATGAATATGAGATGCTAAGTACTTGGGCGATTCCTTGAGTTAATGTGCTAGCTTGGAATGTTAAGTCTTAATATAGAGATGCTTGACACGTGAAGTGACTTGATTCTAAAATAGTGCTCGAAAGTTTATTTTGAAAAGCGTTCAAACGTTTATGTAGAACGATACTTGTGTGTGATTCTTGAGAAATGCTTTTGAACTTGAATGTATTCTAAAGAAGCGAAACTTATTTGAGAAAGTGAGTTTATAAGGGTGACACATGGTGTCATGCCTTCCATTGTGATAAACCAATTGGAGAAAGCTGTTTTAAGCGGACGTGATGAATGATTATGTGCAAACTGTTTTGAATCGATTTGGCTAGAATCGTTTAGCATACCGAAGCGTTTTAACTAGGGTCCTCATTCGTGAGAATGCCCGGCTAGAAACTTCGAGGGAAAGGTTCTAACAGGGGGTCCTACAATATCAGTATACCCGATCCGAGACTTCCTAAAAGATAGGTCCCGAGAGCTTTTGTTCGGGTCGCGCCCTGGAGGAACCGAAGAAGTGCTAGTTCGAGTCCCCGAAAGCCCAAAAAGTTGATTCAGTTTTACAAGAATTCTTATGAGTGTGAAACCGCATTTTAAATGATTAAAGTGTTGTGATCCATGTGTGACAAATGATTTCAAAGGATTTCATTGAAAAGTATATAGATTTGTATTATGTTACTATGCTTTCGCCGATTTCATTATTATGAGTAGTATGTGTAAAGAATTTCCATTTTAAGAGTGTGAGACTCTCCGGTGAGCTCGTGGTTTGCTCACCCCCACAAATTCCCCTTTTCCCCTCCCAGTGTTGCGAGTACACCCTCGGAAGATGTGTGCGGTACTTAGCATATGCTCGGACTCCTGCTGATTTCGTTTGCTTTGTGTTGCTAAGTGATTCAAGTTGCGGACGTGCATTTCTTATATTTCTACGTGTTGTACTTTGTAATTTAGTTCATATAGTTTGTACCAGATGTATAATGAACCATTTAGACTATTTTAAGTTTTATCGCATGATTAGTTGGACTCGGCATGTGGCCATTGAGTTGTATACTCCGAGCATGTAGCTCGTCGAGTTATATTATGGTTTTATGCGGGGTTTTAAGGCTTTAAGCCTAGGGGATAGTCCTTATTACAAATGGAACTATGCCGAAATTTTTAGAAAACTTCTAACCATTGTGGAAAATTTCTTCCGTACCTTTAAGTTAGATTTAGATAGCCAAGTCGACACCTAAGTGAGCCTTGGGAGTTCCTTTGAGGAACTCGGCGATGTAATACTCTTAGGGTGAGTTTTGAGGTGTTATATATATATATATATATATATATATTAAAAGTTGGGTATAAGTTATGTATGATTGATACATAGGACGTTTATGTGGCGACAAGCAATGAATACAATTATTTTGTTTGTTTTAAAATCTAAATTTAGATAATTAGGTTAGTCAATTGAAATATATTTTTGTTACAATAATGTTCAGGCTCAAAATAATATATCGACTATAAAAAAAAATTCAATAACGATGTACTAATTAGTAATATTATTTTAGTTTGGAACAATATTTACGTGGGTCTAAAATAATACATTGTTTTGGTTAGTTGGTGAGAGATCCTTCATTTCAATCCCAAAAGAAGTATGGATCTCAATAGTCAATTACATATTTTTTTTCTAAATTTTAGTTTTATTTTTTATTTTTTTTGTTATGTTAAGGGTATATGTTATTAGGTTCTTAATTTAAGCTAATAATTATATGAATTTCTATTGATTTTATATTTTATGAGATCCAACTAAAGGATTAAACTTATTATATTTGATTCTTATATCATCTATAAATGAACAACATAATTTTGATGAATGTAAAATTTGAATTAATTATTTTGGTGCATATTATATTGATTATTCATTATTCATATTGATTATTTTTGGAAATTCGCAATCTTCCTATTTCAAGTTGACTAGTAAAAGAAAAGAAAAAAATCAATCTTGAAACATTAGTCCACATACTAAACGAGGAAGAGAAAAAATCAGTAAATATTAAACATTTTCACATTACCACGTAATTAGTAAATTAATACTAACATATGCAATATTATTGAGGAAGGCTCAAAGATATGAGTTTCTCTAATGTCATAAATCAAGCACCTATATGAATTCATTTATAATTAGTATAGTAATATATAATTATTATAATTAGTTTATTTTTTTCGTTGGATGCTTGCCTGGATTTTCTGATGTTTATCTACAAAACTTTGATATTAGAATTAGGTATAGGGTGTGGGGAAAGGCATTGAATTCTATACATAAAATTTCAATTACACCAAATTGGTTATTTAGCCAATTATAATACATTAAGTTAGATTAGGAGGTCCAAAATCGATAATTAGATTAGGAATTCATCGCGCCACCGATTATATTGGGTACTTATTATTATTATTATTATTATTATTATTATTATTATTATTATTATTATTATTATGGCCCTAAACTACATAAATATTTTGTGGCTATTCTATTTTTTTAAAAAAAAAATTGTGGCCATTGATACCTTCAATAAACACATTTCTCCAATATATATTATCAAAAAAAAAAAAAAATCATACATGAATTCTACCTAACTTATAGGATGTTTAGATGGTTGCATTAAAGATTGACTTTTTTTTAAGTTAAATTACATATCATATGTTTATTATGTTGGATGTATATATTTAATAAGTAATTTATTTTAATTTTATGAATAATATCATATAAGATTATAAATTTAGATAAAATATTGTCTTATTCTATGGATATTATTTTTTCAAAAGAAATTGCAATTTTAAAGTTTAAAGATGCAAATGGCAAAAAATAAAAAATGAGTTAAATATATAAATAATGAAAATAAGTTATGAGAATAAAAACATAAAAAAATTTATTTTTATATTAACTATTCAAAGAAAAATATATCCACTTATGATTCTTTAACTTCTTATTAATTTTTATTATTATAACTTAATTTAAAATAATAAAAATAAAAAAAAAAAAATATGAAAATAAATTAAATTAATTCCCTTTCATAGCAAGGGGTATAACCCTAGTATATATATTAAAAGTTGGATAGAATTCATGTATAAATGACACATAGAATTGCCATGTAGGATGCATTTTAGTTAATAATTTGTGATTGTATAAATAGCAAAATAAATATGGTTTTCCATGCAAAAGAAAAGATTAATATGATAAATTATTAAATTATATTAAAAAAGACTATCCAACTACCAAAAGCTCTACAATGCTACTGTAATAATTATTTGTATGTCATGGAATATAAATTTCTGAAAAATCAACGATTTTAATATTATTGAGACCAACGAAAATTTAACATGTTTAATACATAGAATGTAAGTCATATTTATATTTAGCAAGAATGAAAAGGATTGTCAATATTTTACTTAATGATGACAATCCTTCATATTGTGAAGAAAATTATACTTAATTATAACTCTCTTATAATTGCACATAGAAAATGTTCATCTAGTAATAATTGAATTGAAAATAATAGAATCTTAAAAAATATTATCATATTTTTTTTAAAATTTTGGTATAAAAATATTAATCAAATTAAAAAAGTATCTCAAATCCTTCAAGAGTAAGGGGTATAGACGTAGTTAATTTAAAACACGACACTAAATCCTAGTTCAAATTGCTAAAGGTATGTGAACCATCAACTCAGAATTATAACATTATTTTTCCAACAAATTGCGTCCTTTAATATGGATCTGTCTTTCTTAGATGTCTTTTTTGAATGCCAGGAATAAACCTTATTAAAGTTTTTACTCCCTCCATTTCAAAATACTTGTCATTTTAAGGTTATGAGGGAGTACCAAGGGAACATAAAATTTATGATAAAATTTGTGTTAAAAGACCAAGTTGCCCCAAGATTTTAATGGAAATAAAGAAAATCAATGAGAAAATGAGAGAAATAAAGTAATTAATAAGAATAAAATTGGTAAACTAGTCATTAATACGTCATTAAAATTGTAAAGTGATAAGTATTGTGAAATAAAAAAATTAGTTAAAGTGACATATTTTGAAATGAAAGGAGTATTTGACGAGATAAATTATAGTTCAATGGAAGTCCCTCATCGTAAAGTCACAAGAAATTCCATCATCAACTTATTCCCAAATCAACACTTATTCCCAAATCAACGCAAATAAATTCAAAAAATAAGAAAAATACACTTAATCACGAAACAGTTCAAACATATTTTGGATTGAATTAATTTTAACTCTTATGAAAATTTGCGCTATTCGGGAGGGAAAGAGCTCACACACTAAACAAGAAATACACTAGCTTTATATATTAACAGTCTATTTGAATTAGCGTTTATAAAAGTGTTTATGAAAGCTAACCGCTTATAACCACTCATAAATGCTAATAACTACTCATAACAATCATAACATCGAATAACGAGTTAATTATAACCGCTATAACAACTATCCACTATAACAACAAATCATAAAGTTATCTAATTATTTATGATGATAATGGTGTTTATTATTATTATTATTATTATTATTATTATTATTATTATTATTATTAGGGTTATTGGATCGGAATAATACACGCTTTGGGGTATTAGCCAAATATATTACGAACAATTTCCTTGGTTGCGAACAGAACTAACTTTGGGGGTATTTTCCAATATCGAACGCCACCGAAGTTTTATGGGCGGTGACTCGTCGGAAATCGACGTGGCAAATTTTTGTGACACGTGTACAGCGGAGTCAATTTTTTGACTAAATTTATGATATTTAAATGATTTTAATTTTTTTTTAAAAAACTCAAAATCTCTCTCCTCCCTCTCTCTGTCTTTCTCGCTCTCGCTCTCGCTCGTCTCCCTCTCTCTCTCTCTCCCCTGCTCTTCGCTCTCGCTCTCGCTCTCTTTGTCTCTCTCGCTCTCCTCCCTCTCTCTGTCTCTCTCTGTCTCTCCTCGCTTCTCTGTCTCTCTCGCTCTCGCTCGTCTCCCTCTCTTTCTCTCTCCCCTGCTTCGCTCTCTCTCTCTGTCTCTCTCGCTCTCGCTCTTCTCTCCTCCTCTCTCTGTCTCTCTCTCTTCCCCGCTCCTCGCTCTCATCCCTCTCTCTGAATCTCTCGCTCTCGCTCTCCTCCCTCTCTCTCTCATCCCCTGTTTCTACTCCTCGGTCTCCTCCCTCTCTATCTCTCTCTCGCTCTCGTCCCTCTATCTCTCTCTCTCGTCCCTGCTCCTCGCTCTCCTTCCTCTCTTTGTCTCTCTCCCTTCCCATGCTCTCGCACTTCTTCTCTTTGTCTCTCTCGCTCCCGCTCTCCTCCCTCTCTCGGTACCTCTCTATCTCTCTCCCTTTCCCTGTGGAGAGCGACAGAGAGAGACAAAGAGGGAGCGGCGGAAGGGAGAGAGACAGAGAGAGGGAAGAGAGCGGAGCGAGAGAGACAGAGAGAGTGAGTGCAAGAGTAGGGGAAGAGAGAGAGACAGAGAGAAGGAGGAGAGCGAGGAGCAGGGGACGAGAGCGAGAGAGAGATAGAGAGGGAGGAGACAGAGGAGTAGAAACAGGGACGCGAGAGAGAGGGAGGAGAGCGAGAGCGAGAGAGAGAGAGAGAGGGAGGAGAGCGAGAGCGAGAGATTCGAGAGAGGGATGAGAGCGAGGAGCGAGGGAAGAGAGAGACAGAAAGAGGGAGGAGAGCGAGAGAGACAAAGAGAGCGAGAGCGAAGAGCAGGGAGAGAGAGAGAGGGAGACGAGCGAGAGCGAGAGAGACAGAGAGAGGGAGGAGAGAGATTTTGAGTTTTTTTAAAAAATAAAATTAAAATCATTTAAATATCATAAATTTAGTCAAAAATTGACTCAACCGCACACGTGTCAAAAAATTTGCCACGTCAGATTTACGACGAGTCGTCGCCCATAAAACTCGGTGGCGTTTGATATTGGAAAATACCCCCAAAGTTGGTTCTGTTCGCGACCAAAGAAATTGTTCGTATTATATTTGGCCAATACCTCCAAAGTGTGTATTATTCCGATCCAATATTCCTTATTATTATTATTATTATTATTATTATTATTATTATTATTATTATTATTATTATTATTATTATTATTATTTCTCTCAGTACTCCATGACATAATAATAATAATAATAATAATAATAATAATAATAATAAGAACAAAATTATTAATATTATTATTACCATTAGAACGGCTCATAACAGCTTGTAACCGCTATAGCAGACTTGTAATCAGTTATAGCAGCTCATAACAGCTCATAAAAACTCATAACCGCTATAAACGCTATAACCGCTAGTTTTAACGGATGAAACGAACCGACCCTAACGCTATGCGAAAATGCTACTAAATAATAATTATACACCCTCTCGTCTCATATTATTTGCTTGTTATTTCTTTTTGGATGTCCCAAATTATTATCTTGATTTCTATTTATACACATAAAATTAGGGGTATGCCTGAATTAGCGTTTATAAAAGCGCTTATAACCACTAACCGCTCATAGCTATTCATAAATGCTTATAACCGCTCATAACCGCTCATAAACGCCATAATAGCTCATAACAGCTTGGTTATAACTGCTACAATAGCTACCCACAATAACAGTTAGTCATAAACTCATATAATTATTTATGATGATAATGATAATGATAATGATTATTATTATTATTACTAGTATGGACCCATGCTATGCACGGAATAATGTTGTACAATGTATAACTTAAGAAATTATTGAATTACGGAGCGATGTTGTACTTGTGAGTTTCTTTTTCTCGATCATTTGATTTTATTGAATGGTTTCACTTTCAACAACATTCTTTTACATGTTATCCCCTCATAGCGAAAACACTTTCATGATTTATCAAATTTATCGAACCCAACACATAAAAATCATTAGAGCTCAACACACATTCATCTTCCAATCATTCTAAATTTCAAAAGAATAAATAAATAATCTAAAATAATAAATAAAAAAGAATGTTAAAAAATATGATCAAGGTTTTAAGATTACATTCGTGATTTAGAATATTAAGAAGTCGGACTCCTTTAAGAGCCAAACAATTTAAATAATCCTAACTCATGCAGTTATAAAAATAGTTTGACAATATGTTTAGGTATCAAAAGGTAAATATTAGTAGGAAAATGAATAATATATGATTGGTAGATATTGAGTTAGATAACCTATAGATGACAATAAATATCATTATGTCACAAATTAATATTACAACACAAAGTACATCAAATCAATAAAAGAATATCAAGCTTATAACTTATAACTATCTACAAAATCAATACTAATTTAACTTAATTGACGCCTAGGTAAATATTTATATGCAACCAACCTACTAAAACATCATTGATTTAAATATTACATGAACTCTTAAAAGTATACATATACCCATAATGGGATCTCATTGTTTTAAAATTATAAGGTGAATATAATGATTTATCTATACTTACCTACCTCTGCACACAAAGATAATTAAACATATAAGAACTACTTATATTGAGATTAATAGTGAAAAATATTATAATGATAGAAGCGATCCAAATACATTTAACAATAATAGGTAATTTGTATCGTAGTAAAGGGCATGATAGGTTAATTCGCGATATAGGTTAATAAAATCATCCGTGTTTCGTACTTATGTTGAAAATTGATCGCGATTTTAGTAGTGAATCAATGGGGCAAAAATATTGATACAATTGAGATATTATAAAATACATGTTTTACTCTATTAACAACCAATTGCTTACCTCGAGACACGGCTCTTCCTCTCAATTAATTAACATAATAAGAGTAACACGAAATTCTATTTTAAGATGGCGGGGAGGTTTGATAGCAAATACTCATCTTTTAATAATTTAGAAAACTTACACTAGTAAAGGATATGATTTAAATATGTTTGTCAATAATAAGTCACGAGATAGACATGTTAGGAAGAAACTAAAATAAACCGTATTTGTAACAAAAAAATGATAATGATGATGATGATGATGATTATTATTATTATTATTATTATTATTATTATTATTATTATTATTATTATTATTAAGAAAAAAATTATTAATATTATTAGTAATGATAATAATAATAATAACGATAACAATAATAGTAATAGTATAATAATATTATTATTATTATTATTATTATTATTATTATTATTATTATTATTATGTCATTACTCCATGATATAATAATAATAATAATACTTAGAGTAATAATAATAACATATTATTATTACATGTTATTATTATTATTTATATTATTATTATTACTGTTATTATTATTATTATTATTGTTGTTGTTGTTGTTTTTATTATTATTATTATCATTATTATTAAGAAAATAATTATTAATAATATTATTACCATTATAACAGACTAATAACCTAGTCATAATCAGTAATAACTTATAACCGCTATAACAGTTCATTACGGTTATAACCGTTAATTATAATAGCTCATAACCGTTATAAACGCTATAACCGCTAGTTTTAACGAGTTGAAACGAACAGGCCATAGGACTTCTTCCTTTAAATGCCCTTATGATAATCAAAATATAATAATTAATGATATAAAATAATTGCGATATAATAGGTTTATATCTTGTTGACTGATTTGCTTAAAAATTATATTTTGTTAAACTATACAATAAATTGGGACAAAAGAAGTAATTCAGAACATTTAAAATAAAAAGGGGACTTACCAATGTTTATATAAGTAATATTAGCACCAGCGAGTCTAAAACCGTAACTAAAAAGGACGTAGAGAAATTTCAGCTTTGATAGGAAGGATGGACTGGCATTTAAACAAAGGAAATTAGCCCCACTCTAAACCTCACTTAAATAGGTGAAGTTAGAGCAAAGATGCGTAAGCGATTTAGGATGACAAAAACAATACCAAGAAATTAGATGGAAATCGAAAAATAAGAACGAGACAAGAATTTAACGTGGAAAACCCAAACCGGGAAAAACTACGAACGACACAAGAATAATGATTTCACTATTATGAGAGAGTACAATATAATCTCAAACCTAGAGATCTTCCCAAAACCGAGATATCTCAATCTCACAACACTCTCCTCACAATAACTCCCTTGGTGTTTACAATGGAGGTCAACCCTCCTTTAAATAGGAAAGAAATCCTAACCCAACAGAATATCATAAACCTACCAAAACTCTTACTCTTAATTCTAATAGGTAACAATTACCTAATACAAATAGGAAACAAAATACAATTAGGTTTAGGATACCCAATTCTATAAAGAAACAATCTTTCCTAAAATATGAGATTTTGGGACACCACCCAACAATCTCCACCTTGGACCAAAATCCCGAAATCTTGAAAATACACGGTTGTCACCTTCAACCTCCTTCTCCTTTCCGAGAAGTAGCAACCCGGAGGGCTCCACCCCAAAGGGCAATTACTAATTATCACTATCCACTAAGTCCAAGTTCCCCTTGGACTTAGCTAAATGAATCATCTTCATCAATCCCTTCTTCTTGACATGATCCAACCACATATCAAACAAATGAATCAGTATCATCTCTAGTTGTACTTGTACCGAAACCGCTAAACTCGCAGTTGAACCTTGAAGGATGTAAAGACCTCCGCGTCTCGAACCCTTCAACAAAACCTTGGAACCTTTGGACACCTTCAAGACTCCACCTTCAGCCGAATACCTTAGCCCTTTAGCTTCAAGAGCACCCAATGAGATCAGATTGCGTTTTATATCGAGAATATGCCGGACCTTAGTTAAAGTCTTCACGACACCGTCGTGAGTTTTAATCTGAACTGTACCAATTCCAGCAATTGAGCATTGGGCATTATTGCCCAAGTTAACAATACCAGAATCAGCGAGTATCATATGTGGAAAACAAATCTTTGTTAGGACACACATGAAAAGTACATCCAGTAATCTAAAACCCATTCAGAATCACTTCCCTTTTATGAGAAGCAAGTAAAACATCACCATCCGACTCATCTTCAGCAAGGAAAAACCGGCCTCACCCATATTGTTAGAGTCTTCCTCTTTCTCCTTAGCCTTTAAAGCCTTAAGTTTTAAACACTCGGGATTTCTTATGTCCAGGTTTCTTACAAAAGTAACAATCTCCCTCAAACTTGTACTTAGAACCTTTCTTAGTACTACCCCTTACCGACAAGCCTTCGGCTCTTTCATCGAACATTCAAAATCAAATTTTTCTTTGGAAGCAAGTTGCACTTGACATCCTCATAACTCAACACTTCACTATTACTGTAAAGCATAATTTCTTTAAAGTGCTTATATGAAAGGGGCAGGGAGACAATAAGGAGAATAGCTTTATCCTCATCATCTATATCAATCTCCAAATTCTCTAAGTCCAAGAGAATAGAATTAAACTCATCAAGATGATTTTGGATAGGTGTACCTTCAACCGTACGAATCGTGAACAATAGCTCCTTGAGCCGAATCTTATTGAAAAGACTCTTTGTCATGTAGATTTGCTCCAACTTTGTCCACATATCCACGGTAGTCTTGCAGTGAACAACTTCACGAAGTACTTGATTTGTAATGCACAACCGAATCGCAGTAAGTGCCCTTTCATCCAACTCTTCCCAATCTTCCTGGGACATAGAGTTAGGCTTCTGCCCAAGTGCCTTCTTCAATCCGCTCTGCGTGAGAACGGCCCTCATCTTGACTCTCCATAAACTAAAACTGATTTTTCCATCAAACTTCTCGATATCAAATTTAGTGAATGACGATGCCATCCTAGAACCCGGGCTCCGATACCACTTGTTAGGAAATTAGCCCCACTCTAAACCTCACTTAATAGGTGAAGTTAGAGCAAAGATGCGGAAGCGATTTAGGATGACAAAAACAATACCAAGAAATTAGATGAAAATCGAAAAATAGGAACGAAACAAGAATTTAACGTGGAAAACCCAAACCGGAAAAAACCACGAACGGTACAAGAATAATGATTTCACTATTATGAGAGAGTACAATACAATCTCAAACCAAGAGATCTTCCCAAACCCAAGATATCCCAATCTCACAACACTCTCCTCACAATAACTCCCTTGGTGTTTACAATGGAGGTAAACCCTCCTCTAAATAGGAAAGAAATCCTAACCCAACAGAATATCATAAACCTACCAAAACTCTTACTCCTAATTCTAATAGATAGCAATTACCTAATACAAATAGGAAACAAAATACAATTAGGTTTAGGATACCCAATTCTATAAAGAAACAATCTTTCCTAAAATATGAGATTTTGGGACACCACCCAACAGATTTCAAATATAATACCTCGTCTAGACTAGTTTTATAAATTGTTGATACTCTTGTGTTTTGATAAGTGAATTAGTATCTTCAACTATCATATCATTTTACAATCCTTTGTTTTTAAATGAATGTCGTTACCCACAGTGTTCTAGAAATTTTAGTGGTTTCTTTATTATAATTGTTAAAATAAGAAATTTTAGCGGTTTCTTTTATTATAATTATTTAGATAAAATATGAAAGAAAGTATGACATAGTACACAACATACAAGAAAGGTTGATATCTATTATGATGACATCTTAATGTTAAACCAGAAGGCTAGTACCTTATACAATATTGCCCTCAAACAAACTAATAAAGATGACGTAAAAACAAAGGAGAATTGGATGCCATTAATTCAAAATTTGGGGGTGTTTGATGTCATTAACTCTAATTGGAGAATTAGATGTTAGCATCCTTAACTTTGGACCTATTTATATTTGTTGCACCATCAACGAGTTGAACTTTGTTGGAAAAATAAAAATAAGGTGCGACTAATGACTAAATTAAACAAACTTATCTGATAGCCATGGCGTGGTAATCCACTACTCTAATATCGAATTTGCTCCCCTACATGGTACACCATGAATCGATCTCTAGGGATACGTGGCAAGCTGTCCGGACGGCGTACTTGGAGCGAACAGTAGTGAGGGACGTCGAGCAATTACTCGGAACAATTTTAAAGAGGAAGAGATTTTTGTTGTGTATTTTTCTATGTGTCCAATGTGAGAGAAGAAGGCCACAATATATAGAGGAAGGTTGAGACTGAAAATGGGAAAGAGAAGAAAGGAAGGCTGAAGACAAGGAGGAATCAAGCAAGCTAAAATCAAGTGATTTCGAGTCAAAGATTTTCGGCAAAAAATATGCTAATGAACTCTTGCCGCAAATAAACTTTGATTGTCGCAAAAAAAAAAAATCATATTTGACTAAAAAGTATAATCAAATAAGACCTATACCCGATACGACACAGCAGACGGGTGATGCGTGCGCGCTTGCATATGTGGTGTATAGACGCTCCCTCTACCAAACTTTCTAGGAGTCTAAGAATGATAAAGGTAAATAAACTCAATGAAAAAGTTCAAATCTTTGTATGTGGGACAAAAATAAGAGTGGCAAGAAGGTTTCTCTCTCTTACTTTGAAGCATTTTTAACAATCCCCACATGATTCAAAGTAAAGGGAAGGAAGAAAAACCGACAAGAAAGGAAAGTTCTAGATAATATAAGAGAAGATGTAAAGATACTGATGTCTTTTGGACTTGAATCAATACCTAGTGTTCACGAGTCTGTCTTACATCCGTTAGGGTGGATCAATCCTATATCTGTTTGGTGGTTGTATAGAGCAGATCGTGCACACTCATTTTCTCTTAAAATCTAAGTTCCTTATGAAACATAGATGCATTAAAGCTCCTGCGTCATGCTTGAATTCCCGTGAACGCTTTAGAAAGTTTTTAGCCCAAAAACTTTCACGAGAGGCGGCCGATAACCCCCACATTCATATAGGTGAGTTCCGTCAAGTACATACTGTCATGCACTACCATAAGAGGCAACAGGACTCGGCGAGCGATGTATAGAAGCACTAGTACGAGCGAGGGGGTCCGACGCAATAGGGGATGAAGCGGACACAAGACCAAGGGAGGAGGGAGAGGGAGCAGACGCAGCGTCGAGGCTCGGGAGAGACATGGGCTATAGGCGGTGGGCTAGAGTGGAGACTCGACGAGGATGAAGAGGCTAAGGGAAGAGAATGAGACACCTCAGCAACGAAGAAGCGGGTTCGGACAAAGGTTCGGACAATGTGGAAGGGAGGACCAAAGATTAGGTCGGCCCGGTTGGCTCAACAGTGTACGGGAGACCAAGCCGGAAGAAGGGGTGGAAGGCGGGACAACCGAGGCACGAGTTGCGGTGAGACAGAGTATATCCTTTATCATAAAAGGGGCATTAGGAGACGAACTAGAGACAAGTTTAGGAAAAGGATAAATGTTTTCATGAAATCGCACATTTCTACTCACATAAACACAACCTCGTTAGGGGATCTAATCAACGATAACCCTTATAATGAGGAGCATAGCCTAGAAAAACATAGTGAACAGAACGAGGAGAGAGTTTATTGGACGCCTTTGCAACAAAATTTGGAAAACAGGAGCAACCAAAAGGTTTAAGAAAACCATAATCAGGCGGACGACTAAATAAAAGCTCAAATGGAGAACAATGTTGCAACACGAGTGTAGGTAAATGATTGATCGTACGGACAGTCTGTAAGAGTAGCATGAAGCCAAAATTGAGCAGGCATGGAAGCATCAATTAGAAATGCCCGAGTCATTTCCAAAATATGGCGATGCTTACGCTTAGCAACCCCATTCTGTTGTTGCGTATCGGGACGGGATTTTCTAAAAGGATCCCTTTTGAAGAAAATGAGCAAAAAGAGGAGAGTTATCAAACTCTTTACCTCCATCACTTTGAAACATTTTGATTTTGCAATTAAAAAGATTTTCAACTAAAGCCTGAAAATTGCAAAAATTGAACATACTTCGATTTCAATCTCATAGGATAAATCCGAGTAAACCTGGTAAAATCATCAACAAACACAACAAGATATCGAAAACCTTTATGTGAAAGCCAAGGTGATTGCCAAACATCCGAATGTATTAATTCAAGAGGGAAACATATCGATGTCCTGCTAAAGTAAAAGGAAGAGTATTCGACTTTGCCAAACGACAAGTCGTACAAGTATCATGAAAACTATTTGTAAGTTTAACGATTTATTTCTCCAAGTAAATCCAAAACTCAAGCTCCACAATGTCCTCGTCTCCGATGCCAGGTATCGCCAGTCTTACTCAAAGCTAGGTTAGCTGAAAGATGAGGTGTCTCAATGGGTAGACGTAAGGGATAGACATTTCCTACATCTGGGGCCTGCAAAAGAACATCACCCGAGGTGTTGTCCTTTGCGAAACAGTAATCGAATGAAAGGTGACATGACAATTATTATCCCGACACAACTGTTTGACCGACAGAAAGTTATGTTGAAGTTGAGGCACATGATAAACAAGTTTTAAAAGAAGTGGTCGAGAAGCGGTTTGCAATGACAGAGTACCAACATTAGAAATAGGTAACAAGGTTCCATTTCCAACCCGAACCTTAATAGAACCGAGTAAACAGATTTAGAAGATAGCTTACCATCATCGAGCGTCATGTGAGAGGTCAGCTGCTGAATCGAGGATATCACGGTTGTTCACCATTTTCAACCGGATTGAAAGTAGTAAATGCAGGAAGTGCTGGTTGCCGACGTGGTTGATAACGATTGGGGCAACCGTCGGCAGAATGCCCGGAGCATGACAAATCGGCAAACAACATTAGGACGGGAACCTAATATCCCTTCATAATAGTTAGTGCCTGCATGGGAGTAGTTAGTATACGAAGTAGAAGGACCAAAAGTACAAGACAATGACCCAACCGAATTACGAAATGCAATACTTGTAGGCACACTCCTAAGGGAGGCCTCGATTAAAAGAATTGTTGCGGTAGGAGACTTGCTAAAGGTTACAATTATTGTTGCGACTCCGATTGCGATTATTCCGATCCCCTCTTCCTTTGTTGTAGTGGCGAGAGTTTCCTTTCCGGAGCCGGATGACCTTGAAGATGCACCCCTTGAATTGGAACTATCACTCTTTGGTGCGAAGTAGTCGAGAGAAGGGAGGCGAATGCCCGATGCGTAGGGGGATCACGGGCACGCCCAAAATTAAGCCGTTGCTCGTAAAAAATAAGTTTGGAGCATAGATCATCAAAAGTGTGAACATCGGGAAGCAGAGAGTAGGCAGTGACAAAGGTATGATACTCGGAAGGGAGCCCGGCAGTAATAAACCGAATCGGTTCTAAGTCCGTAACGAGGGACTGAATAGCAGCAAGTGAATCAGCTATGTTCTTAATGGTTCGAAGATAATCATCCAAGGACTTATTTTCCCCATTGAAACATGAGTAAGCATGCGTTTAAGGTCGAGAGCCCGAGCTAAACTAGCAGTGTTAAACCGAGACTCTAAATGTTGCCAAATTTGGAGGGAACGAGGCAAGTTACGAACTTCAATCAAAGTTTCAGGGAAATAGTAGCAAAACTCCAAGCACGCAACAACCGATCAACGCGTAACCAATAAGAGTAATTAGGATTGACAACCGAACAACCCGGGCAACAACTAAGTGAGACGACGGTTGAGAAACAGAACCATCAAGCATACCACTAATCCGATGTATAATAATGAAAGAGGAAAATTGCTCTCGCCAAGATAAATAATCGTCAACCGAACGAAGAATAATCGTAACGTAATTAGTAATGTTTACCGTCTAAAGAGACGATGGAAGGGCGGCGGACCACCCCGTGGCGGTGGAGAAAAGGAGCCGGCGGTGACGTCGTCGGCAGGGACCGGAGGACCACCATGGCTAGAGGCAGCGGCGGAGAACGCAGGCAACCCAAAGAAAACCGAAGGCAGCGATGGAGGCGGCATGCTCTGGATAGAAGCGCCGGGGAAAGAAGTTGAAGGTGGCGGCAGGAGCCCGACGTTCGGAGAGACAAGTGACGGCGGGAAGGCAAACCCCGAGGCGGAGGCAGCGAGGGACGACGGAGGTCGCACAAGGAGAAACCGAAACAGAGGCGATCGCAGTGGGAGAAGGAAAGAAGGTGGACGCCGGCGAGGAGTGCATGGGGAAGCACCGGCTGGAGGAGCAGGGAAGGCGACCGGGACGACGGCGATGGAAGTAGTGGAAGTGGTCGGCGGCGAGTCGGGAAGGAGGGCAGCCATGGAGGAGAGAGAAAGTTAGGGTTAGGGTTTGGGCAGCCGTGAATAGTAGCGATAATTTTTTTTTTTTTTTGTGTGTGATAGAGGCGGCTGCTAGGGGTGCACTAAAATTTTAAATCTAACATTTGGCTCGATATCATGTGAAAGATAATGGCGGAATGACTCACGCAATATGGGAGTCCGGCATTCTATATATATAGAAGATAATACGGAAAAATAATTTAAAATTATTTTATGTACAATAATATCTCTAATACTCTATTATTATTGAATCTCCGATTACAAAATGACTTTTACTTGTGGGTTACAAAATAAACTAAATGAAAGAAGATTTTAATAAAAAGATTTTTAAGTGGTTAAAAAATGGAGGAGTATACAAATGAGCTTTAGATCTCATTAGGTTTCAATATAACCAAAATTGCATTTAGAAACTGAAAAATCTAATGTGAATTTCGTTTGCCAAGTCATTTAAGTTCGACAATCTACCCAAAGCATCACAAATTCTAGATGCTCAAGATGATTAAAACTTCAATTTCAGAATAATCAAAAAGCAAAACCAGCAATTGACTGCGAAATTGCATTATTATGTGGAACATTTTTATCCAAGTAGATTACTAAACCAATTGAGGAAACTTTTCTGAAAGGGACACTTTTGGTTGATAATAAAGGTTAATGACAAATTAAAGCCTCAATTAATTCCATAAAAAAGTCTCAATAAATTAAGTTTTAATTTCAAATGGAATATGATAACCATGAACCATTAGCACACTTGGCACTTCCATAGTTGCCACGTCAACTCACAAGTTACAATATCTTTTCCAATCATTATTTCTTATTCTATTTATTTATTTTTAATTTACTAAGCTTTAATATATATAATTATTCAGATGAAACTATTACAAACAACAATCAAAAGCGAACTGTAAGACCTTATCCAAATCTCATGACGTGGAAATGAGATCAAATTTGATGGCATCTCAATTAAAAATGTTATTAGTGTCCATCCAAAATTCGATAAAATAAATATTATAAAAATAAGTTGTTCTAGAACATTACAATGTGTCAACAGAAAGAGCACCAAATTATAGGAGTAGAGTTTTAGTTCAAAAGTTTGATCATACTTTAGTGGGAAATTACAAAAATGGATTATAGAGAAAAAGTCATAAATAATATTTTTTTGATCTTTGATCCTTTTTATGACTGTACATGAAATTAAGTAACTATCGCCAATCCATATGCTCATTAGAGCTCATCTAGTATATCGGTTCTTATTTTAATAGATTGAAAATTCCAACTCTATCGAAGTGTTTGAGTTTGTCTATGTTGATTATAATTTTTAAAGAAGCATTGTTAGTGAATTAATTTACAATGCAACATATAAAACCAGGTATCAAATTTGGCCAACTTATTCAACAGGGATCAATAATTAGAAAGCATCAAAGTACATTAAGAATATAATCCACCTAAAGTGTGTCTTTAAGAGATGGTAATGGAATAAGTATCACTAAAATTATGGTGGGATTATTTTTTAATTTATTTAAAATCATATAACAGACACTTATATTATATAATAATTAGTCATATAAGACACTTTTACACGTAGACCTTGTGTTATGAATAATTAATATTTTGACATTTACAAATAAATTAGGAGTAACTATGTGTATTGTAACCAAACATGGTCACACAAGATTGCATGAAGCCTTTTGTTATATATAGTTTTTAGTAATATGCATATTCTTATTTAAGAAAAAAATTAATATGCATATATATCATTTTTTTGTACGAAAAAAGTAGCCCTCCATGTAACGTTTATTGTCAATTCTATTTTTCTACTCCACAATATTGTCTAACATTTTCATTTTCAGAAACCTATTTTCTTGATTATATATTGGTTTTTCATGTGTTTTTTCCCCGATTGGTAATGCCAATAGGCCAAATTAGTCAAAGTTGCGCTTAAACTAAAAAAATACAAAAACAGTGAGTTCCAACGAACTAATTAAACAACCAAGCTACAAAATTACAAAACTGACTTGAGCAAAGACAACTAAGTCAATTTCCTGACAGAAATACTACTCAGATTGCTTCCCTGGTAGCATTTTCCATAGCTTTGATATTCAGCTTCGATGGAGGAATGAGATACAGTAGGTTGCTTTTAGTCTTCTAGGAGATAGGAGCTTGACCAAGGGTCACAAAACATCCAATAATCAATTTCCTAGTCATCAGACAGCGGGCCTAGTTAGAGTGACAATAAATGTGAAGTGTAAGATCATTAGAAGAAGGTAAGAGGACTCCTTGTCCAGGTGAAGAGTTGAGATGGCAAAGTAGACAATGAGCAGGATCCCAATGGACTTGATGTGGGTCTTGCATGAGCTGGCTCAACATGTGAACACAAAGGTGATATCGAGCCGAGTGATAGTAAGGTAGATAAGACGGCCAATAAGTTGTAGACAACAACTAGGGTCAGAAATAGGGCTCCCGGAGTCCAAAGAGAGCTTATGTTGTTGCTCCATGAGGAATGAACTAGTTCTAGAACCCAACATACCAATGTCAATAACAACATCTAAGGTGTATGTACGTTGACATAAAAATACCCTATCCGAAGCACATACAACCTCAATACCAATGAATTACTTTAAAGGATAACTCTTTCAACTTGAAACACTTGGATCATTACCTGTAAAAACCAAATCATCCGAGATAAATTAGAACGACCATGAAAGTATCACCTTGAACATAAGTGAATAAAAAGTGGTCAAAAGGACATTTCTCAAAGCCATAGCCACGAAGGGTTGAATCAAGCTTAAAAGACCACCTGTCCGGGTGATTGAGGAAGGCCACACAAGGAATTTTGGAGCTTGCAAACTAGATTGGGTCTTGGAGGTTTCATATAAATATCCTTGTTAAGATCACCGTGGTGGAACGCATTGTAAACATCCATTTGATGAAGAGTTTACCCCTTTATGGCTGCAAGAGTAAGCACAGTTCAAATTGTAACTATTTTGGTGATTGGGGCAAAAGTTTCATTGAAAATCTTCCCCATCCACCTGATGATTCCCAAAAATGATGAGTTGGGCTTTGTATTGCTCAATGGAACCATGAAAATCATGTTTGATATTGTAGACCCACTTACACCCAAGATCCTTCTTTCTTCATGATAAAGGTTGAAGTTCCCATATATCTTGATCTTCAAGGGTGGTAATTTACGTGCTCATGGATTCACGCCATTGATGATGTTGCATGGCGTGATAAAAGTATTGGAGCTCATCCCCGTAGCAATGGCTTCTAGATAGGCACGGTGAGGAGCAAAGAATTTATTGTACAAAACATAGTAGCAAAGAGGGTCGGGGTATCTCTTGAAGACTCATCTTGAAGTAGTGATGAATTGGGATTAGTAGTGGAGATAGCATGGAAAATGTAGTCCAGGAGATACACATGTAGGCGACGTTCACGTTACGGACATGACGACTAAAGTTGGCTAGAACCGCTCGCGAGCTACTGGGCTGAGCTTGAAGCTAAGGAATGAGTTAGGCCTCAATTAGAGGTGCTGCGCAGGGTTGGGGACATGCCGAGGAAGGACTGCGAGTGGTATGGACTAGAGGTGTGATAGATGCATTTGTTGGGCTAGGGTAGGCAGTACGTACGGATCGGGCGATTTCAGCACAATTGGGGTGGGCTGTGGCAATTGGTTGGAGGCAGTGGGTTGGGCGGTTGGTGGGATGGGCGAATCAAGCATAATTGAGGTAGATTGTGGTTGTTGGTTGAAGGAAATGGGTTGGTTAGTATTTCGGTTGGGTGAATAAAGAGGAACTAGGTTAGGAAGGCATTACGGGTTTGGATTTTGTGGAGTTAGGCTAGGCAGATTTGTGATAAAGGGAAGGAAGTGGGATCTAGGTCACAAATAGGAGAGTCAATTGGTTGTGTAGGACCATGGCCACGTCCCCTAGGACCGAGCTTCCCCACGAATATCCGGTCTCTTTGGTTTTTGAAGATTCCTTTTGAAAGTTGATTTAGAAAGTGGGGATGTACATCTTATTAGGATTTTCGATTTTTGTAAATTGGTTTGGAATAGATTAAGCAAAGGTGATTGACGACTTTATTAATCATTTATTTTAGAAACTATTTTTAGAAGCCTCGGGATATTATTCCACAACTTAAGAAAATAATAAAACAAAATAAATTCATTTTTGCTGCATGGCTTTTGGGCCAAACCGGTGTAAAAACACCGACTTGGATCAAAGCTTTGCTCGATGACCATCCAGCCCGGCAAGAGCCAACACCGTACGGTCGTCAACGCCAGCCATGGGCCATGACTGAAGCGATCGGTCTCGGTCCATGGCTTAAACTATCAGAAATAAAAATTCTTTTTGCCATTTTCGGTTAGAAATACCGAGGAGTAAATTAAGGAGAAATAAAAAGAAAAATAAGAGTCGCTAGTCGGTTTAGGGAATAAAAACTAACAAAAATAAACAAAAGACTCTTTCAATCCTAGTATGGAAAAGACTCGAGCTTGAAAGCGGTTTAAAACTTGACTCCATTGATCAAGAACCGAGAATCTAGATTCGGGGAGAAGGTACGAAACATAGAGATAAGCCCTTCCATTTCGCCGAGTCCATAGACGACCTTTACTAGTTTAAGATGTGAGTTTAAGAAACGTGTTTCGAGCAAGCACACAACATATTAAATGCAAAATTAAATCAACCAAACATGCTTATGAAAGCAATAAAAACATATATGAAAGCGGTAAAGGAAAGCCATAAAGAAAAGCGCAAAAGAAAGCGAAAGAAATAAAAAGATTACAACAGGCGGGAGGAATTAAAAACCGATTGCATCTTTTCTCCATAATATCAAAAGCGATAAATAACATAAATTAAATAAACCGTTAAATCACGAAGGTAATGAGCGTCCTCGGGTTGTATCACCTGCTAATCTTTATCTCGAATCGGATCCGGAAGCATGACGGTGGTGAACCGAAAACAACTTTTTGTGATTTTTAGTGAAAGTAGAATGATGTATGTGAATGGTGAAGGTTAGGGATCAAATATCAGTATCGTAGTGGGATTAGCTAAAAGGAAACCAAGATATCGGAATACATAAAGTATTCGAGTAGCCCTTAGTTAGATTTAAGTAGAGTTTTATCTAGAAAAAATGGTCATTTGGTTAGTATTCAACTGCATTTGGCATAAGAAATAGCCATTACTAAAATGAGAGGTAGAGCTCTCTATTTATAGTGATGGATTAGGTCACAAAATGACCTAAGGAGGACCTTAAATAGCCGTCCAAAATGCAACGAGCAAACCAGCCAGTAAAATCGAAAACACTCGGACCAAATCTTCGAAGACTCGGACTTTATATATACATCATTCCGAGTTCCATCAAAGAATCAGGTATAAGACTTCAGCTCTCATAAGGTTTTGATTTCAATTCATTCTGTGTGCCTTAGAAACTTTTTGAGTGATAGATCATCTTTTCCGAGTGTTATAGAAACCATTGCTTATGTTCTCACTTGATTCCGATTGACTCAAAAGCATACTCTGTTCACACACTCGTTACGAGTCACTCGGACAACACTCGAATATATCGTATGTTCAAACACTTGTTCTATTTTGCATAACTGCAGATCCGACTTCATAATTCATTCTTCTAAGTCAGCATATTTTGTTTGAACTTTGCTTTGTTTAAATCAAGTATGATATTCTTTATTTGACTTGATTCTCTCTTAGATTGACTCGGATGGATTTTGAGTCTCATGGATATTAGACTCGGAATATTTCATTTGTTTTTTTGACTCGAGATAATTATGCACTTAATTATCTTAATTAATTTATTATCTGTGTCTAATCTTGGACCAAAGTATTTTATAATTTGAGAACCAAATTGATTTACTTTTGTAGGTTATTCAAATGAGGCTATCCTATTTTTGAATTACGAAAGTAACCGACTTCAAAACGTCAAATCACCGACGAGACAACGCTTTTTCCATATGCGACCTAGCCCCGGACATCGTGTCGGGGTTGTCTCGTTTCCAAAACTGAAAATCTATGACGCTAAACTTAACGGGTGGTTTCCACCTTACTTTTTCAAGACACCGCCAGTGGTTTTGAGACTTCCAAAAGAGTTAAGAGCCGTTGCCCAACGAACATACATCAATGGATATTTTTGAGTGACTTAGAAAATCTTTTACAACGATCACAAAGGACTTCCAGTTAGAAGATGGTCACAACAGCTAGTCCGCTTGGTCATCTATAAAAGAAGCCAATTCTCAAGACTTGAAGATTGTTGAACCAACTGTCAATACATATACTTGAGCAAAAGTCTTTGTATTCATATTCAATCTTCTACTTACAAATCCAACTCGTAATTAATATTTTCCGAGTTGTAAGGTCTTGTATTCAGATCACAAACACTTATTCTTACTTTCGAGTAAGGTCCCTTGACTGAGCTGTAAGGGTTATCTCAACTCGGTTGTCCCTAACTCGTAAAGGTTATCTCGGTTAGGAAGTACTAGATCGGATAAGGGAATTTCGAGTCTAGGAAAAACTTGTAAGGAGTTGTCCAAGGGAGCAACTCGATTGAAGTCATTCTACCGTATTTTGTGGATTCAAAATATTGGATTTAACTTCTTGCTTGGATTAGCACGGTCCGTGGTTTTCTGCCCCAAGAGGGTTTCCACGTAATTTCGATTTGATACTTTTACGAGTCCAATATAGACTCGTAAAGATTTAAAGTTCTGTCCAATCTGTATCTTCATCTTCCACTTATTTCTAAGTCGGTGTTTTTCTAAGTTCATTCTTGACTCACACTCTCCTCAAAATCATATCAAGTGTTTAACTCGATCGAATTTCCTCATCACCCTATTCACCTCCCTCTAGGGTGACTTGCCTTCTCCGAGAGCAAACCTTCATCTTCCTTGAATCGGGATCCTATGGACAACACCGAGATATGAATCGTCGTTCAAGAAACGACGTCATATGGTCAAACCATCCTTCCAAGTTGTAGCTGGTATCCGGAGCAAAATGCAGCATTTGGGCTAAAACTCCCTTAAACGCAAGTGCCGTTCGGATACGGCGTTGTTTTGTGTGGTTGAGCTCCATGTCTCAATTGGACGCTTGGAGTAAACCACAAGGTTTTCGCGAATTTTTCATGAAACGCGGCATCGGTCAATGTGACGTCGTACGACGATTTAAGCTTCGTGTCTGCGTTGGACGCCGAAGACGAAACGTAGCATTTAGCGTGCGATCCGGCTTGATGAGCGGCGCCGGCCAAGGTTTGGCCTTCAGCGTTGACCCGGGCTTGGATAAGCCGAATGAAATGGTTTTGTGGACCGGCCCAAAGCAAATAAGGTTGTTTTTTCGGTGCTAAAAGGCTTTTTGTGGTTTATCGGCTTTCATCACGCCAATCGGACTCCGAGTGTGATCCAAGTCCGCAAACAGGATAGGGATTTCATCACCGGGCTGACAAATAAAATACGTAAATAAAAGAGATAAGAGTGACACATTTTAGGTGTCTACGAGGTTGGTTGTTGGATTGAATGACGGTAGGGTTGTCAAATTTAGATTAAGCAAAAGTATAGATGTTCTCTTAAAATATAACATCGTAATAGACAAGCTGCATGGTAGGTTTGAAGATCATAAACACGTCATCCTTTTTTCCTTATGAGCATAGCCTAGAAATATGCATTTTGTGGCCTTAGAATCAAACTTATCCCAAATACGATTATAGTTGTGAGCATAGCATAGACACCAAAAACCTTTAGTTGCCGATAAAATGGTTTCTTTCCAAAAAGAACCTCATATGAGCTCTTAAGTTTATGCAACTTGGTGGGAGTATGATTAATAAGATAAGATGCAATAAGGATACATTGCCCTCATAACCGAATTGGTTTAGGGCTCTTATGACATTTAAAAGGTGTCTATTTTTCATTCAACCCATTAGTTTTTTGTTAAGGTGTCCCGACATAGTAGGTCACATGTAGTATCCCTCTCCTAAAAAATGTTCTTGTAAGTCTTCTTTAGTAAACTTCGTTCCATTATCACTCCTTATGGTGTTAACATGTGTCCCGAATTTGGGTTTTGACCATGCAACGAAATTACCTATACGTTCACAAGCTTCGATTTGTCATCAAGTAAATAAACTTATGTCGCTCGACTAAAATCATCGATAATACACAAAAAAATAGTGACATCCAGGCATATATGGCATGTGATAAAAGCCTTATAAATCACAATGATCCAAATCGGACGAGTTATTGACTCTAGAATACTTAAAAGGAAAGCTGTTTCGAATTTGTTTTTTTCCTATGGTGCATATCACAACATTCCAAAAATCCTTATTTAACTTAAAATCACATGTGGTAGATAAAGCATCTAAATCACCATATGAAGGACAAAAAAAAAAAACTCCGAGGTACCGTAAATTTTGAGCCAACTATTTTCTCGGACCCATAGTTATCAGCAATTAATTTAAGGCGCCTTAATAGATGGTCCAATTCCGTGTCCGAGCTTGAACGGAGTTGTTAAAAGTCCAAAAAGCCCTTTTTTCTTCTTCCTCTTCTTCTTGAAAAGGGTTGTGGGCAAGGGTTTCAAGTGAAAGTTTTGATTTTGAATTTGAACTTGTAGAGGGCCTCGACGTCGGAGAGAGTGGAGATAGATGACTTTATCCCTTAGCCTCTGTTCATAATCGGAGCATCCACCATAGCCATAAGGAACAGTAATGGGAGAATTGATTGGAGGTCGATCGAATTCGGAAGAATTTCAGGGTTCCAAGCCATGGATACTCGTAATTTGGAGGATTTTGAGAGGGAAATCGATCAATTTTTGGTGGGATGAGTGGAAATTCATGGTATCATTGAAATTAAATCTACCATTTTGTATTTTCTCCTAGAAGTTGGTTTCGACAGAGTGAATTGAACGATTTATGGAGTTAGTAGAAAGATAATTGGGCCTTTGCGTACAACAAACTCGTTGTTTTATAGAACAGATAGCGAGAGGGAGACTTAAGGCAAGTGGAAGAAAAAGAAGAAGAAGAAGAGAGGGAGATTCAAGTAGACAACGAAAGATTGAGCGAGAGGAAGAAAGGGACTGAAAGACTCAAAGCCGAAATTGAGGGAGAAGCGGAGCCACCGAGAACGAGGAAGAAGAAGATCGGCGAGCGAATGAGAAAGCGGAAATCAAAGCGGACCGAGAAGAGAAAAGAAATCGAGAGGGAAACCAAAAGCGAAACGTAACGAGAAGAAGAAGAAGAGAAGGAAATGAAGAAGAAGGGGAAATTGAAAGGAAGAAGAAAGAGAATAAAAACATAAATTCAAACCTCGCTATTCATGAAAAAGAGAACTTCAATTCCATTTTTACCAGTTGAAATTTTCACAAAAAAACCCCGGCAATCAACCCTAAATTTCAAAAAAATTACCCAAATTATACTCAGTTTTAAGAAATAAAAAATCGATGCAATAATTTTCGAAACAAAAAAATCGATGCAACACAGCAAGGGAAGAAACAGAGGAGAGAGAAAATTGAAGACCAAAAACTCATTGATGTAGAGGTAGGGGGATGGGGAGGGGGAAGAAGGGGGAACCCCGAGAGGAAGAGGAAGAGGAAGAGGATGACCATTGGAAAGGGGAAAATAAAAAAAAACCCTTCTTTTAGGTTACAATAAGGGTAACATGGGATGTTCAAGTTAAATTTTCTAATTTCCCTCTTAAACAAGCGGAAAATTGAAGCTCAAGCCCGTAATTGGACCATGTATATAGTTGGCCTAATTATTTAAGGCGCCTTAAATTAATTTTTAATAACTATGGGTCCGAGAAAATAGTTGGTTCAAAATTTAGGGTATATCAAAGTTTGTTTTTGATACGAAGGATGTCCCAATAGCCGATGCCATCTAACCACATCAACATTTTCGACAGCTTGCAAAGATTGAGCCCCTTGTATGAGTACAACCTATATTGTGCACATCACCCATTCCAATTTGCATTTTTGGTGTGAGGTCCTATAAGACACAAAAATTAAGTCCATAAAACACAACACAATTTTCATCAATAGCTAATTTTTGAGCTGACACAAGATTGCATTTAAACGTCGAGATATACAAAACATCTTTCAAACATATGCAAGGTCCGAGTTTCTCCACGCATGCCTTTTCAGCTACCACTTGTCGCCCATCAGGTTGGGAAATAACAATAGGCTAGCAAGATTATCAACATTTGTGAGAGCGTTAAAATTATAAATCATGTGATGTGAGGAACATGAGTCTAGTATCCATCATACTAGGGTAGTGCGAAGGAGTTATCACTCATTTGTCCAATTTTTACGGACCTCGCCCATTTCGTGACAATTCCTCGCACAACCTCTCCTCTTGTTTCACGGACCTCGCCCAAGTTTAGGTTGCCAAGAACTTGATCTCGAACCGTCTACAACCAAATTTAAGCTCCCACCTGTTGGACACCGACACCCTATCCCCAATTCCTCTTTGTCGTAGGTGCCACATTTTCCGTTCGTCGACACTAACCGATTATTTCCACTTCCGCTTTGCCGATTCATGCACCTACTTTGCCAAGTAGCTAGGTACTTAATCAACTTGTAGCACAGGAGTTGTTCATGCTCAAGTTTTTGATAGTGGGTACACTTTGGCTGATTTGCGGTCTTGCATTGCTGACTTGTTGTAGTCAAAGCTACTCCTTCATTAATTTGACGCGTATGTCAATTTTTGTTGTCGTTCTTCTCAAAAGATTGTAGCATAAACTTTCTTGAGGACAAGGAGGGGTTCCATTAATGAAATCTGGGACCTCATCATATTGAATTTCTTTTTGTCAAGCTCCATCAAGAAATTATGAACACGTTCTTGTTCAAGCACGGCCCCTCCACCTTAACACACTCACACTTACAAGTGCGAGTAGATAAAACCTAGTACATTCCTAATTCATCTTATAAAGATTTTAATTTTGTGAAATACTCTTGTAACTAAAGATTGGCCTTGACCAACAAAAGTTATTTCTTGTTCTAACCGATGTACTCGAATTAAGTTTCCATATCTTTCTTGAAGGTCAACCCAGATTGCTTTTGTTGTGTTAGCGTATGCCACAGACCCATGTAGGCTTTTGGCTATGACATTGTAGAGTCCCGCTTGGCCATCGAGTCACACTTTTTACTAGGTATGAACATCTAGTTATGTGCTTGGTTAGTGATGATTCCATTCACAAACCCAAGTTTATTTTTGGATTTGAGAGCATTGATAACAAGATGAGACCAATTCCTATAATGATCTCCATTAAGGATCACTAGACTAATTACATAACTAGGGTGATCCGAATTACTAAGGTAGTATGGACATTGTCGATCATTGTATGATGGTGTTTTATTATATTTCCTTATGAATTGAGGTTTTGAGAATCATATAAGAATAATTCTTAGGCTCTGCTAACATGTAAAGACTAGAAATTGAGAGAAATTTTCTCATACTACTCCCTAGGTTACTAATATCTTATATATATCTAAAATCAATATAGGTATATAGCATTTAGACGTCTCGAGTTACATGAATTAGAAATCAAATGCTACATTATCTCTTAATATTACACGAGCTATTAAACCAACAATAGCAGAGATAAACATTAGAGGGTAAATTTTAACGCAAATATCCAAAGAGGAAATATATCCTAATAATAGGAGACACCGGTTTTGACCTCAACAATCCACTATCTTATTTCTCCACAACCCTAAACAATTTCTCTTGAAGGCCTCTCTCTCTCTCTCACTCTCATTCTCACTCTCACTCTCACTCTCAGATCCTCGGTGGTAACTAATAGGATGAGGTAAATATGAGCGGAAACAACGAATCAAAGTGTGGGGCATTGTTGAGCACAAAGAAAAAGAAAGTTGAATTTCATATGTAAAATTATAAGATTCCCTTTTTTTTTTAATATATAAGATGTTTCATTTCTATTTTTTCAATAAAATTTTAGATCTAGCTAACTTTAAAAGGGTACGGTATGGTGATAGACATTGAGGTCAATGACGTTCCTGCTACTATTCTCTTGACCTTTTTTTTTTTTTTGGTGTGAAACTTTCTTAGCCCTCCTTTCTTGTAAGTGCTTTTTTTCTTCTTTTTAGATTTTAATTTTTTAAAAATTTCTATTTAGAAGATCTAGATTTTATTATGCTTCAATACTTGTTATCTTCCTCCTCACTTAGTTTTAGGGATAGAATACATTGAATATTTTATGGATTAAAGAAATTGGCATGTAAAGCCTTTGAGTTTACATTTTGTATTTTGTTGCCAATTATATTTTCTTCTTCCTTCAATGTTTACAGGTTAAAAAGGCATGGAAAACGCATATTTTATAATACTACAACTATGGCATATTGGTTAGATTTTTTGTCCTTTATTGAATTCTTAGATCTATGGTAGAAGAAGAATCGTAATTATTAAACTTAGAAAATTTTATACTTCATATAAATTATACTGTATTTGTGTGTATGTTTGTATTTAGAATAAGAAAATCGTATAAACAAAATTGTGTCTCTTAAAGGTCTTTTAGGTTTGATTCAATTTTTTTATTATTGCACATTAATTCATTAAAAATAAAATTTTAAAAAATGCAATTTTAGGTAATTGCTAAGGCCCATAATTCGAACTGAAGCTTTAACTATGCTTTCTAACTTGGATCATAGTAAACTAGAGCAAAATATCTCCCAGTTATTCTACTCATTGTTTATAGAGTAAAAGATAGTTAACAATTTCTAAATTTAGATTATAATGGAATTTGTTTCTCTGTAATTTTTCAATTTAAGAGTAAGGATACTATATAAGATCCCCCACCATACATCCTACATGACAGCGACACTTTTGAGCTATGGATTTGGATGTTTGATAATTTAGCTATTAAAATAGCAGTTTGGTAGTGAAATGACACAAAAGGATGGAATGGAGGACAGCTTTTTGGAAAATAAATAATTTTGGAATGTAAATATGACTAATAGATAGAGGTTCTCAAGAGTCATTGACTACACCATGCTCCTAGGAGGATGTGCTCACACAAGCTATATAATTAAATTTATAATTAAAATATATATGACAAATAAATATAAAAAAATAATTAAAATATATATGCCAAATAAATATTAAAAAAACACACGTGCGTGACAAGTGAGAGTAATACTCTAAGAGCCTATGATAAATTGCAATCTTACCCTTTTCAGAACACTAAATGAACATCCATCAACTATCCCACTGCCCTGGTGAACATGACTTATGGGTACCCCGGAACCGGTTAAAAGGGTAAAGTTCTGGAATCGAAATCGGTCAAACGGTTCCGGGTAAGTTTTCTGAAATTTAGGAACTTGTCAAATAGATTCCGGTTCCAGCTTCAAAAATCATACCCTGAAACCGGAACCTAGAACCCTTAAAACGGGTAATGTTTTCAGCATTTTCAATTTTCAATTTGTAAATATTAGGCCTATGTAATTTCAGGTTCAATTAGTTTGTGGTTCTTGATATTTATTCTTTAAATGCAAAGAGAAGCAAAAATCGATGTTTTGCTTCTTGTTTCCTTTTGCCTTGGATGTTTAAGTTCTCTTCTAACTCTTCTTGTGGCAAATTGATTTGCCATTTATTAATGCTTGAAACGTATTTAATCAAAAAATATATAATTTTTAAGGCTTTAAAGTTTTTTTGATAAAAGTAATGTTATGGACATGGTACCGCAGGCTGGAATCGGACCTCGAGATTTAGGTTCGGGTTCTTACAATTAAGGAATCGGTAAAAAGGGTCATGTTCGGGTTTCTAGTTTTGGAACAGGGTAGTTGCAACCAATCACCCCTATTACTGAGTGCTTAAAATTATTATCATTGATGATTTAATCTGCTCAAAACACTAATGATATATTTGGTTAGATATAGGCAAAGTAGTAATATAATCAAATTGGTAGTGATTACTACATTATAATGTTTGGTTATAATTTTTTAAGAATTATTGACATATACCTTCCTTGTGCTATTTGGAAATGATTTGATTGATCGTGACCTTTTCATAATTATTTTTACCTTAATTGACCTTTACTAAATTTAATTACAGAGTACTCGTTTTCGATTAAGGGTGACAGTTAACGGGTTGAAAAGACACAAATGCCCTTCGTTTAAAATTTCACAATATGTAACGTTGTTGTCCAATTCTTGAAAGTCCGAGCTTCACTTTCTTCTTCAATGGTTCGGTTCGGAGAGAGTAGAGAGAGAATGGAAGGACATGCAGCTTCGTTGTGAAGTTCGAGGGCAGCCATTGATTAAGAGACGAAACCGGTTGAAGAAGAGACGGAATTGGAGAAAAAGAAGAAAAGAGAAAGGTTTGGCTGAAGAAGAAACGAAAAATTCGTGGTTGAAAAGGATCGAAATTTGGAAGTGTATGCGAGATTGACGAACTCTAAGGAAATCTCCTCTTTGCACATACTCTTACTTCAATTTCTGGTTCCATTTTCATTGAAAATCGGTATTGTTTCAAAATTTTTAGGGTTTAAAAAATTTTTGAAAACTTTGTTATTTTCGGTTCAATTGCATATGGACCCTGAATTTAGGGTGATTTTTGGTTCAAGCAATGGATGGCTAATATGGGGAGCAGGGATTTTGATAGGTATCATATTATTGATGTGGTTCGGGATGCTAGACTATTTCTTGCAAAGCCTAACATTAAGGGTGCTCCTAGGTACTTCAACATTGTTTCATACCCACCAAATAGGCAACCAGAACGATTGCCTATTGAATGAGATAAGGATGTTCAGAAATTAGGTGAGATATGGGCTCGTAAAAGGGGTTACATTGACTTCCACATTACCGAAAGGAGAAATGCATCATATGTAAATAAGATTGTGGAAGAACTTGATGGTTTAGATGTTGATGTTAGTAAACCTATACATGTGGCAATGGACAGTAGGGAGGAAGCATTAGTTGAACAATTTCAAATAGGCGTGGATGGAGATGAGAGTGTGAGAGTGGGCAGTAATATTGAAATTGATGGAGTTGGGCATGACAAAACAGAGGAAGTAGATGAAACTATATGGGATCAAATTGTGGCCTCTATAGATGAGTCTTTACTGCAAATGAATAGCCCACATAAGGCCAGCCCTTGTGATGTGTCTTCCATATTCCGTAGTTCTAATCCATCCCAAAACCAGTTGTTTAAGGTGGTGTTGGGTAATCCTAATTCGAGAAAATAGAGTCCGAAAATGTATGGAGAAGCTCCAAGAGATGTTCGGAAGAAGTCCCAAAGCCGCAAACAGTCCAAGGTTGATAAAGGCAAAGGAATTGTAATTGAAGAACCTCCTGTTTTGAGGTCCTCTCCTACTGTCGGGGGTAAGGCGATTGTTATGTGTGAACCTAAGGACAAAGGTAAGGGAGTTGTTACTTGTGAACCTGTTAAAGGGAAAGGTTTGTTGGTAGAGGAGCCCGAGAGTGATGACAGTTCATGGGGTGACTCGATTCCGAAGATAGTGAGTGGGGTGAGTATAATGAAGATTATGAAACAGGTAGTGAGGATAAGGATGAGGACATTAGTGAATCTTTAGTAGAAGAAGATGAAATATTTGATAATGATAGTGATAATGAGTGTGATGCTATTGAGAGGATGTATGAGAATGAGACATGGTGGGAACCAGCAGCTAATGATTCTATGGACATAAGAGAAGGGGATATGTTTCAAGACAAAGAAAAGTTTCTTGAAGTTATTAGAGACTACTCGAATATATAAAGGTTGGTTTTTGACTGCTATGAAGAATAAAAGAGCGAGGTACACAGCGAGCCTACAATGGGGATAACTGTAAGTGGAGATTATATGCTTCCCTTCTTCCACTACTAGAAAACCGACAATTAGCGACGGAAAAATGTAAAATAGTGACGAAATTTTCAAATTAGAGACGGAATTAGCGATGCACAACATCCGTCACTATTTACCGAGTCGCTAAAAATTAGCGACGAAATTTTCAGAATCCATCGCTAATTAACGACTGAACAGATGAAGGGACAACATTCCGAAGTCTGCTCCAATCGATGACGGAAAAGTGTGTTCCGTCGCTGAGATCAGCGACAGAAAATCACGTTCCATCGTTGATATCAGCGACGGAATATCCAGAAACACCGTCGCTATCCTTCGTCGCCGACGTCGAAATTATGTCGTTGTTCCGTCGCTAATCCGTTGCTAATCCGTCGCTAGTCCCGTCGCTGTTCCGTTGCTAGTTCATCGCGGTTTGGCCAGAATTCGACATTAGTTTTTCTATTTTTTGGATACCTAATACAAAAAAATGTGAATGGATATACAAATCCAACATTCACATTTGTCACAATTACATTTGACATTTACATATGCCACAACGTACACTACAAACAAGGTGTTCCTCCAAGTTAGATATACAAATCCAACATACATTTCACAACCATAAACAATCCAAACACATTTACAACCACTTCACAAGTTCACAAAAACAACCATACAAAAGTTCACAAACAACCATAAACACATTATCCAAAAGTTCGCAAAATGTTCACCAATAAACACGTTCGATCATAAAGAATTCAGGGTCCTCATTCTTCCTCTTCCTCTTCCTCTTCTTCTTCCTCTTGTCCTTGTACTCGCTCTAGGGTGAGATCCAGATGCTTGATGAGATTTTATAAATTTAGTGAAGCGTGCTATTGGCCCAACGAAACTCTCAACCTTTTCTTTGAGCTCCCTATTTTCCAACACAAGCACACGAGCATGCTCAATCCATTGATGTAATTCGAAGTTAAGTTATGCACTCGTTGCTCTCAAATTTGAGTCATCCGGAGTAGCAACTTTCGTTGATTTGAAGGACAAGATGTTTTTAAGTTTTTTGCCTCGGATCCAAGTCCATAAATGCGACCTTTCTTGTTTGCATTGGCTTTTACCCACAACTCATGTTGTGAAGGGGTGGACACAGGATCCTCTTCTAAGTTGGGATCATCGGTGCAAGGTTGAGTGGGTTGAGTGTTTTACAACTTTTCCCACTCTTTTTCAAACTTTTCATGAATAATATATAAATTTTTGAGGCATGTAACTATCAAAGGTCGTCAAAGAAGACCTTATATTGAAAAATTTGAAAATTGCATATATAAGGTAACTCATATAAATGGCCTTGGATTTCTAGTCAACTCATTGGTCCTTTTTGGTCTTGTGGGTTCGTGAAAAGAGATGTGTTAGTAGAGGAAGAACTCCTTTAAGCTCGTTCATCTAAATACGAAAAAGTTATTAGACATTCAATTTACTAATTTGAACATGTTAGTAGTTGCATGCGTACTCACTAAAAGAATATGTACCAATCGTCGCTTATGCTTCATCATAGGGATTGAGCCACAAGTATAAAGTGATGAACTAAGTCCACCTTGATCAGCATTGCGGTTTTTCTAAGCCTCGCTCACGGAACTTCTTGGACTCAGCAGCTTCCTATCTGTTCTAACAACTCTTTCGAGTAGTTGTCACCTAACCATATTGGCTTCTTTTTAGTTGTCCTTGCTTTCAGCATGAAGTCCTTCAATCGATCACTTCCTTTCTTCTTAAAATTTCTTCTGTTTGGGACTTCATCGGTTGGAGACAAAGTGTAAAATTTTTATATAAATGAAAAAGTAGTTTATAAGTTATAAAAATATAATATAATACTTAAACATACACAATAAGTCATTATGTTACCTTAAATTTAGAAAATTAAAGATGTGTCATTACCTTAAACTCAGAAAACCAAATATCTCATTGTGATCGAGGAACTTTACCCCATGTAGGCCATGATCCATCATACTTACTTTGGAAGATGTGGGAAATTGTGCTCACTACTTTATCAATAGGAAAGAACCTAATCAAGAAACATACAAAACAATTAGTTATAATATTCTATTATTAAGCTTATTTCATTTTATTACTTATTATCACACTTACCCTTCGCCATCTGGCTCAATGGAAATCTTTAATCGGCTACTAGCATTGATTGATTCAAGCTCACTAGCATGCTCATCGCCTGCATCGGTTGCACCATCATTCATATGCCTTTGTGGTGAGCTTTGTTCGGCTCCAATGTTGATTTGTGGTATAAATGTCATACCATATTGGTTATATGAGTACGTATGGGGCGGGTTCGAGTATAGATGAGCATGATGAGAATGTGGAAATGAGTTGTACAAACCCCCCATTGGAGTTTGCATGTGAGGGATGTGCGCGATGTTTGGGGCTGTACCCAATGGAGGTTGGAAATAAGGAGGGTTTGGGATGAATAACCCACTCATAAGAGTTTGGTTGTAAGGGGAGTGTGGAGAGAGTGTTCCACCTATAGGAGATTGAATGGAGGGTTTTGAGGGGGCTAAAAGTATTTACATTGTCACCTTCACCATCGGTATTGACGTTGTTTCTAGTCCTTCCCGAGTTGCTGATGTTTTCGACCTGCCTCTATCTCGTTCCATAATTCCTAACATAAACAACATATAAACATTAGTAAACATCGCGTAAGCGTTAAGAAATTGTTGCACCTTCAAATAAGCATTAAGAAAGTACACGTTAGTGAACAACACGTAAGCGTTAGATATAAAAATATTCTTCTATTAAGAAATTACGCGTTACTCAATCTAAATTGTTTCACCTTCAATACATTAGTAAGAATTAATTTGATTACAACATAAATTAATGCCATTCAACATAAAACAACATAAAAGAAGACATAACTTGTGACAACATCCATATTATTAGCCATCATCCTCATCATCGGTTTATCATCGTCTTCTTCACTATCCTCTTTGTCATGATTGAATATGAGATGTTCTTCTTCCTCGTCGATGATTTTATCATCATCCCATTCACCTTCATCATCTTCTTGACCATCCTCTTCTTCAATAGCATCCTCAATCCCATTTCTATATTTTACTCCTAACTATTTATTTCATCATTAAACTAACCATACCTAATTAGTATAAATAAACTCACACACAAATATACTTATAAAATTATTTCAAAATTTACAACAGTAATTTTATTTCTAATTTCACACAATTAACCGCTATTTATTGATAAATTGTCAAAAGTTCAATAAATTTATAAATAAACCACAAACAATTGCACATAAATCACAAACAACATTTACTTCAACTTCAACAATTTCTTTCAACAAATCTAACCTCACATACTTTAAACAACACAACATATATACATAAATCACACAATTGCACAATTATTTTTTCAAATTCATTCACAAACAACATTAAATTGCATTAAAGTATATAAAATCATCAATTTATATTAAATTATTCAAAACCCTAACTCCAACAACAATGAAGAAAACACTACCTTAAAACACTTGTTAGGCGGCGGTGGAAGTGGCGGCGGTGGAAGTGGCGGCGGCAGCAACGATGGTCTCCTCCCCGTCCTTCAACTACTCCGGCCAAACTTCACGAATAGAAGGGCAGTGAGACCGGAAGTAGCGGTGGCGGATGTCGGCACGGGCGGCGGACAGTGGCAATAATGGACGACCGGCGGTTGGGTACTCTTGCTCACTATCGCCGCACTCGCTCTCTCCGGTTTCGCTTCGCTCGATCCGGACAAGAGGTCGGATCCGAAACTTATATCAGGTTAGCGACGTGAACAGTTGTCGTTGATCCGTCACTAACCTAATTTTTTTTTTAATTAGCGATGGACCAGCGACGACCTGCAAAATTAATTTTATTTTAGTTTTATTTTTGCTAGATCTAGAAATTTTTATTCCTCTAGCTACTGACTTAGCGACGAAAAAATCCGTTGCTATTCCCGACAGACGACATAAACGGATATCCATCGCTAATGCCGTCGCTGTCCGACACACTTGCTACTTTTTGTCGGTTCCGTTGTTGATTCTGTTGTTGTTTGGCGACTGAACCGTATCCGTTGCTAATTAACGGTTTTGTAGTAGTGTTCATGATGGTGTAACCTTCCATATTAAGGTTACACATGGTGGGCATAATTGTTCATTTCTCCAAAACAATAGAATTGCATTTTCTCCTTGGATAGCAATGCATCTATGTAAAGACGTTAGAGCTAATCCCGAGATTGATATCAAAGGGATGGCCAACATTTTGATGCAAAAGTTTGGTTTATTTAGACCTCAGCGCATATTAAGGAGGGCAAAGAGGAAAATAATGGAAGTTATCCAAGGCAAGAAAGAGAAAGGGTATGAGTACTTAGCTAGGTACACTCAAATGGTTAAGGAAGCAAACCTTGGCAAGTGTGTGCTATGTAAGATGGAGTGAGCCTATGACGAGAGGGAGGCAACCCTGTTTTTCATAGGATGTTTATAAGCTTTGATGCTTGTAAGAAGGGGTTTCTTGCTGGTTGTAGGAAGTTCATTGGGGTGGATGCTTGTCATCTAAGAGGACCATATAAGGGGATTCTACTCACTTGGTCTTGAATGGGACAATCATTGTTTTCCAGTTACATATGCTATAGTGGACCAAGAGAGTAAGGACAACTGGTTTTATTTTCTGAAAACAGTCTAAGAGGTATTATAGGGGATGACTTTGAAGGCCAGTACACCTTCATTGCAGACATGATTCAAGGTAAAAGGAATACATATTAAGGTTGTTTTTTTTTTTTGTTATTTTCAATTGGAAAATGTTATTTTCAATTGCGAAGTTGCAGACTAATGAATATGTTTTTCCCATTGTTTTTTTATTTTCTGTTTGTAGGGTGTAATAGCTACAATTGAGGTAATGCCGACAGCTTCAAAAGGAGGATTTGCACAGTTCATTATTTGAGGAATTACAAGAAATTGTTCCATGGGAAGAAATTAAGCAGCACTTGTAGGGACGACAACTTATAATCATTACATCCAAAAAAAAAAAATACAACATGGATGCTCTGCAGAAGGAAAACTCGGCTGCAGTGACATGGTTTCTTGAAGAGCCACAAGAATATTGGTGCAGGGATTTGTTTGATACATCCACAAAAGCTCCTAACCATTCCACAAATTTTGTAGAAACTTTTAATAATGTCATTAACTTCTATAGAGAGAAGCCTGTGTTTGCATTATGTGAACATATAATGGAGAAGTGGACTAAGTGGATTGTTGAGAGGAGAAAAATGGCTTCAAAATGGAAAGGAAAAATTGTGCCCGATGTTAAAGATACTTTGAAGAAATTGGAGAAAGATAGTTGGGGCTTAACTTTGAGGTTTTGTGGGGATGTCATGTTTGAGGTAGTTGAGGGTAGGACTAAGTTCATCATGAACCTAGACATGAGGACCTGTGACTGCAATTACTGGCAGATCTCGGGTATTCCTTACCTGCATGCTATTAGGTCCATATTGCACATGAATCATAAGGTAGAAGATTGGGTTGATGAGTGTTACAACATTCAAAAATTCAGGGCAATTTATAGCGTCAATATTCACCCAATCAAAGACCCTCATTTCTGGCCTCCCATGGATGAAATACCTATTTTAGCACCCCTACCTACTCAAAAGAGAAGAGGCAGGCCACCAAAAGATAGAAAGAGGATATGAAGAATGCAGAAAGACAAGTAAAAAGAGAATGAAAAGATGCAGCACAATGAGATGCAAACTATGCCATCAAATTGGGCATAACTCAGCAAGTTGTCCATACAATGAAGAGAAACAAGTTGAAAGAGAGGCCAAAAAGCCGAAGAAAAAGAAAGCTGTAATAAATACTGAAACAAGACCAAAAGGAAGGCCAAGAAAAAGTAAGACCTTGAACATAACCGCATTTGAGCAGCCTTCCTCTTCTGTTCCGACCATCTGCAGTCCTCCGTTTCTTTCATAATCTTTTTCATCACATGTGAGTCGAGCCAACAAGCTATGCTTTCCAACAAGAATCCATCCTCTAAGAGCCAGCAAGACACCTCCCAAGAGCCCTGTGTAAACCAGAAAGAGGAAGATTGATGTGCAGGAGCTAAGGAGGAGTAAAAGGGGAAAGATGTTTCGAGTGAGAAAGAGTTTGTGATATTATATATTTTGGACAATATGGACACCTTTTTTGGAGAATGGGTGGTTGTAATGCTTTTAATGCTTTTGTTTTTTTTTTTTAACTTTGCAATGCTTTTGACCTGGTCATTAGCTAGTTGGACTATGTGGTTATTTTATTTTGGACAATGTGGGAAACTTTTGACTCGTTTGTTAGGGACATATTTTGTCTCTTCAATGTACATAAACTTCACATTTTCAACTACTTGTCATTTTCTTTCTTAAGCTATTTACCAATTCTGCCTGGTGGTTGTTAGCTTCGGAACTTCACTATCATTATTGGTTTGTGCTTAATTTCTAGCCCCTCGCCCCCATGGTTATATTCCAAGTACAAATTTAACACAAGTCAAGCAATAATATAGCACAAGTTTCAAGCAACAATGTAATTCATGCACTCAAAACAGAAGTTAAACAACAATACGACACAAGTCAAGCAAAAATCTTGGACATTTCATTCATTCAAATTCATCACATACATATTAGCCATATCCTTTATCCATTCAAAATACACCGTACTTAGTCTATGCTCATACTTCATATCTTCGATGCAATTGTAATCACCACTATCAAAAAATTACCTAGACACATAAACACTATTATCCTAGAAGTTTCCAAGTTTCTATCAGCCATAGCTTTAATATCCATCTTCATTAGCGTAATATCATTTGCTATGCTCGTCATATGATCCTTTATCTCGATGGTTACTTCATTAATATTACATCCAAGCACGCCTTTCTTCAGCAACACCAATTCCACTACTTTGAGTTGTGTTTTTCCCCTTTGAACTTCATCTTCTGCAGCCCAAAATAAAAGGCACTCGCATTTCTTACAAACATAGTAAGGCCTTAGGAAGTTCTTCTAAGATCTGGACACACTCGTATTCAACATCACAAGGCAATATGCATCTTGGACAATTAATTTTCTTTCTCTCATCATCGAATCCCCGATTAGAAGATCCATCCATACTTCTCATTGTATCTAAACAACACAACAACACCAAATTTGGTGGGGATAGATGCAGATAGAAGAAGATAAGAACAACGAAGCATATAAAAATAATAACAAAAACATTATGAGTGAAATTGAAAAGAGGAAGAATAAGATATTATTAGATTTTGTATCTCAAGATTCACGGGCTCCAATTTCTGATTTCAATTGCTCCAATTTTCAAATTACCGTGTACATATTTTGTGTGTGTGCAGTTCCTCCTTTGTGAAGTTGGGTCCTCCAAGTGAAGAACAAGATAGGAACAAGAAGAAGAAGAGATATAGGTCCTCGATGAGAGAACAAGAGATAAAGAACAAAAGAGATGAAGAAGAAAAGAAGAGATGAAGAACAAAAGAGATGAAGAAGAAGATGATATAATATAAGGAATTTTAGGTTAAAAGAGAGAGCATAGACAGTTAAGGGATATTGTGAAATTTAAATGAAGTTCATTTTCATCATTTAAACCTCTTAACGGTGACCCTTAATCAGAAACAAGTACCATGTAATTAAATTTAGCAAAGGTCAATTAAGGTAAAAATAATTATAAAAACGCCAGGGTCAATAAAATCATTTCCAAATAGCTCAAGGAAGGTATATGTCAATAATTTATTTTTTTATGTGATCAAAATTGTATTAATTACATCAACCTCTACTTATGTAAATACAATTACTTACACATTTACTAAACAATCATGATTACGGCCTTATTCCATTTAGCTTTATCTTTAATCTTTACAATTGATTATAGGTGCTTATAACCTCTGTTTACAACTTTTTATAACTAATTTTACAACTATGTTACAACTCATTACATACTCGCTTACAAGATATTTACTTTATTTTTTGTTGCTATGCTCACTATTAAAAAATGCTTTTCCATGAATCAAGATTTCCCTTTTTTCCCCAAAAACAATAGAACCCACCCGCCCGGGTTTTCTTCACTAATATGATGATTTCCTCTTTTTCCCCAAAAAGAATATAACCCCCTCCCCGGGTTTTCTTCACCATCATTGTCATATTAGTAATAAATTTCATATTAACCATAGTTTTCTATTACAAAAATGATAATTATAATCATATAAACTATAAAAATAACTAAAATATATGGAAAAAAAAATTATAACGATTTAAACCCAAAAATAATTAATATTTAATTTAATTTGTTAAACTAGAAATAGAAAATTTACTATTCCTTTCTCCACCTTTTATTCCATTTAAACAATAAACTGTGATTCTATATATTTTTTTAAAATTATTATATATTAATTTAATTGCTAACACCACTTCATGGAAATTCTAGATCCGTCACTGGTGGTTGTGTGGGGCAGCTAGCAATATATGCTTGGTTTAAAATGTGTGGTTGTGCACTTGTACAGGCATGTCGCATAGAAAACAACAAACAACAATTATTAAAAAGAATCTTGCTGAAAAAGGAGGATAAGATAGTGTAAAAAAACAAAAAAGGGAATCTATGTGTTTAAAAGCATGTGCCTCTGTTTGACCATGCCCTTAGTTCTGCTTCCCTTACCCATAGTTCCTCTTCTCCTTCTTCCACCTCTTGTTGCTTGTCCAGTGGAAGCAATTACCTCTTGTCGACCTACAAAGGTGGTTGGATGTGCCCTTGACTTTTCTCTGCTTCTATTTGATGGGCCAAAGTCAATTGTTGCCCAACTTCAAAGGTGGTTGGATACTTTCTTAGTTTTCCTCTACCTCCTCTTGCTGGTGGTTAAGATAATGGTGGATTGCTTGCTTGATCTTTATGAAGGTGCTTTCTTTTGTTGTGTCCAGCTTGGTGGTAAATAGCACAAATCATAAAAAGTTCATGCTTTCTTTACTTGCCTTTTTCTTAGAGTCTTCATGTGGATCTTTCCTTGTGTTTTTCTTAGGTCTTTAGCAAGAATTTTTGACGTCAAGAGGGTCCAATGGTAACTAGTTTTTATGCCAATGTTTATGTCCCACACATGTACATGACATCATTGTCTATTCATAAGCCCTCATGTATATCCGCCTCTTGAAGAAAGGATGAATTAATTCTTCTGCATCCTATTTTAGCTACATTGCATAGGTTATGACATGATAGAAAGACACTCCAGTCATGTCCTATACTCTACAAGTGTATGTAAAGGCATTCATATTCACATGCACACTATCTACCCAATGATTCACTTCAAATACCTTGTTCCCACTTGGCAAGTGTAGACATCTAAAATATATCATCCTTATCTTTTTATTTATTTTGTGTATTTTGTTAGTCCGGTAATGAAGACTCGGTCTAGTTTGTAAGATCGGGTAAAAATCGGACTAATGCAGTGTGGTGGAAATCGGTTTAGCCCACAAAACAGCCTAAACAAATTTTCTAGGGTTGGCTAGCCCACAAATCAACACCTCGGTGGACCCAAATCAAGTTCGAGTCCGAAGCCTAGAGCCGAACCAACACTCGGACCATTCAGCTGCTCAAAACACAACATTATGCCTTCGTTCGGTGGCTAAGCCAGGCAAGTTTCCCAGACGACTATACGATGTCATTTTGGGTCCAATGCTAGACCCCAAGATCCTCTCGAGTTGTTTTGACTGGTTCAACTTCTCGATTTTTTCTTTATCTATTTCTGGTATTTTCGGACTGGTTCTATCTCGTTAACGAGCGGTTGGAGGTCATTTTTAGGGTTTCTTAAACAATAAAAATTTATATAACTAGGGGTTTCCCTTCTCATTTACACAAGTTTTTAGCCTTCTTTCCGCCCCTAAATTGCTCGAAACTCTCCTTTTTCTCTTTTCTACACTATGTCTCTCTCATACTCCCAAATCCCTTTCTAAGCCCTCACAAAAGGCCTTATTTCTCCACTTTTTGTACTATTGATTTCCCATTACTATGCTGAAATCCGACCGAGATTCGAGCTAACACATGGGTCAACCTCGAGGGCGTCGTTCCATCACTTGGAGTTTGTTTTTGTATTTTACTTAATTTTTGTATTTAATATGTTTTTGTATTTTGGATTAAGATTTAATCGTTCAACTTTCCACCCCGCTCGACGTAATTTCTTTATCGCTTTTCTTTCTTTATCTCTTTATTTATTGTTTTCTTTTAATTACTTTATTTAACGCTTTACATCACATTTTAGTTGCTTTTATTTCCGCCTACAAAATGATTATTTCTTGTTTTTCTTAATGCAATTTAAACTCACCTTTTCAATTAGTAGAGGTTGTCTTTTGTCGGGCGGAATGAATATCGTCCCTCTTTGTTTCGTACCTTTACTCTCGAACACATGATCATTGGTTTAAGACCTATGGAGTCCTTTTAAAACCTTTTTCCGATTTTGAGTCTTTGTATCGAATTTAGAAAAGTGTGTCTTTTTATTTTTGTTAGTTTTTATTCCTAAAACTAACCAACTCCTCCTCTTTTAGCCTTTTATTTTAAAAAATGCATCTCAACTTTTCTTTACAAAAAATTAGAAAAATTGGAAAACAAACCGACAACGTTAAGCCATCCGGCCAAGACTCGCCTTGGTAGTATAGGCCGGATGGCCGGTGCCGGTTAGCAACCTCGGTGGGCCGGTGCTGGCCTCCGGATGCTACACGGCTCGGCTTTTGGCCTAGACAACTCCATTGCCTGGTCCAACAACTTTGCGATAGGTAGGTTTTTCCTTTTTTTTTTATGTTTCTGTCTAAATAAAAAGTACCTCGGGACTTCTAGAACTCTTTCGAAAATAAAATGATTTCCTAAAATCACCATTCAAACCCTTCTTAAATATCCTTTAAAAGCCTTATTTTTCACTTGATTGTAGGAACGGTCCACGCACCCCTGCGGGCGGAGGGCCCAAGCTTTCCCAAGAATTGGCGTGTTTTTATTAATTTTTCTTTTTGAAGATGAAAATAATTTAAGATTTTAAAGATTGATTTTTGAAAATAGGGAGGAACCTCTTATTTAGATTTCCAAATTTTACAAACTAAGTTAAAATAAATTAAATAAGGTTGAATGGCATTTTTATTAATTGTTTTATTTTGATAATTAATTTTAGAAATTCTGCGATATTATTTCACAACTTAAAGATAAAAAAGTTAGGGTTTATTGATTCGCCGTAGAGCTTTAGGGCCAAACTGGTGTGAAAACACTGGTTTGGACCAAAGCCCCATCCATTGACCACTTGGCACTAGCGAGAGCCAACACCGCGTTTTAGTTTTAGTCTTGATCTTTGGCCTGGTTGGCAGATCCAGAAACCTCTGTTCTTTTTTTTTCAAGAAAAATAACCACGAGGCGGTTTAAGAGAAATAAATAAAAAAAGGAGTCGCCAATCGGTTTTAAAAGTAAAAACTAACAGAAATAAAATAAAGAAATGCTCTTCCAATCTTAGTATGGGAAAGCTAAGCTTGAAAAAGGTTAAAAAAATGACTCCATAAGTCTAGAATAGAGAATCTAGATTCGGGGCGAAGGTATGAAATGTAGGGATAAACCCTTCCTTTCCGCTTCGTCAAACGACGGTCTTTACTAGTTTGGGAAGTTTTGCTCTTGGAGAGACTAAGACATCCTAGAGGGGGTGAATTAGGGTGATGGAAGATTTTTGTGAATTAACAAATTATTTTGCTAAGCAAAGACTTCGAAAATAATTCGAGTCTATATTGAACACGAAATAGATAAAACACGAAGTTATGTGCAAACCCTCATGGGGCAGAAAACCATGGACAGTGCTAATCCAAGCGCCAAGTTAAATCCATTATTTTGGATCCACAAAATAAAATGACTCGACTCCTTAAAGGATTGCTCCCTTATACAATTCTATTACAAGTTTTCCTAGACTCAAAAATTCTATTATCCGATCTAGTACTTTCTAAATGAGGTAACCTTTACAGTTAGGGAACAAGCGAGCCGAGTTACCTTTTACAGCTCAGTCAAGGGATTTAGCAGAGAATTGAAAATGGAAGAGTGATTACAAGACTTTCTCTTTAAAACTCGAAAGTAGGAATGTATGAAATTGAGTTGTAAAAGCTAGAAGATTGAGTGAGAGTAGATTCTATTTAATTCCAGCAATGTTGATCCATCTTCAAGTCTTGTAGGAAGGCTTCTATTTATACACAGCAGGGCAAAGTTACCATTAAGAGTGGTTCCGGACTTGTGAGTTTCATTAGCCATTGTAACGGGTAGTCTAAATCGGAAAAGGAACTGCGGCAAGATGAAAGTTGTGCTTAGGTCCTTAGCTCGAAAAGTAGTCCATCCCAATGGTTGTGAATGAAATCTAAGATAGAAACACCTGTTAGACTCAAAGTTATAGTTTACCGGATTTGGTAACAAACAACCCCGACATGGTGTTTGAGTCTTGTCTAGAAAATGTGTTTTTATGTTTGCTAGTGTTTAACGAGTAAGAAGCTAGTTGCTTTTGCTTTTCAAAATAAGATTAAAATACTTTAATCAATCTGCAAAAGCAAATCAAAGTGGTACTTAAAGTATAAAAATGTTATGGTCCAAGATTAGGTAAAGATAATAATTAATTCATAATAATTAAGTGTTTAATTATCTTCAGTTTGAAAGAATGAAATTTTCTGAGTCTAATATTCATTTAACATTTGAAAATTTGATAAAACTAACTACCATGATGCAAATACCCAAACTTTCAGAATATCAAAAACACGAGTATATCTCAATATTCAAATATATTTTTAAAAAATAACATGTACATATATACATCATATGTGAATATATAAAATTCAAACAACACATAAGAAAACCACAATTGTTCCTTTTCTCTTTTAATTAATTAATTTAAGAAAAATTAAAACCCAAAGATAACATAAATATAGGTCAAAGTAGTAAATCTGGACCAATATAAAACGCATTAATCAAATTAAAATATATATAGAAAAAGAAATAAAACTCCCATATTACCATTATTTTTAGTAAACAATTATGATCAGGAGAACATAATATCAATCCTGCAAAAGATTCAACAACTTTCAAAACTTGAAATCATTTAATCTTGCTTGAACTAAGGTTCAATCACTCCTAAATTTACTATCAAACCAACATTTGATAATTTTATAAATATTAGTATTATATATAGTATAGATAGTGTTCCACATAACAAAATGCTTAAGTAATTCCACGAATTAGTGAAGAAATAGTATCACCATTTGATCTTGCTTCAACTAAGAATTTGAAATGTTTGAGTTTAAAATAGATTTAAATTGAAGCCAATTAGAAAAGATTTCATTTGATCCAATCCAATTATAATTATGTCATAAATTTTTTCTTTTGTGTGTTTCAATTAATGGAAATTAAATTTTGTAGACTGTCAACAGTACTTTAGTGAGATATGGAGTAATATCATATATTTTCCCTTACGTCAACTTTAATGGATGATCAAACATACGAAAAAAAGAAAAATTTTGAGTGTTTGTTTGTTCTTTTTTTTTTGTAATTTTTGGGTTCTGGGTGTATGGAAATATGATAATTAGTGAATAGTAATGGTAAAACTCCACTAATTAAGAAGAATATGAAAAATTTTTAAAATTGCTAGGCCAAGGTGGGGAAAATATTTTGTAGGGACAATTCAATTTGTTGTTTGCTAGGTGCAGTTGGTATAGCTCTTCTTGGTGAGGATTACACGAAAGTCAATTCTAATTTTCTAATCATTTCATTCTAGCTTTCATCAAATTTTATTTACAATTATCTTGTTTTCATTCTACAAATCAAAACATAAATAAATAAATAAATGTTAATATACAACTTGTGACAAGTGAGTCTCAGAAGTCTATAGATGAATAAAAATCTATTTTTTTCTTTTTTAAAGATCAATTATTATCTTTATATTGGATAAAACTCTTACATTCACTCACAAGTCATTATTTTACAATTTTTAAAAGATTACTATTATATGTAGTTATATTATTATTATTATTATTATTATTATTATTATTATTATTATTATTATTATTATTATTATTTTAGTAGTAGTAGTATTAGTATTAGTATTAGTGTTTATATTAATTTATGTTTGTTTCTATTCTTTTTATTCATTTTTCTATTCATTTTTGCAACATAAGTTATTTCTATTCGTTTTATCTGCAACGTGGAACAAGCCCTAAGTTATGAAACCTTGTACTCTCTTAGTGGTTTGGAAGAATCCGAGTTCATTACACATCATGCACCACATTAGCATTAAAACTAATAATTAGCTCAACCTTGGACTAGGCCTCAATCAACATTCGGGCGTAGTGAAGCCCAATCCCCATCTGAAAGGTAAAACTAGGGCTTAATGGTGAAAAACACTTTTCTACCCTTGACCTTTTTGCCAGTAGATATTTTCCTTTTTGCACAAATCTCGTTATCATAAAGAATCTTATTTCGTGCAATCATTCCAAAACTTCCTAGAGAAGTGCATACTCTTTCTTATATCCGGTGATCGGGTCATTCGGTTCGGGTTCGGGTTCGGTTCGGGTTAGTTCGGTTTGGGTTAATTTCGGGTCGATCTTGTTCGGGTCCGGTTCGGTTTCGGGTTCGGGTCAACTTTGGGTCGATCTCGTTCGGGTCCGTTCGGTTTCGGTTCGGGTCAACTTCAGTTCGATTCAACTTCGGGTCAATCTCATTCGGGTTCGATTCGGGTTAATTTCGGATCTAGTCGTAATCATGTCACTTTTTGGGTCAAAATCGATTCAAAATTGTACCACTATAGGCACAAAAGTCCATCCCGAGAGACCTAACAAAAAACGTGGGTTGGGTCACTTTTATTAGGGTTAAATCGATTCGGATCCGATTCAATTCGGGTCATTTTGGGTTCGGTTCGGTTTCGGTTCGGGTCATTTTGCATTCGGGTCGGTTTCGGTTTGGATCATTTCGGGTCGGTTCAGTTCGGGTCGGTTCATTTCGGTTTCGGGTCAAAATTGGTTCAACTGTTTCGAATGTCGATTCGGTTTGGGTTTCGGGTTGTTCGGATTGACCCGTTCGGTTCGGGTCGGTTTTGCCAGGTTTACTCTTTCTAGAGATCATAATCATCATCAATCATCTTTCCTCTTACCTTCACGAAGATTACAACTTTATTTTAATGTTCACTAAACTTTGACTTTTTAGCACCACGACTCCATCTTTGAAGAATCCACCTTCAAATGTCGGTTCATTGAACATCTCTTTAAAGATTGAATTTTTATTCATCCTTCGCCTTATTTGCCTAACTTGAGCATTAAAGGGCGCTCCAAGGATCCAAACCCTAGAATCTACCGTTATGCATGTCAGGACCACACCAAGCAAGGATATGTTAGCATTTAAGCCTACAAGGAATAGGGGTGTTCATCGGTCTAGGATGGGAGACCTTCACCAAAGATCGTATAAGAGAATAATTGGACCAAAGACTAAACCAATGAAATATCGATCCTAGACCGGACCAGAACGGTGAAACTTGGATCGAACATAGACCAGACTCAATAAGGACCAAATTATGTAAGCGTCTCCCTTTTCTCATTATTCAAATCTCTTCTTATTTTAATGAATTGATAAATATCATATTTGTATAGGTTTTTATGAAGGTTTGATCTTGATTTTATGAGAATAGTGTGCATGTATGAGTTTTTGTACTCATTTTTCTACATTATAATTGGGTTTTGTATTTTTGGTATATTTTTTTACATAAACTAGACTCATTAAAATTTCCAAAGAATAAAAAATCGCATCATTCAAAGTTTGGATGAGAAAGCTAAGAATGTTAGACAAGTTAGCATTGAAATCCAGGCCACTGCCATGGGCATAGCCACAACTCGTGGCATATACTCGAGATCCGACCAAGTTATATTATTCCCCCATGGTTAACCCATGCCCGTGGAAGAGGCCACGACCTTTCTGACGGGCCATGGCGGGGTAATTTTTGCATGACTACCAGTCTTCTCCCTAATTTTGGCAATTTTTTGACTCAGTTTTTACTATAAGAAGACATGAATCACCCCCTATATCATCCATCCACAATGTATACTATCCTAGATTAGGTTTAGATCAATTCTTAGAGTTAGAGTTTGAGGGAGAAAATTATATTTTTAATATTGAAATTTTAGAGCCTTGTTGATTTTTATGGTTTTAGTTGTTGAATTTTAAATTGGGTTGATTGCATATTTGATCGATTCCAGAGGTTTGATTTTCAAGTGAATTTGTTGGTCATTCTCTTGTTTGATCTTAGTTGTTGGATGAAATACTATTAGATGAATTTAAATAACAAAAAAACTAGAATTAGACCTGATTGCGTGGAGTCTTGAAAAAGTCGCACCAATTTGGAGAGCAACTTTGATGATCTTCATGCTTAATGGGTCTAGATTGATTAAAAACCACAAAAGTAGGGGTTGGATTGATTTTAGGCACTTTGTTATATCTTACAAAAGAATAGTGATACTTTGATTATTTCTATTTAAATTAATTCACTTATAAAAAAATTTTTTATTTCTTGATTTGAGTCAACTTTGGTGATCGATTTGTTAGTTGTAATTTTTTAAATTGTTTATGTTTTAGGATAATATCAATTCTCACATATTGATTTATTTTGCAAATTTAGATGGAATATATCTTAATAGATTGACCTTGTCCCTGTGAATATGACCTTGATAGTGGTACAATGATATACCTTTATACTTGCATGGCTATCATGGACACTTGTTCAAATTTCAAAGCTTTAATTTTCTATATTAATAATATACAAGCAATTAGCAACATTCTATAATTAATATCACAAAACAAGGGGGAACTAAGTGTTTTACTCAAACCATAGACCTTAATTCTTAGACATCAATAAAGAAAAATAATGGGGTGAGATACGGAGAACAAAGAGACAGACTGTGTGGGAGGTGAGAGAAAGGCGCAAGTCTTTCATGAATCATGAGTGAAATGCTAGGATGAGAAATTGAACACAATTGCCAAAATACATGTGATGTAAAAAAATCCTATTTTTATTTGGTATTTAGTCTAGACTATTGGATCTAATCAGACTATAGACTTAATAAGAAAAATTCCTAGATCGAGCACCAGACTAAATTTATGTAGTTATGATCCAGGATGATTTTCGGTCTGATATAGTTTTGCATCAAATAATGTATAGCCCTAACTAAGAGTATAAGCCCATTCTTCTGATTGATCAATATAAATCACCATCAAAGTTTATTAGGAAACACTTAGTAATTTGAGAAGTTATCATTGAACTATAAGTGCTACAGCTTAATGAACAAACTAGTTTCTAACTAGTTTGTAACTCATCATTATTAGTATTACAACTTAATGAACAAACTAGTTTCTAACGAAGACATTGATTTTGTTTTAAGTGAATCATCAGTAGTAAGTAAGTTTATCGATAAGGTGTCATGTTTTATATATCTAATTTTTGTTTTTTATTTCTTTCTGTATGTAAATTTTTTGGAAAAGCAGGGGTATCAAGCGACACCACTTCATTTAGCATAGATCCGGCCATGAATCAACCCCTTCCAAGCATAAAATCTATGAAAATTTTTCATAAATCAGCCCTAATAATAATTTTTACCCTATAAAGTTTACTAAGTTATCTACCAAAAACAAAAAGGAGTGTTAAAGGTATCAATTTTAAGGATTTTTTCACATCCAAATAAAGAGAATTAACCAAAGAGTTGATACTTCTCTCTTTACCAATCAAGATTTTAAAATTTTATTTATAAAAAGGAGTAAAGTGATTGCTAAAGTATATTGAGAATAGATTAGAATTCGTTTACAATAATTCCCTTGAGGTTTAGAAGAAACCATAATTATGTATGAACAATACTTACCAAGAGAATAACTAAGAGAGGCAAAAGGGGACTGGCGGCGGCCGACGGTGAGAGAGGGGCAGCATGAGAGAATGAGAGGTGCGATTAAGAGAGAAAGCACATGAGGAAGAGGGATAACATGACGGAGGGAGAGAATGTGAGGGAGGGAAGTTAATCATAACTAGAATTGTTTTATGGCTGAATCACGATTGTAGAGGAAGGGAGAAAGGGAGAGAGGAAAAATATTGTAATATTTTTTATAATTTTGGAAATTTTCATTATTGTTTTTATCAAGTCACAAAAATATTCCAAATTAGGAAAAAAAAGAAAATGGGAAAATATGTATGCTGAATTTTTTATTATCATTGATTTAATTGAATGAATTGGGCTTCGTTCTAATTTCCTAATTTCTATAGACCCAAAACGCTAAATCGTACTCGTGCGAGCTCAAGTTAACTGACAATATTTTATTAGAATTAAATAATGAATAATATTATTAGGAACTCATAATTCATGAATTTTTGAGGTTTCCTATAAAGAGAGCAGGATGGGGATTATAGGAATGTGATTTGAAGATTTGCTCTTGGAGAGGTTAAGTCACCCTAAAGGGGTGAATATGATGATGGAAGATTTTTGTGAATTAACAGAGAATTCTGCTCATCAAAGATCGAGAAAATAATTCTGAGTCTAGATTGGACTCGGAAACAAGTACAACACGGAATATACGTGGAAATCCTCCTTGGACAGAAAATCACGGACAGTGCTAATCCAAAAACCAAATCAAATCTATTATTTTGAATCCACAAAATATAGGGACTGACTCTTTACAGAATAGTTCCCTTAGACAATTCAATTACAGGTTTTTCCTAATCTCAATGGCCTTTGTCACTAAAAGTTGTGCTCTTGTTCCCAAGTTAAAGCATATTTTTTTTTGTTAGGGGTCTGTGTCGAGATAATCATTGTCATGTCATTTTTACACATTTGTTTGTCTCTGTAAAGGACAACACCAAAGGTGATATCCTCTTTCATGTCTCCAACTATGACTATCTTTACCCAATCCATGTGTCACTGGTACTTGAGTCTATCTCTACTTTCATTGCATTAGATCACTCTAGAGATGCCTGGCATAAACGGCTTGCACATTGTGGACCTTATGTGTTAGATTTACTTAGGAAGGATAATAGTGTTTTTGTTGGGTTATGGAAGGAGGTTTGATAATGTGTTTGATCATGCTGAAATGTTAAAGGGAGAAAAAGATAGTAGAGATGATATAATTTTTATTTTTTGAATTGCTTGATTAGATTGATTACAAATGACTCAATTACATGAGTTTTTATAGTTGACATCTTCACCAAGTATAATGAACCCTTCTCTCCTAATACAATGAACATTCATACATCCTAACTACTTCATATTCAACGAATATTTCTAGATTAATTCCCTCATCCAAAGTATCTTCTAGTAATAAAACTATCCAGTGTATCATACAACAATTTTAAATAAAGATTATTCTAGATATATTGACTAAGATTTTTCTAGATTAATTTTGATTTGTAATAATTTTTAGTACTACTTTTCGTGATACTTGTGTTACTTGCAAACTTAGTAAGTCGTAATGTTTGCCTTTTAAATTAGTTTATCATTGGTTTAAATCTTCTTTACACTTAATTCATTCAGATGTATGACAATGCCCTATTGTTTCTCAATCTTATTTTTGGATATTATGTTATTTTTGTTGATAATTTCTCTTGTTTTACTTATTTGTATCCTATGAAATTGAAGTCTTGAACTTTTCACAATTTTCACTAATTTTAAAAGGAAATTTGGATGAAAATAAACCAACCTTTGCGGAAATTGAATGAAAATAACCTTTTTTTTTCTTGGATGTGAACATTAGGACCTGTAAGGGGTATTTGTCAAGCCATCATAAAGTTTGACCACTTCGGCTCTTTGGGTAGCTAATTTAGTAAACATGAATGGTAGCTCGTTGTATCCGTTTGACTTCTTTTAAAATCTAGTAGACATGTCATACCTAATTTGTCACACTACCACTTAAGTTTCCTCCCTCTTACAAAAGTTAAATCCTCAAATCGAATAAAATTCATCTTTCAACCAAATTTAAAAGAGGAACCATAAAATCTAATAGATCTACCATTCAAGTGTTTAAAAACACCATTCACATCTACTTTTCGGTGAGTCAAAGGTGATCAAACTCGATGGTGGATTGACACAAAATATCCCTAAAATCCATAATGTTAACGTCCAAGAAAAAACAATGGTTTATTTCGTCCGATTGCCACAAAGGCTTTTTATTTTCATCCAATTTCCCATTTTAAAACTATGATCGAAAATTAGTTTGGCACTACCATTGATCTTTTTCACAATGATGGAAGGGGTGAGCTTGATAAATCCCCTAAGAAAAACCTTTCTCTTAACTATTGTATCATTTTACAAAAATCTTGCGTAGATACTCAGGCTTAGAATGGGGTAGTTAAGTGCAAACATCAACACATTCTTGAAATGGTCTATTGCTTATTAATATAGTCAATGATGCCATCTAAGTTTTAGTTGATGTTATTTACACTATTGTTTATATTGTAAATAGGCTTCCTTCTTTGAATTCAAATTCTACATCCCCTTTTCAAAAATTGTTTGATGATTGAACACCCTAATTATACAGTTTCAAAACCTTTTGTTGTGAATGTTTTCCTAACTTTCATGCTAGTTCTCAAAACAAATTACAACCTGGCATGTTCAATGTATCTTTTGGGATTTGCATATCAATATAAATAATATCGGTGTTTTGATCCTAAAACCGGCAAAGTTTACACAAGTTACAGTATTCCTTTTCATGAGACAATCTATCCCTACTTATCTCTAACGCATAATGGTTATGTGTCTCTTGTCGCTCGTGCTCGAGGTTGTTCATGAGATTTTATCTCTTACTTTAATCTTTTTAAGCTCCATTGCCTTGTTTCCTCCTTCCCTACAATTGGTCCTGCCTCAGTCTTTTGTCGGGCCCTACCCCGTTTCGATATCCAACCCCTACCTTATCGTCGTGACAACCTACACCGATTATCTCACGCTTATCCGAGAGTCTTCTTGACCTGACCTTAGTTTAGTTCACCCCTTCCGGATTCCCTGTCCTTGGACTTTGCTGGCCCAAATCAGTTTTGTTTTCTTTGGCCCCTGATTCCTCCCCTTGGGTCAAGCCCAGTTTCGTCCTTCCCGACCCCAAGTTCTCCCCTCTTGACCTACGCCCGGCTTTCTATCCCCTTGGTGTCTCCTTTTCCACGACCCCCAATTGGCCCCGTGGACTCATCTTCTCCGACGGACTTGTCCGTTATGGATCGGTTCACCCTTAATACTCATTCCATAAAAACCGAATCCAAGTTCGGTATTTCCAAACCCAAACACATTCTCTCTCTCCTTTGTTTATCTTGAGTCTGTTTTTTTTTTTTAAAGAGGCGTCCCATTACCCTAAGTGGCAAGAGTTTATGACTGATTAGCTTGATGGTTTGATGTCGTATGATACACGGGAACTTATCCCTTATAACTCTGCTCGGAACTTGGTTAGTAAGTGAGTTTACAATACGATATACAAGTTTGATGGTAGCATTGAATGGTACAAAGTCGGACTCGGTTGTTGTAGGTAATCATCGCAGACAGTTATAATTAATTCAAAGTAATTAAGCACTTAATTATCTTTAGCCTAAAATAATGAAAATTTCTGAGTCTAATATTCATTAGGTTCAAATTCTATCTAGAGGGAATCCATAAAATTATTAAGTTAGAAAGAATAAAACATCGGAATACATAAAATTGATCAAGTAAATAATTCTCAATAAATAAATTGACTTAGAAAGTGGAATTAATGTAGTAATTCATTTTCATTTAGAACAACAAGTTAGTGCTCAAAATAAAAGTGTTAGAGAAATTATTTGCTCATGCCATTCTTCTAAGTTGCGTCCGAGTGGATCGAAACACAATTAAGAATGTTGTGCTTGATGAATAGTTTGTGAGTGGGTCGGAAAATAATGAAAACTTAAACATGAGTTTCTTAAAAGCTTAGAATGACTTAGAATCAAAACTATAGAGAGATAGAGAGTTATACCCGAGTCTTCATTGGACACTCATGTAAATAATATGAAACCACTTCGGCATTTTGCCTTAGCCCCTTAATATTTCCACCTTTTAAGAAAGTTAAAATTTTCTAATTGTAAGGGCCTCAAATATTCACTAGATTTCTACACTATATAGGTGCTTGATTTTTCTGGCTGGATTCTATTTAGGTTTACCAACATGGATGATAGGCTTTATGTTTTTGATAATAGGCCTTGGTTTGTGAGTGGTCTTAATCTGGTCATTTTTGCTTAGGTTCCCTTCTTTGATTCCTTCTCGGCTAAAATTTCCAAGATTGATCAATGGGTTAGGGTCCCTAAGCTCTCTATGGAGTTCTTCAACATCTATTCCTTGGCCCGTACACGAGGTTTGTGCTTTATGTGGTAGTGAAGCTCACGCCCGGAAGCTTGTCCAATTTACCCCTCAAAGTCAAAAATTGAGGTTGTCATTGAAAAATTTGGCAGCCAAACCTTGTTTGAAGCCTGCCCTCCTAAAGCTGCTGGTTCTAGCCCTTCCCCATAGGTGCACGATCCCCCTTCCTTCATTCTCTCGAGGCCAAACCTATTGTTGCACCTTCATCCATAGATAAGAATCCAATTGTGGATTTAGTTGTTCATACTTGTTAGAAATGGCCATAGTCCATCCGTTCTTGGGTCTTACTTGTCCGCTTCGGGAAAGAGCCCGTGGTTACTGCACTCCCGAACCTATTTTGTGAGTGTGGGGAGGACTGACCCTAGTGTGCTTACTAGTGGAAATCCTTGTAAAGAGGTGCCTTCTCCCATTATCAACTCGCCCTAGTGATATGAAGAAGAACCATCTTGCTCTTGATCTCAATTCGTCTAAGATCATCAATTAAATATTTTGAATGATATGGATATTGGTGGCAACATTTCAAAGAATGATCTTATTGATATGTTCTTGAACTTAGAAAACATTGAAGACATATCGATGTCTACTGAATCATCCAAAAGAGAAAGATGGTTGAAGAAGGAGATAAGCTCTCCTTCCATCCCACCCCTTGATTCTCTATCATGATGCCCTTTTGCAGTCTTGGCTATCTACTTGTGGTTTGGCTTGTATTCCATTACTGCTAGATTTTATCCATTCTGCCCCTATGGTTACTATGTGGTTTGTTTATGTTAGAGTGTGTTTCTTTTGAGGTTATGTTATGGGGCGAGTCATTAGGTTGGGTTGTTTCTCTTTTAGGTCTAGCTTTTTTGTTGTTGCTTTCTGCTGTACGTTACATGCAGGATCTAAAGCCTACTTTGTTGGTGTTCTTGTTTGTGGGACAACCTAGATTTGGTTTGAATTGGACTGGGATAGCAAGGAAGTGTACCTTTTGTTTGTACAAGACCGAATTTTATATTATATGTAATAACAATCTTGTGGTTATGTATATTTAGCCTGGTTTTGTTCTCTCGATCTGCTTGTATCATAATAGCCCTTAGCTTGCTTGGTCGGTGATAAGTTCGGTTAGACAAGCAAGTTATTGAAGGCTCAGGTACAACCCCTTTATTTCATTTTAGTGTTTCTAACGCATGTTCTTTCTTAGAGAGCTTGTTATTTAGCAGCATTTTTCTCCCCTTGGACTCTCTTGATTTTCCTATAGGGGATATGGAGGCATGCTTCTATTTTGGGGCTACCCCCGAAGACTCGGACTTTACACCTCACTTTTCCGAGTTCTATCAAGGGAATCAGGTATAAGTTTTTCATACTTATAAAGTTTTGATTCTAAGTCATTCCCTGTGCCTTAGAAACTTTTCCGAGTGATATAGTATTTTCTCTAAGTATTATAGAAATTATTTCATGTATTTATGCATGACTCAGTGTGATTCAAAAAGCATATCTCGCACTCACTATGTTACACTCGGTTCCGAGTCACTCATCACTTAGAATTATCGCATGTTCAAACGCCGGTATTCGTATAACCGAACTCAAGACTGACTTCATATTACAGGTCTTATTCCGTAAAAGTCGGCGCTTCTAGTTTGAATCATGCTCGGTCTAGATCAAGTTTATTCCCTCTTATATTATTTATTTAACTTGATTCTTTTTAGATTGACTCGGATGTAATTTTGAGTATTATGAATATTAGACTTAGAAAATTCCATTCCTTTTCCGACCCGGATAATTAGTCACTTAATTATCTTAATTATATTATTATCTCGTGTTTAATCTTAGACCAAAGTATTTTATACTTTGAGAACCAAGTTGATTTACTTTTATAAATGATTCAAACGAGGCTATCCTAATTTTAAATTACAAAAGTAACCTAGGCTTCAAAACGTCAAATCACCAGACAAACAAGGCTTTTTCCACTTCGACCTAGCCTCGGACACTCGTGTCGGGGTTGTCCGTTTCCAAAGCCGGAAATCTGCAACACCAAGCTCAACGGTGGTTTCCACCTTATTTTTCAAGACACCGCCGGTGGTTTTAGGCACTTCCAAGGAAGTCAAGAGCCGTTGTCCAACATTCATATTTCAACGGATATTTTCCGAGTGACTCGGAAAATCCTTCACAACGGTCATAAAGGAACTTCCAGTCGGAGGATGGACACAACGGCTAAGCTGCTTGGTCATCTATAAATAGAAGCCAACTCTCAAGACTTGGAGATTGCTGAACCAATTGTAAAATACATACTTGATCAAAAGTCATTGTATTCATGCTCAATCTTCTACTTACAACTCCAATTCCGTAATTCATTATATTCGAGTTGTAAGGTCTTGTACTCAGTTACAAACTCTCTTCTTACTCTCTAAGTAAGGTCCCTTGACTGAGTTGTAAAGGTTAACTCAACTCGGTTGTCCCTAACCTGTAAGGGTTATCTCAGCTAGGAAGTACTAGATCGGATAAGGGAACTTCGAGTCTAGGAAAAACTTGTAAGGAGTTGTCTAAGGGAGCAACTTGGGTTGAGTCAATCTACTGTATTTTGTGGATTCAAAATAGTGGATTTGACTTCGTGCTTGGATTAGCACGGTCCGTGGTTTTTGCCCCATGAGGGTTTCCACGTACTTTCGTGTTACCGGTTTTCGAATACATTTTAGACTCGGATCGTTTACTTGTTCGATCAACTCCGATTCTATATTCTTTATCGATTTCGAGTCGGGTCTTTTCGAGTTAATCCGTGACTCCAACTCTACACGAGACGAATTTATTCTTTAATCGAAGCAAATTTCATCATCACCCTATTCACCCCTCCTCTAAGGTGACTTAGTCTCTCCAAGAGCTAACTTTCAATTGGTATCGAGCCTAGCCTTTCAAAAAGGATCCGACTATCCAAAGGTTTAAAGATCAAATGGCTCGGAACAATGGAGAGTTCGATGAAGGAAGATCCTCCAGCAGAACACCAAAGTTCAAAGGATCCAACTTTGTGCACTCGGAAGAAACTCATGGAATGTTTCCTCCTGGATCATGATGAAGATGTCTAGAACATCATACAAGAAGGAAACTACCTCCCCATGAAGACAGAAGAAACAAGAACTCGTGCCCAAAACAAAGGTTGAGTTCACAGTGATGAAGCCGAAAAGTTCGAAAGAACTTCAAGGCTATGAACATTCTTATGTGCGCCATCAGCTCGGAAGAATACAACCGAGTGTCCGCTTGTGATACAGCCTAAAGAAGTGTGGGACACCCTAGTCAACACTTATGAAGGTACAAGCCGAGGTCGGACAAGCGAAGATAAGCCAATATCTTCACAAATATGAGCTATTCAAGATGGAGCGGAAGAAAACATCACTCGGATGTTTATTCGATTTACAGAGATTACCAATAATCTCAAATCTCCGGGTAAAAAGATCTCCCACGAGGAAGTGTGCAGAAAGATACTCGAAGCCTACCTAAGAAAAGATGGGATCTCAAGGTGACAGACTATCAAAGAGGCTCAAAACCTATCTCTATCGAAGCCGGACGAACTCATTGGGAAGCTTCTTACCCATGAGATCCACCTGGATGAGGAGGATGCAGAGGTCGGCACCAAAAGGAACATTGTGCTGAAAGCCTCGAAAACCAGAGAAGCGGATCTGAGTTCTTCGACTCGGAAGAAGATCCCATGGCACTTATTGCTAAAGGCTTCAAGAGAATGATGAAGCACAAGAGATGGGATAAGAAGCCAAAATAAGAGTTCTATAAGAAAGACAAGAAGGATAGAAAAGGTAAATACTCTTCCCCTTCAAAGTTATCTTTGACTAAGAACTCTAGGTGTTTTAAATGTGGCAGTAAGGAACACATAGTCAAGGACTGTCCCAAGAGAAAAAGGGACAGAAGGAAGAAAAAGGCTATGATGGCCACATGGAGTGACGAGGACTCATCGGAAGATGACGAGGACTCGGATGACTTAAAGTGTCTAATGGCACTTTCGACTCGAAGTGGAAACAGAGTCGGACTCGGATCAATTAGACAATGAGGAAGCTAATCCTCAAGAGGTAATTGAGTACTTTCTCAAATTCTCTAAAGTTGATTTGGCCAAGTATATTTTCACTTTCGAAGAAAAGTCCAATTCCGATTCTTCTCACTTTAAAGAACAACTTGAGTCAATTTCCTCTCGAGAGCATTTCTTTAAAAGATGAGTTGGAAAAATTGAGACTCACACTCGAGAGAACTCAAGACTAGTGCTCAAATCAATGAGATTGAGTCCGAGTCACTCGAAGAGAAAATGAGCAGACTAAAGCAAAAGCTCAATGAGTCTCAAGATCTTGTTTTAAAGTTTTCTCAAGGTCAGAAAAACCTTGACATGCTCTTGGGATCTCAATGTGTCTCCTTCGAAAAGAAGGTCTTGGTTTTAACAAAGAAGAGGAATCCAATTCCTACTCGGAACTTTTCAAGAAAGATTCCGAACTATAAAATTCAGGAAAGCTAAGCACGGTCCCATTCATGAGAATGAAAGGAGGACTGAGCCCGGACTAGTTTATAGGAGAAAACCATCTCCATCGTTTTCAAAAAGAAAAACCTTTCAAAAGAAAGAGACACGGACTCGGTTCTCTAAACGGAAGGATCGGAATCGGACTAAGCCCAAAGTCATTCAAATCGGGTTCCGAAAAACCTTCTTCCTCGAAAAGGACCACAAGTAAAGAGTGTTACTGGGTTCGTTAGAGGAAGTAAGAAGGGTTAGCTTGTCTCTGTTTTGCGGAGTCACTCAGAAAAGATCAAAAGGACATTGGTACCTTGATAGTGGATGCTCACGCCATATGTCGGGAGACTCGGGACTATTTTCCGAGTTAGAGGAGTACAAAGGGGAAAAGTCACTTTTGGAGATGACAAGAAAGGCAAGATAATTGGGATAGGCAAGATTGGAAAGGGAAGCAATCCGGTCGGCCCGGTTTACCTTGTCAAGGATTAAAGTACAACTTGCTTAGCATCTCTCAATTGTGTGATAAAGGTCAAGAGGTAAGATTCACTCAAACCAATTGTTACATTTCGATGACACTACCAAGGAGATCAAACTCTCGGGTAAAAGATCAGGTAACACTTATATTATTCCTCTTTCGATCCGAGTCAAAATTTATCTTGTTTAAAAGCATTACTTCATGATGACTCATGGAAATGGCATCATAGATTAGGCCATGTTAGCATGCATATTATTAAGAAATTGGCATCTCATGGATTAGTTAGAGGATTGCCCAATTATGCTTTCAAAAGAGACAAAGTTTGTGAAGCATGCACAAGAGGGAAACAAGTCGGATCATCATTTAAATCCTCGAAGACAGTTTCCACATCCAAAGTGCTTGAACTGTTACATATGGACTTATGTGGTGAAATCCCGTTAAGAGCCTCGGAGGTAAATCATATGTACTCGTTATTATTGATGATTACTCACGATTTACCTAGGTGTATTTTCTTAAGCACAAAAATGAAGCATTCAAAGAGTTCAGCAAGCTCTGCAGAAAAATCCAAGTTGAGTCTCGGACTCATATCCGGAGAATCCGAACTGACCATGGAAGGGAGTTCGACTACTCGGAATTCTCGAGTTTTGCGACAAGAATGGTATCTCTCACAACTTCTCAGCACCAAGAACTCCTCAACAAAATGGAGTAGTGGAGAGAAAGAACAGAACTCTTGAAGAAATAGCTAGGAGAATGATGATTGAGCACAATCTACCCTACTATTTCTGGGCTGAGGTAGTCAACATAGCCAACTACACGTTGAACAGATGCCTCATTAGACCCATTCTGAAGAAAACACCTTATGAGTTCTACAAAGGGAGGAAACCTAATATTTCCTATTTCAAACCTTTTGGATGTAAATGCTTTGTTCATAACAATGGTAAGGATCACCTGACAAAGTTTGATGCTCGGTCGAGATGAAGGTATTTTTCTGGGTTATTCATCTCATAATAAAGCTTATCGCATTTTCAATAAGAAAACTCATAAAGTGGAAGAAAGCATCCACATTGTGTTTGATGAGATTGAACAGGAAAGACCCGGTGAATCATCATTCTTAGATCCGAAGCTCAGCAGAGATGATGGCCTTGACAAAAATGAGCCTATCGGGAATCAAACTCAATCGGCTCAGGATGAAGTCACTCGAACGAAGTGACTTAGAATGAGACAACTCAAGAACCAGCTCAGAATGATGAAGGACAAACCGATGAACAAGTCCACTCAGAACAAACTTCCGAAGGTCAACCAATTCGGTCTACAAATCTTGTGAATCGGAGAACAGGTCAAGCATTCAAGTATGCTTCTAGTCGTCCACTAGAGAATATATTATCCGATATCAACAAGTGGGGTAAGAACTCGCTCCTCTCTTCAGAATCTATGTGCATTCACTGCATTCATTTCATTAACTGAACCCAAAAATGCACTAGAGGCCCTAAATGAACCTGAATGGGTAGAGGCCATGCAAGAGGAACTCAATCAATTCGAAAGAAACCAAGTCTCGGACTTTGACCAAACGACCTTCGACCACCCAGTCATAGGAACCAAATGGGTTTTCAAGAACAAACTGGATGAAGGTGGGTTGGTAGTCAGAAACAAGGCTAGACTTGTGGCTCAAGATTACAATCGGGAAGAAGGGATTGATTGTAGGGAAACCTTTGCACTGTTGCGAGAATTGAAGCAATTAGAATCCTATTGGCATTTGCATCTAGCGTGAATATCAAGTTATATCAAATGGATGTCAAGTGTGCTTTTCTCAATGGTTTTATTGAAGAGGAAGTCTATGTCGAGCAGCCCCTGGATTTGAAAACTCGGAATTTCCAGATCATGTTTTCAAACTTCAAAAAGCTCTTTATGGTCTTAAGCAAGCTCCCAAAGCTTGGTACGAAAGACCGAGCAATTTCTTTATTCAAAATGATTTTAGAAGAGGTCAGATCGACAAGACTCTCTTTATAAAAACCAAAGGGAAAGATTTCCTTATCGCTCGGATATATGTTGATGATATAATTTTTGGAGCTACTAATGAAATTACGTGTCGAGACTTTTCCGAGTTAATGAGACAGGAATTTCAAATGAGTATCATGGGAGAACTTCATTTCTTCCTTGGTCTACAAATCAAGCAAGACAAAGATGGAATCTATGTCCATCAATCAAAGTACACCAAGGAGCTGCTGAAATAATATAAACTCCAAGATGCAAAGCACACAGCTACACCTATGAGCAGCGACGATAAAACTTAACTCGGACGAGAAAGGTAAAGCAATAGATCGAAACTCTATCGAGGTATGATTGGATCTTTGCTATATCTTACTTCAAGTAGACCGGACATAATGTTTAGTGTCCGTCTATGTGCAAGATTTCAAGCTAATCCAAAGGAATCACATCTCACTGCGGTGAAAAGAATATTTAGATATCTTGCGGGGACTCGGAATTTAGGTCCGTGATACTCAAGAGACTCATAACCGACTCTCACTTGGATACTCGGATGCTGATTATGCTGGATACAAAGTTGATAGAAAGAGTACTTCAGGAGCTTGCCAATTTCGGGTCAATCCCTAATATCTTGGCACTCAAAGAAGCAAAACTCGGTAGCTCTATCAATCTGCCGAGGCTGAGTATATTGTAGCTGGAGCATGCTGTGCTCGGATCTTATGAATAAAGCAACACTTGAGAGATCTTAGACTTTCTTTCAAATTAATTCCAATCAAGTGTGACAATCGAGTGCAATTAGCATCACCAAAAATCCAGATTCAGCACTCAAAGACAAAGCATATTGAGGTCGGGTATCATTTCTTAAGAGACCATTCTAAGAAAGGTGATATTGAACTAAATTTTATTCCTACCAATCTTCAACTAGCTGATATCTTTACTAAGCCTCTTGGTGAGGATCAATTTTGTTTTATTAGGAATGAGCTTGGTATGTTAAATGCATAATTATATGCTTTCTATGTGAAAACTTCTTTGCATGATTATGTGTTATGTGTTTACAATTCATTAGTAACCATCAGTTCAGTTGACTTAGTGATACTCGAGCCGATAGTTATTATTTGATTCCAATTTCGAGTCACTCGAAACCGAGCGGAGTCGGACTTAGATTTTGCGAAAAATGGACATCAATCTTTTGAAATCATCTCTAGATAAGTGGAGAATTTCAGAATTTATTTTCAAAATCTTTCTTTTTTCTCTCGCGCGCTGTGATCGGACAACTAGCCGTTGAGAGACAAACCGTTGGAATTCTAACCGTTGAGGAGAGAACTGTCACACTCGTCGAGGTGACTCGCTGAAAGAGCCGAGTCGAACGGATACCGAAAGACGATTATTTTCCTATAAATAGCGACTATTCTCCTTCATTTCGTTACTTTACTTTTCACTTGCTCCCTCACTCGCAATCAGAACTTTGCGCACAAGCTCTCTACGTCTACAGCGACTTCCGGTATTTTCAAGCTTCGTGAAGATCATCTCAAGTAAGCTCAGTTGCTCTCAACTCTTTCTTCTACTCCTTTATTTTTTTTCTCACTCTCTTCGAGTTCTTCGTTCCTCATCCTTCTCAAGCCTTCCTACTCTCTTTTTCCTTCAAAAATGACAAAAAGAGGCTCTCATCCTGACTTTCTTGGCTCTGCCACAAAGAAACCCCGAACCAAAAGCCAAGAAGGCCCCTCAAATTCTAAACCTATTGTCACCCGAAGCATCTTGTACTTGGATGATAAGTTCTTCCCAACCACCAAATTTTCGTGGTTGCCTCACATCCAATCCATAGGGGTTTATAATTTTCTTTGTTTCAGCGAGTTCATATACCCCGAACTCGTATCCGAGTTTTACACTCATCTCACTAGCTTTGAAGGTGTTCTAACCTCCGGGGTTCAGAACATAACAGTTCGCATTAACACTTCCCTTCTCCATCGTCCTGTTCAAGGTCTCTTTTCTCTTCTTGAACAGCAATCCAATTCCTTTCATTGAGGTCGCGACGACTTCTTTGAAAAGTATGCCAAAAAGTTCCCCGGGTCACGCAAAAATTTTCTACGTGACTCGGCTACGGTCGAAGCACGTCTTACGTGTTTCTTGCTGATGAGAACCTTCTTCTCTCAGCACTCTAGCAAGGAGAACCCCAACTCCAAGCACCTCAAAGCTCTTCTTGACATTCTCGAGGGCTACGAAGTAGACCTCTTTTCCTCCATAATTGAGCAAATGGCAGCTGTGCCAGCTCAACTCCAAAATAAGAAGAACACTCCTCTTCCCTTCGAGTGCTCTTCTCGCCCTTGTTTTCAAACAATTCAAAGTTCCTCTTCCTTTAGACCCAAACGTTGTTTCGAGGCTGCCGTTGTTGTCGGCAAAAAGGAACTTCAGGGGTATGGATACCAGGAGACCCAACCTGGTATCCGGGTACACAGCTCAAAGTTGAGGCCATCTTCTTCGCCTCGGACTCGGAAAGATGCCCTCCTTTCTCTTCCCTGCCCCACCTGGTGGTGCTTACACCTCAGGTGCTTCTAAGTCTCTTTCTTCCATTTTGTCCTCCGCCCTCATGGACAAAATCAGCTCTGTGTCCTTGGAATTCAAGGACATACTCAGCTTATTCAAGACTGTCTTTCGGTCTATGACCATAAACCGAAAACCGCCCAGTCTCAAATCCAAGAGCAGCGAGGACTCTGCTCATTGAGATGAAGGCCCTAGTAAAGGAGCGAGAGGGAGCTGTTAGAGCTTCTCCAGGAGAGATGGTCCAAGGCAGCTCAGGACCAAGGCGACTCGGATACATCCGAAGAGTCCTCGAGCCCGGCAAAGACCTCCTCGGATAGAGGAGAGGAAGAAGAAAAGATCAAGAAGAAGCAGAGCCGAGGAGCCTGCGGCTGAGGCAGCTCCTTCCGGCCAAGGGGAGGCACAACAGGAAGAACAAGGAGCAACAGACTAAAGGTCTAAGTGCTTTCATCAAAAAGGGGAGATTGAAGACTCGGACTTTACACCTCACTTTTCCGAGTTCTATCAAGGGAATCGGGTATAAGTTTTTCTTACTTATAAAGTTTTGATTCCAAGTCATTCCCTGTGCCTTAGAAACTTTTCCGAGTGATATAGTATTTTCTCTAAGTGTTATAAAAATTATTTCATGTATTTATGCATGACTCCGTGTGATTCGAAAGCATATCTCGCACTCAATATGTTACACTCGGTTCGAGTCACTCATCACTTAGAATTACCGCATGTTCAAACGCCGGTATTCTTATAATCGAACTCGGGACTGACTTCATATTACAAGTCTTATTCTGTAAAAGTCGGCGCTTCTAGTTTGAATCATGCTCGGTCTAGATCAAGTTTATTCCCTCCGATATTATTTATTTAACTTGATTCTCTTTTAGACCGACTCGGATGGAATTTTGAGTATTATGAATATTAGACTTAGAAAATTCCATTCCTTTTCCGACCCGGATAATTAGTCACTTAATTATCTTAATTATATTATTATCTCGTGTCTAATCTTGGACCAAAGTATTTTATACTTTGAGAACCAAATTGATTTACTTTTGTAGGTGATTCAAACGAGGCTATCCTAATTTTGAATTACAAAAGTAACCGGCTTCAAAACGTCAAATCACCAACGAAACAAGGCTTTTTCCACTTCGACCTAGCCTCGGACACTCGTGTCGGGGTTGTCTGTTTCCAAAGCTGAAATCTGCAACACCAACCTCAACGGTGGTTTCCAATTAATTTTTCAAGACACCGCCAGTGGTTTTAGGCACTTCTAAGGAAGTCAAGAGCCGTTGTCTAACGTTCATATTTCAACGGATATTTTATGAGTGACTCGGAAAATCCTTCACAACGGTCATAAAAGAACTTCCGATCGGAGGATGGACAAAACGGCTAAGCTGCTTGGCCATCTATAAATAGAAGCCAACTCTCAAGACTTGGAGATTGCTTGAACCAATTGTAAAAATACATACTTGATCAAAAGTCATTATATTCATTCTCAATCTTCTACTTACAACTCCAATTCGTAATTCATTATATTCTAAGTTGTAAGGTCTTGTACTCGATTACAAACTCTCTTCTTACTCTCTAAGTAAGGTCCCTTGACTGAGCTGTAAATGTTAACTCAGCTCGGTTGTCCCTAACTCGTAAGGGTTATCTCGGTTAGGAAGTACTAGATCGAGATAAGGGAACTTCGAGTCTAGGAAAAACTTGTAAGGAGTTGTCCGAAGGAGCAACTCGGGTTGAGTCGATCTACTGTATTTTGTGGATTCAAAATAGTGGATTTGACTTCGTGCTTGGATTAGCACGGTCCGTGGTTTTCTACCCCGGGAGGGTTTCCACGTACTTTACGTGTTACCAGTTTTCGAGTACATTTTAGACTCGGATCGTTTACTTGTTCGATCAACTCGATTCTATATTCTTTACCGATTTCGAGTCGGGTCTTTTCGAGTTAATCCGTGACTCCAACTCTACTCGGACGAATTTATTCTTTAATCGAAGCAAATTTCATCATCACCCTATTCACCCCCTTTAGGGTGACTTAGTTTCTCCAAGAGCTAACTTTCACCCCCTCTAGGGTTGAAAGCTAGCTGATTTGTGCCACCTTGATACATCTAAGTCAATGATGCATGACTATTTTGGTTTGAGACCTACCACTACCTTTTTCCTTAGTGATTTTGTTGTCTACCTTTTTTATTGGCAGTGAAGTCTTGTTTGTTTTGAGTTTGGCTTTCCTATTTTGGAATTTAGCTACTGTAATAATTTTATTACTTTTTTATTATTAGATGATTTATTATTCAGAAGATTACCATTTATGGGAGCTTGGAGGATAGGTTTAAGAAACCCTCATGGCAGCAAACAGGGGGTGTAGGGGGTTTTACAATTTTTATAAATTGCATATTTTAGAGTATAGTTGGAATTGTATTATTAAAGTTTCTATTATTTGTTGCATTTCATAGGCAAATGCAATTTCAGGAAGACCTGAAATTCTCAATGCTTTAAATATGACCATCCCAAAATGGGATAGAACTTTACTCTGCAAGCTGAATGAGTCGATTAGGCAAACTAATCCAAGACTAGTGGAGTGGAAACATATGTAGTTCCCCTATAAGTTGGCTTTGATTGACAATATTTTTTATTTGACTGACAAGCAGTGGTTTGGAATTAAGCAAAAGGCAGTTTGTTATCTTAAGATGACTAGAAAAGGAGATGAAATGATATATTCAAGGCACTAAAAGAGACAAAGCCCTTTGTGAGGTTAGATATATTAAAAAACTTCACAATACCGATATTATGTTTCTCATTGAAACAGTGGGAAATGATACAAATGCAAAAGAGCTTGTCATGCTAGGCTTTGAAAATTACGAACTTATCCCAACTGTTAACCATCTGGGAGGTATATTGGCTTTATAGAATACTGACAACGTATCGAAATTCACTTTAGCTAAAAAAGAGAGGGCTATTCACCTTTATGTTAAAGATAAAATGACATATACTGAATCCATTTTTTCTGGAGTTTGTGGTCCCACACCCCCCAAACGAGATAAACTAGCATTTTGGAATAAACTTCATTTTTTAAATGGAGTTTTCCATTTATCTCGTGGTATCATTGGTGATTTCAATGAATTAACAAATTTTAATGAAAAATAGGGAGGTGTGCTCAGGATTGATAAAACCATTCGTTTGAATAGATTTCTTAAATCCATTGACAAAATTTTTATTCCGCCCTTCAGTAGAGTTTTTACTTGGAAGAAATGTATTAGGGGAACTACCGTGTATGAACAGGTGGATAGGGCTGTGAGAAAAGACTGGGCTAATTGTTCCCTGATGTTGAGACGAGACACAATCCTTTCTCATTCTCTTATCATTGCTATTTACTTTTGGATACAAATTCTAGAGTTAATGCATTAGAGAACAGGGGTTTTAGATTTCAACCTCACTGGACTAATTATGAGAAAGTTAATCCTATTATCCAAAATGAGTGGAAGAGAAAATAGAAGGGGTACAATGTTCTTCCGTATTGTTTCAAAATTGAAAAGAATCAAATGAGAGCTCAAAGATTGGAATAGGGCATCGAACAATAATTTCAAAAATAATATGGATAAGAATTTGGAAAGGCTTTAGTATGTTGAAGCCAGGCTAATTAAAAATCCTTAAAGCCTATGACTGAATCATTGGTTTTGTTGTCTTATTTCAGCGAGAAAAGTTATTACTTTTTAACCAACATTACTGAGGGAAATTAGCCTGAAGGCGTTGGCTTATCGAAGGGGACACAAATATTAAATTCTTTGATAATAATACTAAATTCTTTCATAATAGCACTATTGCTCGGAAAACAAGAAGGAAAATTACTAGACTAAAGGATACATTTGATATCTGGATTGAGGATATAACAATATCTTTATTAATGATTTTCAAAGTCGATTTACTAGGAACCATAATCGAATTAGAACACTTCCCCTAGTCCACTCAATATTGAATGATTAACAAAGAGGTAGCCTTATCCAAAAATTTTCGGTTGAGGAAATAAAAAAGTTGTCTTCCAAATGGAAGCATCAAAAGTACCAGGTTTAGGTTTGGACTAGGCTTCTTCTAAAGATATGGGAAGTATTGGAAACTAATTTAGTCAGCATGATTAGTGATTTCCATGAAAATGGAAAAATTCTAAGAGATATCAACCATACTTTAATACATTGATCCGAAAACCGACGACCCCACGTCCACGAATCATTGTAGGCCCATCAGCTTATGCAATACATTGTACAAAATTATTGCTAAGGTATTGGCCAACTGGCTTTAACCTTGCTTAAACAGTATAATATCCCAATTTCAAAGTGCTTTTGTGCCCGGTAGACAAATTCATAATAATATCCTCCTAGCACATGAAATCATGAACAAATTCAAAAATCGGAATAGCAAAACAAGTGTGAGTGTAACTCTTAAATTGGATATGGAAAAAGTTTACAATAGAGTTGAATGGTATTTTCTATTTGATTGTCTTGAAGAAATGGGTTTCCCTCATAAATGGAATGATTGGATTAAAGAATGTATTTCTATGGTCTCTTACTTCATTCTTGTTAATGACCAACCAAATGGATCTTTTAAACCGTCTAGAGGACTACGACAAAGTGATCCGTTGTCACCTTATCTCGTTGCTTATTTACATGAAGCCTTATTGGCTAAACTCATCCAAGGAGGAATCAATAAGAAAAATGGGTTGGCATTAAGCTCGATGCTAAGGGAAATTTGATTCCGACCCTTTTCTTTGCCGACGACAACCTTCTTTTTGTAAAGCAAAGGCCGGATCTTTCTGTTGCTTAATGAAAATATTGGATGCTCCTCAGGGCAGCTAATCAATTTTCATAAATAATTTTTGATTTTCTCTCATAATTCTTCAAGAAGGGATAAGGAAATAGTCACGACTATGTTCCATATTCTTATTATTGACTCTCAAGGAAAGTATCTAGGTTGCTCTGCTATCCAAGGCAAAAGGAAAATCCCATTGTTTTCCCCAATCATTGATAGTGCTAGTAGAAATCTCAGTTCTTGGAAAGCAAATATGTTATCTAAAGCTGGTAGAGTAGTACTTATTCAATTAAACCTTGAATCCTCACCGGCTCATTCTATACATTGTTATAAGCTCTTCAAACATAAGATCCCAATCCCTTGATAGAATAAATAGGAATTTTTCTGGAACTCGGATAACAAAAGGGTATGCCCATGATAGCATGGGATCATATTTGCCAACCAAAAAAATAAGGAAGGCTTATGGTTACGTAAGGCAGAGGACATAATACTACATTCAAATGCAAACTTATCCGAAAATTACTTAACGAACCGGATAACTTGTGGACTCAGCATATGAAAGCTAAAAATGCTCGATAAGGGGAATTATTTTATAGAAAAACCAAGAAATACAAATTCCTGGGTATGGAAAGCTTTGTCAAAATATATCTCAATATTCAATATAGGCATTCGATGGAAGATTGGTAATGGAAATATATCTTATTTTGGACTCGATATATGGTGCCTTAATGAGAGTTTACTCGCATTATATTGGGTATGACCCTTTGACACTCAATTTATAAACGAGAGTGAGCGAATTTATTATTAACAAGCAACTACGATATTCCTAAACTAAACTTGATCTTACCACCAAATGTGATAGATGCTATTAAGAGTATACCTTTACCAATTTACCCCTTAACGGATCGTAGTTATTGGGGTTTATCAGAAATAGTTAATTCTCCACTAAATCGGCTACTAGGCCGGCACGTAATTCCCAATCGAATGATGTGTAAGATGGGCATTTTATTTGGAAAGCGAGTATCCCACCAAATATCAAAATCTTCATATGGCAATTCTTACTTGATGGAATTCCTCTTAGGAAAAGATTAGTAGACAGAGGAGCTCAAATTGACCCCTCTCGTATGATCTATAATTACCATGATGAGTTGGATAATCATCTCTTTTTTCAGTGCACTCATACTCAACAAGTGTGGGCCACTGCTACCAGCCACCATTGGATTCATCCCACAAATTTTATCTCTCCAAGCGGTAATGCAAAATGCGTTCTCCAAGCAGCTAGATTGTCACTTCAACCGAATCAGCTTTATAGAGTTTTATTCCTCCTATAGAGCATTTGGAAGGAGGGAAATGCACTTATCTTTAAGAATGAAGATTTCAATCATCTCAGGACCATTATTAGGGAGAAGAAAGATTTTGCGGAATGGACTTCAAGAATGACGTACTTGCCAAAAGAACACTACGATGGATTCAATCACACCAACCTCAATCAAGTACGGCTCGTTAACCGGAATAAACCAACAGATGGCGAGGATAAAACCCAACTTTGATGGTTTGTTCAAGAATAGCAAGAAAGCTATGGGTTTCCAAGGGATGAGGAAGGCAATCTTCTAAAGGCAGGAGCGAGTAGGTTTGGGTCGACGTCTATCTTAGTTGTGGAGGCTTCGCTCTTAGATTTGGGATCCAAGAAGCACTCAAAGCTAACATCCCAAGATTTCAAATTGAAGGGATAGCAAAATCATTGTGGACGCTATTAAGAGAATATTAAGCCACCATGGCAAGTTGACTATATTATCGTGGATATTATTAGTCGTCCGAGAAATTTCACATGGTGCAATATCAACCACATTTTCATAGAAGCGAACGGTGTTGCTGATTGGTTGGCACACTTTGGGCACCGTATCCTTTCCCCAATTACTTAGGGGCATTGTCCATTTCCTCTTCTTTTGTCTATTATGACAAATAATAATTTAGATAGAACACTCGTAAGAAGGACTATCTAAGTTTTACGATGTATCTTATTTACCCTTTGCAAAAAAAAAGGTGCTCAATTTTTCTAATGATCCCTCTCTTTGGATTTATAGTTCTCACTCATAACATTTTTTGGTACCAGATTTGTAACACCAAAATCCCACCCTAGCAGATATTACATGCCGAATTCCCAAGAGGAACCCCTAAGGCTACTTATGATCTCATCTTGGGGTTAATAGTGTTCTCTTAGATTGGCGGAAGCCTCGTTTCTAGGTTTTCAAAGACTTTTCCTGAAAATTTCGGTAGAGTTTCCTCTATAATATGGCTAATCCCATGGGCTTAAAGCCTTAACCCTGCACAAAGCGCATTCATAAACTCAACGAGCCACACGCTCGGAGTATCAACAACACAAGCTCAACGAGTCGAGTCGCATGGAGTATTCACATAGGGCTTTTATATTCATAGTCAAAACTTAAGTTTACATACAACCAATCTTCACAAAAATCTTTGCAAACAAGAAGACAAAAAAACATGTAGTAAGTCCGACATCTCCTATCCGTTTGCTATTTCTAAATGCTAAAAGCCACTCCTGAGAGTCTTACTTCCGTACATGAAATGTTGGTGATGTCATGAGCTCCACGAGCCCAGTGAATAACTCAAACCCAACCCCTGGTTTCACTTTGCACATTAATTCATTAACAAACACACGTAAGTTCACTATTTATTTATAACATGCGATTCAAATCATACATGCTTAAGACACGCGAGGTACCAAACTTACCAACTTACCGAGCGGCATAACAACATCAATTACTCATAAATTCAATCAAAACATACTTCATTCTTCTTTCGACACAAGTGCGTCATAGAATCATTCATCATGTGAGGCATTCATCACATAAATCATATCTAACTTCATATCGTATTAATTTCTTATGAAATCGGGGTTTATTCTTCTTCTCATTCTTCTTCTTGAATTCAATTATGCATTTCATAAGTAATTGCTTCTTTCTTTCTTGTTCATCATGCATAATCATTCGTTTCTTCATATCATAATTCTTAAGTATTCTCAGTTTCGAATGGAAAGAAGATTTATGTTCCGTTCTAAAGACCCGGTTCTTGGAGCCAAAATAATTCGTGGGCTCGGTTCTTGGAGGTAAAATAATTCGTGGTCTCGAGGCAAAATAATTCGTGGCCTCGAGGCTTGCCTCGGACTCGAAAGACGCATACCGTCAATAATTCGTGGAAGCAAAATAATTCATGACTTCGATTGACGAGACACTTCTATGGCCATAGCTTCAGAGAGTTCTTTAATTCATGGGGTCTTAGATCAATAACACAATCCTTGTTGCCTTCTTTAGTTCTTTACATTTCTTATTTTCTCATTATCTTCTTATTACTTATATCTACCGACAAGATACACCTAATTCATATAATTCATGCTTAACAACTTCATACGTAACTTCTTCACAACTAGCAATTTACATAAGCAAGTTCCCACTGAAGTACAACCATTCCAACTCATATAGGCATGCTTATGTCATTTATAATCGATGTACTTTAATCTAAACACATCATAACAAGTAAACATATCGATTGGAATTTCTAATTATCGAATTTATTGCTTCATGATTGCGTATTATTGTGCATAGATAGTTTATGATTCTATCACTTTCCTCAATCATTATATATCTCTTAATCTAGCCATATAGCTTCTCAAATTCCAATCCCTAACTCAATTACTCAATTAGTTCCGATTTTTGCCCAAATAGCACATTTTCACTTAAAAACCCATATCTTCCAATCTACTCATCCAATGCATACCAAAAGTTACAGGAACTTTCTATAAATTATCATCACGCTACAAGTAAAATTTTTAGGAATTTTGGGTAACTCATGAAAGCATAACAATTCGGACAGGAAGCAAAACATGGTAAAAATCTACATTTTTGTGATTCCTTCATCTTTCATGATTTTACCTTCTAATATGAAGACTCGGACACCGCTCTATATCTTTCTGAGTCATGCAAAAGGAATCAGGTATAACGATGTCATTTATATAGAGTTTTGATTCCAAGGCATTCTCTCGTGTCTTAGAAACTTACTTGAGTTAAAAAGTATCTTTTCTATGCGATTCGGCCTTCACATATCTCTTTAATCGCTTTCAGCTAGCGACTCAGAAAACTTGTTCTTTATTCCGAGTCCACTCTCACTCGTAGTCTAACTTGTGGCTATTTACTCTATTGTTTGCAGAATCAGCATTCGTAGTTCATTTCATGCTTAGTCTATATCAAGTTTTTCTATCTCTACTATTTGATTAGAACTTGATTCCTTGCTTAAGACTAAGTATTATGGAATTCCGAGTATCATGGATATTAGACTCGAAAATTCCATTTCTTCTCTCGACTCGGATAATCTGTTGGTTAATTATCATGATTATTTTATTATCTCGTGTCTAACCTTGGACCAAAGTACTTTATACTTTGAGAACCGAAGGTGTTTTACTTTTGTAGGTTATTCAATCGAGGATATCTTTTCAAACTACAAAAGTAGCCGGCTTCGTAACGTCAAATCACCAAGCAGATATGGCTTTTCACCTTCCTCGCTTTAGTCCCGTAAGATTGTGTCGAAACTCGCTCGCTTCCATATCCGAAAACTCGAACGTCTAGCTTCAATCGGTGGTTTTCACCACACTTTTCAAGACACAACCAATGGTTTTGGGACTTCCAAGAGAGTTAAACCGTTGTCCAACGTCCATATTTCAACGGATACTTTCTGAGTGACTCGTAAAGCCTTTCACAACGGTCACAGAGGACTCTCGGTCAGCAGATGAAGATAACGGCTACTCGCCCGGTCATCTATAAATGGAAGCCACTTCACAAGACTTGAAGGTTGCCGAACATATTGTCTATACACTTACTTGATAGAAGTCATTGTATTTACTCTCAATCTTCAACTTACAACTCCCACTCGTAATTCATTACTTTCGAGTTGTAAGGTCTTGTACTTCGTTACAAACACTTCTTACATTCTTTGTAAGGTCCCTTGACTAAGCCGTAAGGGTTAACTCAGCTTAGTTGTCCCTAGCTGTAAGGGTTATCTCAGCTAGGAAGTACTAGATCAGATAAGGGAATTTCGAGTCTAGGAAAACTTGTATAGAGTTGTCCAAGGGAGCAACTCGGGTTCGATCAAGTTCACGGTATTTTGTGGACTCAAAATAGTGGATTTGACTTCGTGTCCTGGATTGACACGGGCCGTGGTTTTCTCGCCCCAGGAGGGTTTCCACGTAAAATCTCTGTGTTCACTTTCTCGAGTTCATTCTAGGCTCGGACAGCCTTAGTGCTCTTGCTTCTTCCGATTCACCGACTTCGAGTCCAATCTTTTCTAACTCGTCTTTAGACTCGGAATCTGTCTTTGCATCTTTCTCGCACAAAAGTGCGAAGTGTCTAAAAGAATTTTCTATCACCCTATTCACCCCCTCTAGGGTGACTCGGACTCTCCCCGAGCAAACCTTCATAATATACTTCAAGCCAAGTTCATGGAGATTTCAAACATATAGCTCAATGATCATACTTAATAACACTCAAATATTCACAAATCATATCTAATAAATCACATATTCACATCATGAATCACAATTAGCGAGTTTCTAAATTCAGTGAATTAGGCCTCTAAGTTCTTCAATTAAGTCTAGGCTTTCCAATTTTATGAATTGATTTCGAATTTAATACACCTAATTTGTTTTATCTTTAGAAGATGAATTTGAATTACTCATCTTTTATTCTTAGTGGTTCTAAGAATTTCAGTTTTGAATTGAATTTCGAATTTGTATTGGGGTTTGCTTCTTCTTCTTCTTTTCGATTTCTAGTCTTCTCCGCCCGAGCCTCTTCTTCCTCCTTTCACTCGCTCTCGGTCCCTCTTGCTCTATCCCTCATTCTCCTTGCCCTTGGGCTCGATTCCATCCGGTCTCACCGTCTCCCTCCTCTCGCTTGCCGGCCGTCATTTTCCTTCACTCGCGGCCACCACTTCTTTCGCTCGCTCGCCACCTTTCAATGTCCCTATCCTTCTTCCTCTTCATTTCGCTCCGGCTCTCGTCCCCTCTCGGCTTGTTCCGCTTCGCTTCCCGATTCCTCTCGGGCTCTCTCGTTCTCCCGCTGCTTCTCCTTTGTTCTCGCCGAGCTCTCCTTCCCCTCTTTCGGTCCCTCACCTCTCGGTCTCCCTCTGCTATTTTTCCCTTTGCTCTACTTCGCTTCTTTTGTTCCCTTTTCTTCTTTGCTTTTGCCCCCTTTCGGACCCAACTCCCTCTCTCCCTCTTTGTTTCTCGCGTTCTCTTTCTTCTTTGTTTTCCTCTTCTTCTTCGATTTGTTTTTCCTTGGTGTTTTATGTTCCTAGTCTCATTTTCTCTCTCTTGATTTACTACTTCCACATAAGGGGTTTTATGGTTTAGTGTAATTGGACCCCTTTTCTTCTTGGCTTAATTGATTGCCGACTCCTTCTCCGAATTCCAGCCACCCATCATTCCCATTTCTCATTTTCTTTTTCCTTTTATTTTAATTTTTTGGTTTGGGCTTTCAAGTGAATTGGGATCGAAACATCTCACGAGCCCATTTTAGCTAGCCCATGCTCGGGTTTCAGCTTTCGGTTTTAATTTCGATTCGAAAAATTCTAATTCAACTTAATTTAATAATTTCAAAATTTTTTACTTAACTTTTGATTACTTAATTCATTAGCAAGCAAGCACCTACAATTTTCTGGTATTACAATTCTCCCTTCTTATAAAAAGTTTCGTCCTCGAAACTTGAAACTTTTAAGTTACCCGAGATATTATGGGTACAGTTCCATGATGTTGAAAACTCTACGCATGGTAAGTGGGGCTCACCACTCTTGTCGTATCCAGCTTCTCTTGTTTTACGGTTGCGAGCTTGTTCCTTCACCTTGGTGTGGCCTCTTGGTACCCACAGCCTCAGTACCTTGCTCATTGTTCCTCCGAGGGAAATTCCTAGCAATATGTCATTTTTCCCCACAATTAAATATTTTCCAATTGCCTCGTAGCATTCCTTTCCTCCGTGAACCTTATGACAGTAATGGCATGGCTTTCTTGCCATATTACTATCATTGTGGCCAACTTGGCCTTGCCCAACACCCCTTTGGTTGTTTCTCCGATTCCCATAATTCACGTTCCCACTTCCGGATCTTCTAGCATTGGTAGCCTCATTGGTCTTACATTCCTGCAGAACTCCTTCTATGCGGATTGCTCTCCGATACATATCTTGGTACGTGGTAATGGTTTGACCAGCTATTCTTTCACGTATGTCTAATGCTAGACCATCCTCAAACCGATCAACCCTTCTTTGCTCCGTATCTACCAAATACCTACCAAATCGACTAAGCTCGTAAACTTCGCACCATACTCCATAACACTCATTTTCCCTTGTTTCAAGTCAATAAACTCCAACTCCTTCGCTCTTTGCACATCCCTAGGATAGTATTGACCATTCATCTTTTCCTTTAGTTCCTCCCAAGTTATTGGCTTTACTCGTTCCTCTTCTAGGCTTGGTTTAACCGCATCCCACCAATGATCACCTTCTCCAACGAAAAGATGCGTAGCTAATTCAACCTTATACTTTTCAGGACACATCATAGTGTTAAATGTTTTATCGATCTCCCTCTTCCATTCATCTAACTCACTAGGATTTGCGGTACCCCTAAACTTGGAAGGCTGCAATTTTAGAAACTTATTCGAAGGTTAATACCTATCATTGGATCGATTACGTTACTCTGCTCATCGGTTCTAGCATTTCCTTCCCCACGAGCCATCTAACAAAGTTATGTTACGGGATCATTATTAACTCTTCACTACATTACTATACATATACTCATAGAATCTCACATATGCACATATATTCACAAATTACATCATATGAGATTCACTCAATCACATATAGGCACGTAGGTTCATGAATCAAATCACATACTCATGTTTCAATCAGTCATATAAGAAATCACTCAAGTCCTAGACTTGATTCTACGAAAATCTACTGGTCGGAGGATTCTTGCTCGATACCATTTTTGTAACACCCCAAAACCCACCCTAGGAGTATTACATGCCAGGATACCCCGAGAGGAACCCCTAAGGCTACTTATGATCTCAACTTGGGGTTAATAGTGTTCTCTTAGATTGGCGGAAGCGTGTTTCTAGGTTTTCAAAGAGTTTTCCTGAAAATTTCGGCAGAGTTTCCTCTATAATATGGCTAATCCCATGGGCTTAAAGCCTTAACCCTACACAAAGCACATTCATAAACTCAACAAGCCACACGCTCGGAGTATCAACAACACAAACTCAACGAGCCACCCGCTCGGAGTATTCACATAGGGCTTTTATATTCATAGTCAAAACTTAAGTTCACATACAACCGATTTTCACAAACATCTTTACAAACAAGAAGACAGAAAAACATGTAGTAAATTCAGCATCTCCTATCCATAGGCTATTTCTAAAAGCCAAAAGCCACTCCCGAGAGTCTTACTTCTATACTTGAAATGTTGGTAAGGTCATGAGCTCCACGAGCCCAGTGAATAACTCAAACCCAACCCCTGGTTTCACTTTGCACATTAATTCATTAACAAACACACGTAAGTTCACTATTCATTCATAACATGCGATTCAAATCATACATGCTTAAGACACGCGAGGTACCAACTTACCAACTTACCAAGCGGCATAACAACATCAATTACTCATAAATTCAATCAAAACATACTTCATTCTTATTTCTACACAAGTGCGTCATAGAATCATTCATCATGTAAGGCATTCATTACGTAAATCATATCTTACTTCTCATCGTATTAATTTCTTAGGAAATCAGGGTTTATTCATCTTTTCATTCTTCTTCTTGAATTCAATTATGCATTTCATAAATAATTGCTTCTTTCTTTCTTGTTCATCATGCATAATCATTCGTTTCTTCATATCATAATTCTTAAGTATTCTCGGTTTCGAATGGAAAGAAGATTTATGTTCCGCTCTAAAGACCCAGTTCTTGGAGCCAAAATAATTCTTGGACTCAGTTCTTGGAAGTAAAATAATTCGTGGTCTTGAGGCAAAATAATTCATGGCCTCAAGGCTTGCCTCGGACTTTGAAAGACGCATATCGTCAATAATTCGTGGAAGCAAAATAATTCGTGGCTTCGATTGACGAGACACTTCTATGGCCATAGCTTCGGAGAGTTCTTTAATTCATGGGGTCTTAGATCAATAACACAATCCTTGTTGCCTTCTTTAGTTCTTTATGTTTCTTATTTTCTCATTATCTTCTTATTACTTACATCTACCGACAAGATACACCTAATTCATATAATTCATGCTCAACAACTTCATACGTAACTTCTTCACAACTAGCAATTTACATAAGCAAGTTCCCACTGAAGTACAACCATTCCAACTCATATAGGCATGCTTATGTCATTTATAATCGATGTACTTTAATCTAAACACATCGTAACAAGTAAACATATCGATTGGAATTTCTAATTATCGAATTTATTACTTCATGATTGCATATTATTGTGCATAGATAGTTTATGAGTCTATCACTATCCTCAATCATTATATATCTCTTAATCTAGCCATATAGCTTCTTAAATTCCAATCCCTAACTCAATTACTCAATTAGTTCCGATTTTTGCCCAAATAGCACATTTTCACTCAAAAATCCATATCTTCCATTCTACTCATCCAATGCATACGAAAAGTTACAGGAACTTTCTATAAATTATAATCAAGCTACAGTAAAACTTTCAGGAATTTTGGGTAACTCATGAAAGCATAACAATTCGGACGAGAAGCAAAACATGGTAAAAATCTACATTTTTGTGATTCCTTCATCTTTCATGATTTTACCTTCTAATATACTTCAAGCCAAGTTCATGGAGATTTCAAACATATAGCTCAATGATCATACTTTATAACACTCAAATATTCACAAATCATACCTAATAAATCACATATTCACATCATGTATCACAATTAGCGAGTTTCTAAATTCAGTGAATTAGGCCTCTAAGTTCTTCAATTAAGTCCGGCTTTTCAATTTCATGAATTGATTTCGAATTTAATACACCTAATTTGTTTTATCTTTAGAAGATGAATTTGAATTATTCACCTTTGATTCTTAGTGGTTCTAAGAATTTCGGTTTTGGATTGAATTTCGAATTTGTATTGGGGTTTGCTTCTTCTTCTTCTTTTCGATTTCTAGTCTCCTCTACCCGACCCTCTTCTTCCTCCTTTCGCTGCTCTCGGTGCCTCTTACTCAGTCCCTTATTCTCCTTGCCCTCGGTCTCGATTCCGTTTGGTCTCGTCGTCTCCCTCTTCTCGCTCGCCGGCCGTCGTTTTCCTTCTCTCGCCGGTCGCTGAACTCTTGCTCGCTGCCACCACTTCTTTCGCTTCCTTGCCACCTCTCGATGTCCCTATCCTTCTTTCTCTTCGTTTCGCTCTCGGCTGTCGTACCCCTCTCGGTTTGTTCTCGCTTCCCGATTCCTCTCGGACTCTCTCGTTCTTCGCCTCTCGTTCTCCCGCTGCTTCTCCTTTGTTCTAACCAAACTCTCCTTCCCCTCTTTCAATCCCTCACCTCTCGGTCTCCCTCTGCTCTCTTTCCCTTCGCTCCGCTTCGCTTCTTTCATTCCCCTTTCTTCTTTCTTTCGCCCCCTTTCGGACTCCAACTCTCTTTCTCGCTCTCTGTTTATGCGTTCTCTTTCTTCTTTGTTTGCCTCTTTTTCTTCAGATTTGTTTTTCCTCGGTGTTTTATATTCCCAGCCTCATTTTCTCTCTCTTCATTTCCTACTTTTGTATATGGGGTTTTATGGTTTAGTGTAATTGGACCCCTTTTCTTCTTAGCTTAATTCACTGCCAGCTCCTTCTCTCGAATTCCAGCTACCCATCATTCCCATTTCTCATTTTCTTTTTCCTTTTATTTTAATTTTCTTGTTTGGGATTTCAAGTGAATTTTCTTCATAACATCTCACAAGCCCATTTTAGCTAGCCCATGCTCGGGTTTTAGTTCGGGGTTTCAATTTTGATTCGAAAAATTCTAATTCAACTTAATTTAATAATTTCGAAATTGTTTTACTTAACTTTTAATAACTTAATTCATTAGTAAGCAAGCACCTGAAATTTTCAAGTATTACAAAGTCTAAACATATGGTAGAAAAATGGACACCTTAAGAATGTACCAAAAGTACACATGCATCAATTGAGTTCAAATTGAGAACACCCAGAAACTAGAAAATGGCGTCACTGTCATGCCATATTCCATGCTACTACCACGTGATGCAACTTTTAAGGGAATTTATTGAATTACTTAATTTATTTGATATTCCTGAAGTAGACTTATAAATCTTGTCAAAAATTATGTTGCACCAATTTTAGGTTCCATTATTTTACCTAAAATTACTAGCCAATAAAGAGTAGTTAGATGCAGTTGGAGTATTTAGATTAAGGCTCTATTTGATTCTAAAAAATAAGTTGAAAAGAAAAATTTTAATGTAAAAAAGTGATGAGGAAACAAAGTTAAGTGAAAATTAATTTTTTTCTTGTGTTTGGTTCAAGGAAAAATAGAGGAAAAAAATTATAATTATTTTCTAACCTTTTACCCATCCACCACTAGGGGTGTGCAAAACGGGTTAACGGCGTTTTCGGTTAATCGATTTTCGATTAACCGAAATTTCGGATAGTTAAAACCCCGAACCGTAACCGATCCGATTTTTCCGGTTAACCGACGTTTCGGTTAACCGAGTTTACTGGATCGACAAAATCCCGATCCGTAACCGAACCGAAAAGTCCAGCTTAACCGGAAAAATCAAATCGATTTACGGTTAACCGAGGTTGCAAAATAAATTCGATCTTAGTAGCAAGTCTGCAGCATTAAGTCTAGGAATTCGGGCAGCATCGGGTGGCGACAAGCGGCAGCACCACCACCAGCAAAACGAGGACAGAGGGGGAGGAAAAGAGAGAGAGAGGGGAACTCGAGTCGAATGAGCGTCGCCGGGCCGAGTATCGTCGGTAGGTGGCCGGTTGCCGCAGAATGACGATAGAGGGGGAGGCGAGAGGGAGAGAGAGAGGAGGTCGACGAGGACAGAGGGGGATGCAAAGGGAGAGAGAGAGGAGGTCAACGAGGACAGAGGAGTTCGATGAGGACAGGAGGTCGACGAGGACAGAGGAGTTCGACGAGGACGAGGAGGTTGACGAGGACAGAGGGGGAGGCGAGAGGGAGAGAGAGAGGAGGTCGACGAGGACAGAGGGGAAGCGACCATTGAGCAGCGAGAGAACAAGAAAACTGCAGAGCAAGACAACGAGGGGAATAGCGAGCGCACGACTAGGGTTTCAACTTTCAAGCATTTTATATTTTTTATAAAAATCGGTTCGGTTAACCGAAAATTTTCCGATCATGAACCGTATCCGAACCATTAACCGAAAAAATTTCCGGTTCGGTTAACCGACCCGATTTTTATAAAAAATTAATCGGTTAACGGCTTTTTGAATCGGTTTTCGGTTTTTCGGATCGGTTTTTTGCACACCCCTATCCACCACATTGTCATGAAGAGAAGAGAGAAAATATTCAATAGCGATTGATTAATCGAGAGAGAGAGAAAATTTTTAATGACATTACTTAATAGAATTCTCTCTCTTTCTCCATTTCTCTCTTTTTGTGAAATTTTTCTTCCATTTTCCTCGTCAATTTTGGAAGGAAAATATCATTGATCAAATTGACAAAATTTTTCACTGAATTTTTCCATCAAACTTTTTTTCTCTCTTTTTCTTCAATTCAAATAAGGGAAAGAAATTCATTTTCCACATTTTTTCTTTCCTTCTAATTTTCTTAGAATCAAATAGAGCTCTAAACATTAAACATTTGAAACATTTTAAAGCATTTTGAAACAATTAATATTTAAAAACGATGCCAAAATGTCGAAATAAGCAGGCTCCTAATATTATATATGGCCCCTCCTAAAACCAAACAACAGGTCTAAAACAATGGGAAACCATACCATAGGCTCCTTCACCAGATAAGCTTATCCACTGTGGAGATACATAAATACAATTTTCTTCTGTCTTTGTTTATTTTCTTTTGTGGGGTACAATATGCTGTTGGCCCACACTAGTTGTTGTCAATACTGTTGAATGGAAATATAGTTTGACATATATGGTCCATATCAAAATTATTCATTGTAGAAGATGAAATTAATATACTAGATAAAGATTTGTATATTCTAATGTTTTCAACTCTAAGAAACGATTTATAGTTATCATCAATATATATAGAGAGAGAGAGCGCTATGAATTCAAATTTATAAACTTAAATTAACATATATAGTATTCTCTTCCTTAAATTTTATCATGTTATCGAATCCATAAATTTAAATCTATAATATAAATATTAATGTATAATGTGTACTAAAATGTACATATTTTCAATAAATTATGCAGAAAATACATATAATAATAATGTATAATATTTAAATTTAAATTTAAATTTTATAATCAATTATTAAATATTTTATCAATTAAACTAACTAATATATATCGTACTATTTTCATATCTTAGATAAAATTAATTTTGCTTAAAAAGTTATGCGAAGTATCTCAAAAGTGACATTTGAGATGTAATTCTAGACATGACTATCTTGTTTGTTTTCAAAAATATCCCATAGAAATATCATCATCAACACGAAAACTCTGTTTGAATGTACATGTGACCTTTTGGCACCTCCCTCTTATAAAACAAAGAGTGAACAATTAACTAATTTTATTCATTAAAATATAGCAACGACTAGTCTTTCAGTCTTTAGCGGCCCCTAAAAAGTTCATCCTTAATTTATGCCCCACAGAAAATTGCTCAAAACCTCATCATGAGTGATGACCAGCCAATACCGCCCTTCCATGTTTTACTGTTCAGTGACCCATGCCTCAAAATGAACTACATTTTATGCACAAATCTCAAATCTCAATATCTCAATCAGGGAATCTCAAAGTCAAAAAGCTCAAATACCCCCTTTATTTTTATACACACTCTCACTAAGCCGTGGCATGCCCCCTCTCTCTACCTTAAAAATTTATACAGGCAATCATTAACCAGTGATATTTCTCTGAACTCTTCTCACAGTTAGCTTAGCTTCAATCCTTTGGCTATACTACTGCAGGATTTTCACTGAAGCATTTCGTCTAACACATGGCGTGCAAGTCATATGACCCACCACCACCAGCAATTGCGAACTCATGCGGGTTCTTTTCTCTCATCTGTATTCTCCACTCGATGATAGCTCTAACCTGCGGCTCCCTCATCATGTTTGCCCTTTATGAGATCTCCGCTTTCGGGCACGGGCACGAAACGGCTCGTAAGCTACTCGGGTTCGGGTCGGCTCCTCGTGATCAGATGCTGATCCAAGTGTCGGATTCATTTGCTGGGTTGCTCCTCTTTGCAATTGGGTTGCTGTTATTCATGGTGGCTTTTGTTAAGGACTCAGATTTCCAGAGCTTTTTCGCAAAAGGGTGTATTCTTCTTCATTTGGCTATGGCTCTTTGGAGAGTTTACTTTGAGAGGAAGGTTGAAGATTTGGCAAAGGATTGGCCCAGGCAATTGATTGGGGATTTCGCTTTGGCACTTTCGTGGGTTTTCTTTCTTGTGCATTCCTGGACTGAGAAATATGATTAGGATCCAAGAGAATGACCTGTTCAGTTTGCTGTAATTTGTACACTTCTTTTTTCCTTTTTTTTCTTGGGCTTGAGTCTTGTAATTTCACATATGGCGATGATGGTGGACGAGAGGATTGCTTTTTTCCTTTGTGTTCCAAATGTTATTATGGTCCAAGCGGATCGTAATTGGATGTGGAATTTTGTAATTTTTTTGGTAAAGGGGACGCAAATTTTGTAATATCTTATTCCTAAGAAATCATAGTGTGATTGTAAATTTTTAATAATCTTTATAATTATTTCAGATATATTGTCTAAATGATTACATAATCTTTACTAATAAGACGTGAAGTACAAAAAAAAAAAAAAAAAAAGAGGATTTTGATTTAAAAAATTAAAATTGACCAATTATAATGAGTCACTATACTTTTAATATATTTTTGATTTACAAAAAAGAGTTTTTATTATCTTTTCGACCAGTATTGTTTTGGATCGAGGGCATGAGGTCTCCACTAATGAAATAGGCTATTTTTGTCATGTCCGACCCAATAATAAAATGGATTGGGTTATCTTTTCCACGTCAATACATGGGTAAGGTTTAGAAGTATTGTTTTGTATCGATCGAGGACATTAAGTCTTCACTAATAAAGTTCGTTCATGTGTGACCCAATAATAAAATAGATGGAGTTATCTTTCCATATCAATACATAGATAAGATCCGGTACCCTAAAGTAGACTCGCTTTTAACCCATTTTATAATTATATAAATTTGCTCACAAAAACTTTACATAATTGTCATGGTAACTTATACATTTGTTGGAATTGAATTTAACCAAATATAGCATCTAAACTAATATAATAAGTTAATTAAAAGAATGTTGGATCTTTTAGCAGGTTGCTAATTCATCGACTTGCACCAACCCATAAAAATATGCTTTTACGGCCGATTAATTATATTAATCTTATCCATTATATTCACTCTATTTTAAATGGATCGATATGCTTGATCGAATGAAAAATTTGACCTAATGCCCGCCCTTTACTTCAACTCTGAAGTTCACATTACTATATTATGTACCTCTATATTATTTGTTTACGTAAAAATGCACAGAGTACCAAGGCTCCTTGAGTGGAGCCATTTAGCCGTATATTTGTAGGGTAAGTGTTAAAAACCTTATGTAACCTTTTTGCTATAGGTTCTTGATCGAGGGTTTGTGTCTATTAATATAGAGGTACATAATATAGTAATGTGAACTTCAGAGTTGAAGTAAAGGGCGAGTATTAGGTCAAATTTTTCATTCGATGAAACATATCGATCATAAATTAATTAAAATAACATATATTTTAAAATGAAAGGAATAAATTGATAATATCATAAATGAGTGTTTGTGTCTATTAAAGAGGTTGAAGTAGTTCACCATGAATAGCTGGAATAACAACCTTATTAAACAATACTTCATCTCATTGTTTTCTGTGAAAAATATAGAGTAAGCTTTATGAAATTAAAAATCAACTAATAAATAATAAGTTTAGTGGAGAAAAAGAAAGATAGTAATTGGTTGAAGTCGCATTCAGTGAGTTGTTAGGAAAGTTAATTTGAAACCAAAAATATATTTCAGAAGATAAAATGAGACAGAGGAAGTATTCTATTAGAGTTATTTTATCCTTGTTAATTTTTTTATTCTTTTTAAGCTTATCTTGTCAACAACCTCCTATTGAGAGCTTTTTTTTTAATATGGGTGTAAAAATAGTTCAAGTAATATCACGCTATCTTATGTATAAATACTAGTTAAGATCCACGTATTATTTAAAAGTAACTTTGTAATATTATATATTATTTTCAAAAATATTATTAAATTATTATTGAATCTCACTACCAAGAATGATAACAAATAAAAATTAGAAAATACATGCAAATAACAAATTAATCTTCAATGTCGAGAAATCTAGGAGACAACTCACTCACTATTAGATATTTAAAAGTTTTCATGGAAAAAAAAAAGAATTTTTGAAATCTAATAATTTAAACTTTGACATATTTAAAAATCAATAAACCAAACTTAAGAAATTATTCTTAGTGAACTATACTTTTAATATTATTATTTTAAATATTCTATCACCGAATTTAACTCGCCCGACAGATGACATGACCATGAAGAGTAATACATGTAATATTCTGATTATTTTTTTCAAAAATATAGTCAAGTGTTACCCTCTGTCTTCTCCCCAGTCTCTCTCTCTCTCACACATACTCCAGCCTCTCTTTCTCTCTCTCTCCTGCCCTTCTCTCACTCTCAGTCACTCTGGCTCTCTCTCTCCTCCCCCTGTCTCTCTCTCTTCACCTTTTCACTCTCCTCCCTCTCACTGTTTCATTCTCTGTCACTTCTCCCTTCACATATTTTTTTAAAATAATTTTTTAAATAAAAATAAAATTTTATTTATTCTTAAACCAAATTTTTTAAAAATATTTTTTTATTTTTATTTAGATAAAAAATTAATTACTTATATTATAGATAAGTTTTTAAAAGTTTTTCAATGATGAAATTATTTAACATTTTAAATTTTAGTTTTGTTATTTAAGTTTTTGTTACCTAGAGAAATAAATATATTTGGAATGGCTAGAAAGAAACTTCTTACTCCCAATCGACTAATGTAATGAAGTCAACATATTGTTCGACTTCACCTTGTCGAGGAGACTCCATGACAACAACCCATGGCTTCTCTAAATGGAGTTCGAATATGACAAATAATGAAAGCTTACCATTTTTTTAGATTACAATTTAGATTTATTAACAATATATATGATACCTATACATATAAATAGCAAAGTATAGGTTTTATAATAATTATAACTTGACCATTGCAGCAAATGAACTTAGTAGATCATCAATTATACGAAGAATAATTGCAGCAACATGTTGAAGAACTATAAAAGTTCGTGTTCCTGGTTTGTCTTTGTTTCAACGATTAAGAAAAATCTAAAAAATAAAAGAAAATAACAATAAGGTAAATATTAACGTTTAATGTAGCACAATGCCGAATAAGTTGACACAAGGAGGGGATATATTTATCTTCTACAAGTACCATGTCTTGGATTTTGACATGTACAATAGGTGATAATGCTTTTAAGAGGCATAAACTATCGGGTAAATACTATGAACTTACACAAAGATACGATACTATCTTACCAGCAAATGACATATTAAATATGAAGTTAATTTTTATTTATAATAATAATAGATATGAAAAAAATCAAAGAAATAACAAATAATAATAAATGCGTATAATGAATTTGTATCATACATTTGTCGTTAGAGAGTATTCATTTATCATGATTTGCCTTATAATGAACAAGTTCTCTTATTGATGAATGCGCAACTTTTTCGACGAATATATTTATGTTTTCATGATACATGAAGTTCAACTTCTACATCAGTGTACCTAACAAATGGAACGAAAGATGAAGAGCATAGTCATATGGAAAAAATGAGGAAAAAGTTATCACATAATAATATCGATCACATTACTAATTTTGTTGTACCATTCCTCAAACTTTTTAGTATCTTAGATTGTTGGATTAATCAATAATTTATTTTTAGGTGTTGCGGAGAGTGTGATTCCTGTGAAACATGTTAGGTTGTATATTGATACATATATTAATAAAAGATAAAGCAAAATATAAGAGAAATGATACTTCCAAATGAAATAACAAAAAAGTAATATTATACATGCCACTGTAACCCCTAACAAATACTCTATCTCGCAAGAAGCACGGTCTTCTCGAGTAAGATTTTGTAAAAATTGATTGTCTTCAATTTCAGCAAAACTTCCCTACAAGGTAAGTTTCAGTGTGTTGAGTCTACATAAGATATAAGAATTGAACACTAGTATTCATAATCAAATTAAACATTTAATTGTGATTGAAAAACAATGAAGAAAAATGGCCAAATGTAGGTAGATGGAAGTACATACTGCATATTACAAATGAAAATTTTCTGCTCAATTATCAACTTTGCTTGGGAGACAGCAACAATGAAACCAATAACATCTACAAAAAGAGAATAGTCAAAGACCTACACAAAGAGAAAATCATGTGGACTTTACAAAATTAATTGAAATTTCTACATCTTTTTCGATAATTTGAGCTTTCATAATGTAAATGTACTAGCCCTTCAATAAAAGGAACAAATGGCGGGAGCTGATGCCATGGAATTACATCACACTCATCGAGATAATCAAGATGAAGAACAACTTAAAGTTGTTGTGCACTATGACTTTATCCCTATCCATAGTAGTAACCCAAGAAAATTCAAAGAGACGATGAACTTCATTAGACTTCAAAATAGCCATCCATTTATCTATTTCATTATCCATCTCGATACATAAAACCTCATTGCACTGCAAATATATAACATAGTATATTAGCATTCACATTTAAAAAGGTAATAGAAAATAATATATGCATGGTATTATATAGTCTGTAATCATTCTAAAACATCATTATTAAAAAATTAAGAAGGGTACATAACTCGACAAATTCAAATTTAAATACCTCGACATCCATGAAAATGATCCGCCATACTCTATGGTTGTTATACATTTGAACACTCATTGTTCTCATCAATCGAGAAAAATAGATATAATTGTCTTATGCATGAAAATGCCACGAATTGGCACACATTTACATTGAATTTCTGCCTCCATGCCTACTATATATTGAAGGAGCAAATATAAGTCACATGATAATAAAAAATAACAAATCAATTTAAAATATTAGATAAACTGGTATTAGCACGAAATTAAAAAAAATTCAATTAAAGAAAAGATAATATGGTGTTGCCAAAGAAAAAGATAAATCTTATAAAAACGTAGATAAATTGGTATTGTAAAAAATCAATTAACAGAAGCAGAAAAACAACTCTTATAAAAATAGATAATTCATTTTTTGAAACACAAAATAAACAAATTAATTTTTTAAAAAAGAAATAATCTTATTAGAAAAAATTAGATAATTTAGTATTAAAAAATAAATTAAGAAAATAAAAAATAAATCTTATAAAAATAGATAAATTTGTCTTCTAAATAAAAAAGAAATAATTTTTTCAAAAAAATCAATCTTATAAAAAAATGACATAAAATGGCTTTACAAAACAAAAAAATAATTTAAAAAATAGAAAAACAATTAAATGTTATAAAAAAATAGATGAAGTTGATCTTACAAAAAAAAATTAATTACAAAAAAATTAACTGGTGTTACCAAAAACCAAAAGTAATTCTTATAAAGAAAATAGAATAATTGGTGTCAGACAAAAACAAAATCAGAAATTAATTAAAAAAATTAGATAAACATGTATTTCTTATCTAGCTTTTTTTTTAATAGAAAGAGAAATTTCATTGATAAAAAGTCATACGGCATATACAAAGATAATTCTCCAACAAGAATAAATCTAAAATAACAAAACAAATCTCTATTTCGACAAAGTTAATGGTAAATATACTTCCGTTCGGCTCCATACTTGTGGAATCAATCCGGCTATAAACCGTGTTCTTCGACTTTAATATCTCTTTCCCGAACATCAGCAAGCTATTGTATAATTTCATAAAACATATCTCTGTTTGATATAATAGATCTAATCGAAGGAAATATCACTTTGATCGAGCCATATGAAATTTCATTGTTCAATCATTCTCAATCAAAATCAATGAAACTAATTGATAAAAATACAAAAAATATATCATCCAATCGAATTAACAGTCCCTAATAAAACTTACACGTATTGGGAAGAGAAATAACTCGCACAAAAGTGAGAAATAAGACTCTCACAAGAAGGAGAGAAATCAAACTCTCACAAATAGGAGAGAAATGCTAACTCTCACAAGAAGGAGAAAAACCCTAACTTTCACAAAAAGGAGAGAAAATTTATTGAAAAGAAAATAACAACACCTTTAGATCTTGATTCGATTGAAGAAATTGAGCAAAATGGGCTTACCAAGTGGCTGGAACTAAGCCAGTAGCAGCCCTAATAATCTAAAAAAGTGAAAAAAATAGTAGATATCGAAATTTCTTATCTAGCTTTTGCTTTGAAGTTATGGATGTCATTAATCATATTAATCATATTTATTATTGTCAATCAAATATTTATTCCGTAAAATAGACACTATCACATATTTAATAAATTGATAATATATAATTGAGAATGCTACTCGATCCAACATATGTAGTAAAGTACACATTAAAATTAATGAAAGACTCAAATAAACGATAAAAATAACAAATGGACGTTAGTAAGTAACAAAATCAAACAATTTCCAGTTAAACAATTCCATTAAAATACAATCAAAATAATGATGATAAATCAGTATATAATTTCTTTTAAAACTCATTATCTTCCACCAATATAAGGAAAACACATAAATGGACATATTTTTGATGGATAAGGATTTAAATTTAATCAATGGAGACATATTTAATCATTTGGTCAAACAATAATACATAATTCATTTTGAACTCATTCAATAACACACAATTCGTTTTCAACAATCACTGATACGTAATTCGTTTCAACTTAGTCAAATTTAATAATATTTGAATTACCTTGTACTTCTTTGCAGTTATATTTTAAACTTAATTAATAATACCAAATAGTAAACTGAAGCGGAGAGATATCTATACTATCTATAGTAGTAATCTTTTCAAAATTCTCAAATGGTAGTCTGAAAGTAAATTTAGTAGCTTTATTCAATATAAAAATAATGATTTATCCTTGAAAAAGAAAAGGTTTTCACTTATATATGGACTCTCTAATCTCACTTGTGACAATAATAATAATAATAATAATAATAATAATAGAAAACTCAGCACATAAACTTTATTGATCCTGCATCTTTCGTGCATCCTTTACTCCTTCAGCAAAATATTAAACATTAAAGACAATTCCAATTATTACGATTTTCTACCAAACTTTAATTAAATACCATGATTTTTAAGAAAAACGAAATTAAAGTGCACAACTTTCTTATTGGATATTTGAAAAATTATATTTGTATCCACAAAAGTAAATCAAAAGCACATTGACTGCTTTGTAATTTTTATATTGGATCCCTTTTTTAATATATATATATATATATATATATATATATATATATATATATATATATATATATATATATATATATATATATTGGTAAGAATTAGGGGTATTTTCATAACCAAAACCGTGAAATATATATATATATATATATATATATTGGTAAGAATTAGGGGTATATTCATAACCAAAACCGTGAACAAATGCCAAAATAGCCTTCTCACATATGTCTTTACACCTCTCTACTATCCTCCTGCTTTATGTATCACTTTTGTATCAAAATTTTTCCACCTCACTATGTCTATTTACATAATAAATATATCTACGCATTTTGAATATCTCTTTGATCTCCATGCCATTGCAAGTATCCTCAATCTGATTTGCTCTTTAGTCACCTTCAGAATTGTTGTAGGGTCCCTCTGTATGTTGTTGAACACCAACTGATTTCTGGTTCTCCAGATATTGTAAAGCACGTGGTTGGCCCAACCTAGCAAAGGTGTTTTCTCCATCTTTCCCCTTTCAAAATTTGCAGGTTTGTCATCCTCTTACCTATCCAATCTGCCAGTGCCTCTCTCGAATAGGTGGCCAAATATCACTCATAAAACATGTGTTCCATGGTTTCATGCTCTTTTTTGCATATGCCACATTTGATATTTACCTGTTTTATAATTTTACATAATTTGCTTCTCACATGAACTTTTGTTTTCATAAGAAGCCAGCTGACAAAATTATATCTTAGCATGTTCAGTCTAGACCATACCATTTTTTATCATGTTGTCTTCTCTTTCAGGTTAAGTCTCTACTTATACCCAAATTCAACTGAGTACTCAGCATGTTTGCCATGGTCCCATCTCCATTTTCATGTGTTGCTACTCCCCCATTTAAAAGCTTCTTTGATTGTGCAAATTTTTTCCAATACCAGCACCTATACCCCTGGGGGTTGTAATCCCACCATTCCGTGCATTTTAGGTATCTTTCACTCACCCATTTGACCCAAAATGTGTCTTTTTTCATTGCCACTGCCAACACTATTTTTGTTGTACAAGCTTCATTCCAAACTTTGAGATTTTTCTATCCCTATCTCCTCAAATGCTTTAGGCCTGTGTATCTGCCCATGATACATATAGGGCCCTTCTGTAATTCTGTAATTTCCATCTCCACTCTATAGGAATTTTCTACACTTGGCACTGACCATGTTGATAACTTCTTGAGGTAATATGAAAATAGCAACCCAAAAGTTAAACAAACCCATTAACACAAAGTTTATCAGTGTAATCCTTCCTCTGTAAGATAATGTCTTACTTTCCATGTTTGCAGTCTAGCAGTGATCTTGTCAACCAATAATTTGCAATCAGCTTTCCCTAATCTCCATGCTGTTATTGGCACTCCCAGATATTTCACAGGTAATTGCCCCTCAGTATATCCTGTATATATTGCAGTAATTGCTGCCTCATTTCATCATTAATACATGCCATTATCAATATTGATTTATGGTGGTTGTTTTCAAGCCTTGAAGTTCCTGTAAAATTCTACAAGGTCTTTATTATGATCTCAAATGATTTCTTTTTGCATCATTAAAAATCATCAAATCTTCTACAAACAACAGATTATTTTACTTTCAGTTTTGAGCATTTAGGATGAAATCTGAAATCGAAATTTTGTCCAACTAGTACCGACATCTTGGATAGGTATTCCATTGATAGGATAAACAACAGTGGGGATAAGGGGTCCCCTTGTCTCAACCCTCTTCCTCCCTCAAAATATCCCTCAAAATATTAGGAATTTCCATTTAGTAACATAATGAATAAAGAAGTAGTAACACAAGCCATGATCCATTTAACAAATTCAGCTAGGAATTTCAGCCTCCTTAAAACCTCTTCTAGAAAATCCCAATGTATTGAGTCATAAGCCTTCCTTATATCTATTTTAAACAAGCATCTTGGAGAAATATTCTTCCTCATATAGCCTCGTGGTATTTCTTGGCATAACAGGACATTAAAGAGTAGTTTCCTTTGCTTCACAAATGCACCTTGACTGACATGAACAATGCTTGGCAGTATCTTACTAATCCTCGTGGAAAACAATTAGGAAATACACTTGTAGATAACATTGCATCAAGATATGGGTGTAAAATCTATTGGAGTTTGAGGGCAGGGTACCTTGGGCAGGATGACCAAGTTTGTAGTGTTCCAACCTCTATGCATTCTTCCTGTGGCCAAGAATTCTTGTACTGCTTCTGTCAGTTTTCCTCCAATCTCATTCCTACAGCACTTAAAGAAATCACTATTGAATCAATCTGGACCTGGTGATTTTTCATTTGGTATGCTCATCAACACTTCCTTTATATCCGCTTAAGTGAATGGCTTGCATAGTTCTACTTGTTGTTCTATGCTCAGACAATGGCCTGCCATAAGAACCTCTGGATCAGTCTTATTTCTTGCTGCCTTGTTTTTTCCAAGTAGATTTTGATAGTATTGTACCATAATTTGTGCCACTTCTTCAAATCCCTCTGTCCTTGTACCATCAGGCTTTTGGATTGAGTATATTCAGCTGGCCATTTTCCTTCTTTTCACTGTCGCAAAAAAAATTTGTTGCACTAGTCTCCATAATGAACCCATTCCATCTTACTTTGATGTCTTTTGACTGTATAGGCAGACTGCATGATGTCAACATACTCTGCCCTACGCTTTTCTTCTTCCTCTTTGAGTTCTACATTTTGATGGTTGTTGTGCGTTCTCCTCCGGATGTCCTCAAGTTCTGTTCTAGCTATTTCCATTTGGTTATGGATGTCAGAATACTTGTCTTTATTCAGTTGTTTCAAGGGGTCTTTCAGCTGAGTAAGTATTCCCCTAATCACATCCATTTTAGACTTCCTTCTTGTTTGGCTAATAGCATTTTTCATAATATCTTTGAAATGTAGGTCCTTACTCCATATTTCACAAAATCCAAATGGAGTAGTAGCTCTTGGACAAGAGAGGAATGACATCAATATAGGAGTGATTAGATAATCCTTACACCATGTATTCAGCATGCACAAAGTCAAAACTATTAAACCATTGGTCATTGGTCAGCACCCAATCAATTCTAGACCATATGTGCTTGTTGGTCCATGTATATCTAGCTCCATAACATAGCAATATATGCAGGCCACAATTGTCTATATAATCATTGAAATCGTCGACATCCTCCTCTGTCAATCTAACCACCCAAATTCTGTCATCCATGTGCAGCACAGAATTAGAATTCCCACTCACACACCACACATCATTTAGCTGCTGTAACAACCCGACCCTAAACCACATTATTTATTTTACTGATTACAAAATTTACATAATTGAGTGCGCGCACTTCAATTTGATATTTGATATTTAAATTATTTTTATGCGTGTGTTATGCGAGCTTAGGCGACGAAGTGGCCTCTAATGAAATTTCATACTAATGATTGTAAATTTATGCATATGTTTAAAAGAAAATTTAAAAATTATATTGATATATAATACATATAAAGGCGAAGGTACATGGTTATAAGGCCATTAAAGATTATATTTTAAACAAATAGTTATATTGAAGAATGAATCGTATAATTTATATGCAATACTAATTAAATGAAATAAAATAACAATAAAATAAAAAAATAACAAATAAAAATCAGAATTTTCTAGAGTTAACTAGAAACAAACAAAGAAAAAAATATCTAAATAAAACAAGCTGATTTTTAATAGAAAAATCCAGAAATGGTTTCTGGAATTATCCAAACAAAAAAAATAATAAAATAGATAATGAAAATAAAAATATCAGCTTCACAATTGGGTTCAAGGCAAAACAATTTCAATTTTCCTCAACCCTTCATCTCGTGCTCTCTATCTCTCTCGCGCGTCCCCCTTGACTCCACCTGCTACCGCCTCTCCTCCGGCCACCAGGCGTAACCGACGCCGACCTTCCTCTCTCTCTCTCTCTCTCTCTCTCTCTCTCTCTCTCTCTCTCTCTCTCTCTCTGTCGCTCTCGCTCTCTCCCTCTCCCTCTCTTCCTCGCGCTGCCTCGCCCTGCTGCGGCCAACTCCCCGGCAAGCTACCGGTCGCAGCTCGGTCGCGGGAGTCAACGCCGGTGCTTCCCAGTAGCCGCCGGAGCTCCGCTGTTCACCACCATCACTCCTTCTTCTCCTTGGCTTCCACTCTTGGGTTTGAAGGTGAAACCCTAAACCCTAATTCATCTCCCTTAATGATCTATCTATTGATTGTAGTTATAAATTGAATTATATGACTTAGAAAAATGTTTATGATGTGAATTTAAAGATTGAATTGGGAAAAATTTGAATTGGTGTGAATGGTTGAGGTTTGATATTTTGGTGGAGTGATTGTGTACGAAGGTGAATGAAAGTGGTTTTTTTTGGTGAAATTATGATTTAGTGAATTAAATTGGGGATGTTTTGATATAGAATTTGAGTAATTTGATGGTTTCATTGCATTTGAAATTGGCTACAATTGAGCAAAAGGAAGAAAAATGTGTAGGGAGATTGAAGTTGGATAATAAGTTGTGTTGGAGGCATGTAGCAATTTGAGCAATTTAGTGCACCTAATTGTAATTGTGATTGTGAATGTGAACTTTGTTGAGGAAACGATGCGTATATCCTTAAATTAAAGTAGTGTATTGTGGCATATGTGGAATTTGAGCAATTAAATTAATTTCCGGGAGGTAATGAGGTGAAAAGTGAGTTAATGGCAAGCATTCGAAGTGATGTTAGACTTGGCAAAGCTAATCGAATTAGGAATAGTTAATAAAAATATTGATAATAATAATAATAATAATAATAATAATAATAATAATAATAATAATAATAATAATAATAATAATAATAATAATAATAACAACAACAATAGTAATTAGAGCATATATTTTGTATGCTAAACAAATTCCAATAGCAAAGGTGTAATTAGAAATCCAAAATAAAAGTCTTTCGATCTAAGCGGAGTGACGAGAATAAATTGTGTAGAACATCAATAATTAGCTTAAAAAAATCTCTTGCGCAAATTATGTGTTGAGGAAAATATTTTTAGATGGAAGAAACACAATAGAGTTGAGTAATAAAAATCTTAATTTTATCGATTACGTAATAAATAAAGAAAATGAAATAAATTGCAAACACTTGTACGAATTCGGTTATTAAAACTCAAGAGAAACGTTATTAACAATAAAAATCTATTTGAAACAATGATTGAGGCCACTTCCATTGTCGACTAGCTAGTAACTTAAATTTCTATAAGGGGAGAAGCAAAAATTTTCGGTCTAGGTACGTTCATTGCTCGTACCTTTCGAAAATTCACATGTTTCAACGAAATCTCAATATTTTTTATATATATAACTAATAATGAATAATTTGCAAATCAAGTTTTGTCACCTAATAAAGTGGTCCCCAATCAATTATCAATTATCAATTATCGGGGCTTATGCCCTTCAATTCCACTAGGGGCTTCAACTCGAGTTCTCGGTCGGTCCAGGAGATGTGCACCTTATTCAAAGATTACATCAATTATATAAGGGGTTTCACTTACGGATAATAACTGGCAAACAAGTTTGACTCGTATTCTCTCCTCTCTATTTTTGACCTAATAAATTGAAATGCGCGCGCTCAATTAAGATGTTTTCAAAGATATTTGATCGTGCAGGAATGTTCGTACTGAGTTTCGACTCATTCTTTGAATTATTTTACTTGTTTTTGTTTTTAGGAAAAGGTTCCGTCAACAACCTATTGCCTAAGAAGCTCGACGGAAGCAAGACCTAGCTGGATGTGTCGTTTCCATAGATCTATGATGGGTCTAGACGCTCACGAGTGATTATCTCCTTATTTGGTTTTGGATTTGACCTCGGAATATATTACATGTTGCTTATTTCTTACTGCTGAGATGATTATATGGGCTTGTATAATATAAATGTATCGAATTGTATTTTGGGGTTGGTTTAATTATGTTGTATGGTTTAGCTTAGGACATAATATTTAATGCTATCGAGGACTCACTAAAGCATAACTAATGGACACGAGTTTTTATTGTATTTTATTTTAGCTCTGGTCCTATTATTAGGGCGTCGGTAACGCCTTCGATCGTCAACTTCGCTGCGACTATACCTAATATTTTCTAATTAGGGGATTATTAAGTAATGGTGATTGGGGGCGTTACACCTACACAGCTAACTCTTTGATCGTTTTTCACATTGACAACCTCTGCAATTGCTTGTTAAAGCCATATATCAAAGTCCAATCGAACCTCTTTTTGGCTGATAATTGGATCACATTGAAATGCATTAGTTGCTCTTTAATGTGTGTTGTTTGTACTACATATTGCTTAGGATTCCATGCAACTAGAATTCTTCCCTTTGGGAGTATATGCTTATTGGAGGTATAATGCCATCCCCTACATACTTTCTATATCACCATATCTTCATTCTCCTTTATTAACTTTATTTCCAACAAAGCCACAAGACCAACTTTTTTGTTTTTTAGATAGATATATGTATTCACCCGTTCATTGGGGTTGTTTAGACCTCTAATGTTCCAACAAAGTATGTTCATCATCCGGGGGCTTTTTCCCACTAACCTGATTTGTGACCATTTCTACTATTTCTTCCACCAATAGACTCAAAGTTACTGGTCACTATTGTATTAACTTCATAGCTCGGGCTTGCTTGCCTTCTCATAGGATTTCTTGGTCTACTAAATCTTTCGGGTTATTGCTGCACATTTCTAATGGGAGGTTGTTCATTACTGCCTTTGTACCTTTCTCCGCTCCATTCTAGGTTCCTTCTTTTTCCTGCATTCTTCGGATTCGTGTCCATACAGATGAGCAATGTGAGCATCTAACGAGTCTCTATTCATATTTGACTTTCTGTTTTATAATCACATCATTCTCATATACAAAATCCACGAGTTTCGAGCAAGGTTTTATTCAACTACACCTCAATTAGTACCCTTGCAAAATGTAGCAAGTTTTCTCCATAGTTGGCATATCGGTTTTGATAGGTATTCCCACTAAGCTACTTATCTTGCTCAAGTTATCTATACCCTAGTATTTAATGTCTAATTCGGGAATCACACCCAAATCGACAATGAAGTTATTGCATTCAAATGAATTGTCAACTCATGGTTCCGGGGTTTAACAATAAAAGGCTTTTCGTCAAAGAAGTACATAACCTTGCTTAGTACTACTTCTTTGTCCTACATTGATGAGAATCCCGCTATGAAGAGTCCTCTCTTCACTATCACCACTTTGTCAATAGCTTGAGCCTTCTAGATCATTCGAACATATTTATGTTGAATAGTTAATCAAAGTTAGTGAATTCGACTAGTGTCCCACATGGATAGATTACTAAAGCTTCTAACTTTTGAAGGAAATAAATAGGTAGCTTTTAGTTTATGTCCCACATGGAGAGAATATAATATTCTCCGGCTCTTTATATTGAGAAGAGTAATGTGAGCTTATAAATACATAAGCCATAGAGTGGGGTAATATGTGCTTGCATTAAGGTTCAATGCGGAGCATTGAACCGCACACTGCGCGCGGCGTGGGCTGTAGGGCGCTAGAGGCGCTTTTGGCGCTTATTAGGCGCACTTGGCACTTAGCACGTGAGCTCGGAGCGCAGGAGCGAGATAACACAATTTCCTATTTATTTTAATTTTTATATCCAAATACAGTTGGGACGGTTAGGATAGAGTTTAACCATTTTTACCAGTTAAATTCTATCCTACATAACTGCTACTCTATCCCTACGAAATGCTAACTCGCTCTATCCAATCTAAGCCTAGGGGATTGATTATAAATTAGAATCAATCCAGGAGTTTTGTTGTATCCTGGAGACACGATTTGCACAAGGGCGCGAATCTTGTCTTAAAGAAAGTGATCCTATTCACGCCTCAAAACAATAATCAATCCCATATTTTTCTAACAATTTTAAGACAAGATTATCCATGGCTGATTCGGACACTATCGTCGAATCATGAATCGGGATCTCGTTCGGTTGGACAAATTCGATGGCACAAACTTCATGAGATGGAAGGACAAGATCATGTTCATGCTGACAGCATTGAGGATTGCATATGTTCTGGATGATAAACCGAAGGATTTGCCGAATCCAACAGAGGAAGAATGGAAGAAAATGAATCCTGCGGATGCTCAAACACCGAAGGAGGCAAAGAAGAAGCGTGAGGAGGACGAGTTACCGTGTAGAGGACACATTCTGCAAACCCTCTCCAATCGTCTCAGTACGAGTTGTATGTCACATGGACATCACCAAAGAAGATCCGGAAAGCCCTTGAAGAGAAATACAACACGAAAGGCAAGGTACTCGACAAATTTATTATGATGAAGTACTTTGATTTTAAGATGTCAAATGATGTTCCTATTCTGGACCAAGTGCATGAGTTGCGAGGTCCTTGTTAATAGACTTCGGGATCTTCAAGTCACAGTTTCAGAGTCACTTCAAGTGGGTGCAATCATTGCAAAGTTGCCACCCGCTTGGAACGACTACAGGAAGAAACTTCGCATATGTCGAAGATTTCACGGTTGAAAAATACTTAGGCATCTCGGGATTGAGGAGGAAAATCGCAAAAGAGATGCCGTGTATTTATCAACCACCTCCAAGGTGAATGTCGTGACGAAGAGAAGTCTAAGAGGAACAACAAGTCCCTAAAGGCAAAGAAGGACAAGGCCAATTTCAAGGGCAAGGGTACCAAGAGTACAAAGAAGCGGAATAGTTATTGTTACTATTGTAAGGGCAAGGGACATTACATCAAGGATTGCAAGAAAATGAAGGCTGATCTTATAGCAGCAAAAGACTGCAGATTCTTCCAAGGCTAACATGGTAGAGGAGAACTTGAAGGACTTGGTGGCCATGGTATCTAATCTTAATTTAAATATGATTACTGAGATACATATGGCTAACGTAGGCAAGCCTTCCGGTTGGTGGTATGACACAGGTGCCTCTATTCATGTTTGTTATGACAGGTCACAATTTAAGACTTATGAAGACGTGGCGGACCGTGAGGTTCTCATGGGGACAGACACTCCGGCCAAAGTCCTTGGACTAGGGACAGTAGAGTTGAACTTCACATCGGGGAGGAAACTCACATTGGTCAATGTCTTTCATGTTCCAAACATGAGGAAGAATTTAGTTTCTGGAAACATTTTATCTAAGAAGGGTTTTATGGTTTTAGTTGGATCTAGTCGATTATTATTTCTAAGAACAATGTGTTTGTTGGCAAAGGCTATGACTTTGAGGGCATGTTTAAACTAAGTTTGGATGAAATAAATGAAGTACCTAGTTCTACTTATATGGTTGATACATATTCTATTTGGCATGCTAGGTTAGGTCATTTAAATTTCAATTCTTTGAAGTTTATGATTAGGGATGGATATTTCTCTTGTAAATCGGATGCAAATTTTTCTAAGTGTGAAATCTGCATTCGAGGCTAAAATAACTAAGAAACCTTTTCCTAAGGTTGAGAGAAATACTCAAGTTCTAGACTTAGTTCATTCCGACATTTGTGAAATAAATGGAATGCCGACTAGGGGTGGTAAAAGATACTTTATCACATTCATTGATGACAGTTCAAGATATACTTATGTATATTTACTACGAACTAAAGATGAAGCATTTGATATGTTCAAACGTTATAAGGCTGAAGTTGAGAATCAAAAGGAAAAGAAAATTAAAATTCTAAGGAGTGATAGGGGAGGGAGTATTTCCCAACAGAATTTGATGAATTCTATGAGAACCATGGTATCATTCATCAAAGAACAGCCCCTAGAACACCTCAACAGAATGGCCTTGCTGAAAGGAAAAATCAGACTTTATGCAACATGGTTAATTCTATGTTATTAAATGCTGATTTGCCAACAAATTTGTGGGGAGAGGTACTCTTAACTGCGTGTCATGTCCATAATAGAATTCCATCTAAGAAAACAAAGGTTTCACCATATGAAGTATGGGAAGGAAGAAAGCCTAACATTAAACACTTCAAAGTGTGGGGGTGTATTGCCTACTATAGAGTACCCGATCAAAGGAGGACTAAGTTAGGCCCAAGAGCAATCAAGAGTATCTTTGTAGGCTATGCTGAAAATTCCAAGGCATACAGGTTGTTGGACTTACAGATCCAATGTGATTGTAGAGACTAGAGATGCGGAATTTTTGAAAATGCTTTTATTAAATCTAATGCATCTCAACCAACACCTACAATTGGACACCCTACTGATATACCATCAAGAAGTGCTGCTTCTGGTTCCGAAAATAAGGGAGATGAACTTGATTCAAGTATAGAACCAAGAAGAAGTCAAAGGGCTAGGAAAACTAAAGATTTTGGACCGGAATTTGTTTCCTCCATATCGGTTGTTTTTCTAGTAGAGGCTAGTAGAACGAAGTATTGGATCAAATACCCATTGTACTAAATGTTGATGATGACCCTAAAACATTTAGTGAGGCTATGGCTTCCAGAGATTCTGCATTCTGGAAGGAGGCAATAAATGATGAAATGGATTCAATATTATCTAATAATACTTGGATCTTAGTGGATTTGCCTCCGTGTTCAAAACCTATAGGGTGTAAATGGGTATTTAGAAGGAAATACAATACTGATGGTTCTCTACAAACCTTTAAGGCTAGACTTGTAGCTAAAGGTTTTACTCAAAAGGAAGGTATCGATTACTTTGATACCTACGCTCCTGTAGCTAGAATTACATCTATTAGGATTCCGTTTGCACCGGCTTCAATTTTTAAGCTACATGTGCATCGGATGGATGTAAAAACAGCCTTTTCTAAATGGAGAGTTAGAAGAGGAGATTTATATGGAGCAGCTCGAGGGCTTCATATTACTAGGAAATGAAAGAAAGGTGTGTAAATTGGTTAAATCCTTGTATGGATTGAAACAAGCGCCCAAACAAGTGGCATGAAAAGTTTGATGTCTGCGCTTCTTTCAGATGGTTTTCTCCATAATAACTCGGATAAATGTATTTATTCGAAGTTTACAGATTCTTATGGAGTTATAATATGTCTCTATGTTGATGACATGCTCATTTTGGAACCAATTTACATGGAATAAATGAAACTAAGAAGTATCTCACCTCTCAATTTAAGATGAAGGATCTTAATGAAGTTGATACTATCTTAGGCATAAAGGTTAAAAGGCATAGTGGGGTTTTGCCTTGAGCCAATCTCACTATATTGAGAAGTTGTTGAATAAGTTCAAACATCTCAATATAAAGGATGTCAAAACTCCCTATGATCCAAGTGTTCACTTAGGGAGAACATAGGAAGAGTGGTTGCACAGTTGGAATATGCTAGTGCTATAGGAAGTCTTATGTATGCAATGCACTCGTACTGCACCGGACATTGCATTTGCTGTGTGCAAATTATCTAGGTATACAAGTAAGCCAAGTACGTAACATTGGAAAGCCATTACTAGGGTACTTGGATACTTGAAAAGGACAGTTGACTTAGGACTTTTTATAGTGATTTCCCATCTGTTTTAGAGGGATTCACGGATGCTAGTTGGATAACTAGCTCTAAGGATAATAAGTCAACATCGGGGTGGATATTTACCTTAGGAGGAGGAGCCATTAGTTGGGCCTCTAAAAAGCAAACATGTATCTCACATTCTACTATGGAGTTCGAGTTCATTGCTTTAGCAGCAGCAGGTAAGGAAGCAGAGTGGCTAAGGAATTTATTAATGGATATTAAGTTGTGGCCACAACCTATGTCGACCATTTCCTTATATCTGCGATAGTCAGGCTACCATGTCTCGAACTTATAGTAAAATCTATAATGGAAAGTCTAGACACATTAGTTTGAGACATACTTACGTGAGGCAGTTGGTTCAAGATGGTGTAATCACTATCATTTATGTCAAATCAGCTCTAAATCTAGCGAGATCCTTTAACTAAAGGTTTACCAAGGGATTTGGTGAAAAGCACCACTCGCTAGAATGGGTTTAAAATCCTTTGATGTATGATCTGTTGTAACGGGAACCCTACCTTACTCTAGTGGAAACTAGTTATAAAGTTTAAAGGGTAACAACAAGTTACATTATGGTCAAAGGAGCACTATGAACAGGATATAGTGCATTTACTTAGTTAGGAGGATGAGTTTGCTCTTAATGGAATCCGTATAGGTATGGAATTCACCTATGTGAATATTAGAGTGTGGCCGCTCTAAACAAGAGTTTTATTGGATTTTAACACTTGTACATATTCACAGTAACCGGGATGAGCACAAGGCCATAATAGTGCTACAAGTAACAAGGCTTCTTTGAAATAAGGGTAAGGTATGGTGCTGTGTGTAATGCCTCCGGTCTTAGTATTAAAGGTTTTGGTTTAAGCTATCTGGCCACCAAATACCTTTTAAGACTTTGAGTCACTTGCACTAACCGATGGTTTAATCACAAGACACCTTCAGGTATGCGAGTATCATAATAAGGATAGGTTGGGCTTCACAACTTTCATTAACTAGTGGGGGATTGTTGAATAGTTAATCAAAGTTAGTGAATTCGACTAGTGTCCCACATGGATAGATTACTAAAGCTTCTAGCTTTTGAAGGAAATAAATAGGTAGCTCTTAGTTTATGTCCCACATGGAGAGAATATAATATTCTCCGGCTCTTTATATTGAGAAGAGTAATGTGAGCTTATAAATACATAAGCCATAGAGTGGGGTAATATGTGCTTGCATTAAGGTTCAATGCGGAGCATTGAACCGCACACTGCGCGCGGCGTGGGCTGTAGGGCGCTAGAGGCGCTTTTGGCGCTTATTAGGCGCACTTGGCACTTAGCACGTGAGCTCGGAGCGCAGGAGCGAGATAACACAATTTCCTATTTATTTTAATTTTTATATCCAAATACGATTGGGACGAGTTAGGATAGAGTTTAACCGTTTTTACCAGTTAAATTCTATCCTACATAACTGCTACTCTATCCCTACGGAAATGCTAACTCGCTCTATCCAATCTAAGCCTAGGGGATTGATTATAAATTAGAATCAATCCAGGAGTTTTTGTTGTATCCCGGAGACACGATTTGCACAAGGCGCGAATCTTGTCTTAAAGAAAGTGATCCTATTCACGCCTCAAAACAATAATCAATCCCATATTTTCCTAACAATTTATCCATCACCTCAAAAGGGGATTGGCTCCGAGTACACAGCAGAGTACCGCGAGTGCTCTAAAATTCCACTCGTCCAACTATGTCTTCTTTCATCACTTTAGCTCATTTAGTGCCATTGATTTTCATGGTAGGAAGTAATGCATTTCCTTCCTCTAGATTCACTAGAGATGCATACGAGCTTACCCTAGGTCGTTCTTTCTCCACTAATTGTTGAATCTCCTTATCAGCCGACTCCGAATTTCTAGGTTCAATTCCAAATCTCGGCGTTACTGTTGCATTGGTGTTGATTGAGCTTAACACCCCAAATTCTTTCTGATTGCTTGTAATTATTTGTGATCGAGTTGCGTTTCCTAGTCTATTCAAAAGTGATGTGTTTGGTTGCCCTTTTGGTCTTCCCCTCTTGCCCCCACCATGGCTAGTATATATATATATATATATATATATATATATATATATATATATATATATATATAGACACACACACATGACATTAATAATCCTAAATTATCATAGAAAAATATATTTAAATCATATCTTTTGTTAATTGTAATTTTTCTACATTATTAAAATATGGGTATTTTTCATCGAGCCTCCCTGCCATCTTGAAATAGAAGTTCATGTTACTCTTATTATGTTAATTAATTGGGAGGAAAATTGTTGTATCTTGAGGGAAGTAAAACTCCATGTATTTATAAAATCTCAATCGCATCAATATTTTTGTGTCATCAACTCACTACTAAAATCTCGATTAATCTACGATACATGTATAAAACACAAATGATTTCATTGCGTGTGCCATAAATTGACCTATCATGCCCTTTACCATGATACAATTTTTACTCATTACCAGTTGACATCAAATATATTTGGATAACTTCTACCATTGTAATATTTTCTATTACTAATTTCAATTTAAATAGTTGTTATATGTTTAATTTCTTAATTCATAACTTTTAATAATTATTATATTACCCCGTGCATAGCATGAATTCAAACTAATTTTAAATAATACAAATCTATAATAGAAAAAAAACTGAGGAAAAGAGCTAAAAAGTAATAAAAAACTAATTACAGTAGGACGATTTAACCAGCGCGTTTCTTCCGTGGGGTTTAAAAACCCTAACATACCCTTGTTCAACTGGTTGTACGGGGAGGGAGAGAGAAAGACAGGCAACAACAGCCATGCCTGCCACTCGGCGGCCCGGGAAGGTGGTCGCCCACCGCGTACGAAGAGAGTCCAGGAGAGTGAGAGAGAGAGATAGAGCGACGGGGGGAGAGAGAGAGAGAGAAAGTGAGTGAGTGAGTGAGTGAGTAAGAAGGGTAAGAGGGTGGTGCCGACAGCCACGCCAGTAAACCACAATCTCATGAAGGCAGCCGACCACCCGCATGAAAAGAGACTAGAAGAGTGAAAGAGAAAGTGATTGAGAGAGAAATATAGCACGTGCAGGCAATACAGAGGGGACAGTTACCGACGAATTACAAAAATAGTTAAATATGCATGATGTTTGTAGGTAATACATCTTGCTTGTACTACTCTAATGGCCAATGTGAATTAGCTCTAGGAAAGTTGTCTTATTCACTTTTTGATAAGCGGGTTTTGTAAATTAGAATAGAGATTTTGTTCAAGTAGATAAGAGGAAGAACAAAGTTTATAGGGAAATATCAATGTGCCATGAATTCCAGTAGTTGATCAATCATCAATAGTCAAGAACATAACTTTAATATCTTCCTTTATTACTGAATTTATTCTATTGTATGTGCTAGTGATTATGGTGGTTGCTTATAACCTCTTTCACTGAGATTTTTTATAGCTCCTTTTGCTATTATATCTATTTGTTCCTAAGTGTATCATGCACTTAGTTTATGATAAATTTAATTCAAAGGTCTACCTTACAATTGTGTTCTTGTTGTAAAAATATCACAAAACTAAATTCTTTTACCCGCCTCAATTCCAATTCTGAATTCATTTCCTTGTTTTTGCCCTTGATTCAAGCACCTAATTCTAACATGTAGGCCTTGAACAATGAGCACCCAGTACTGAATTCATTTCCTCGTCCAAGCACCGACCTCTTTATGTACTTCTTTACAAACCTTCACCCCAATAGTGTTGTTGAGAGAAAAAGTAGTAGTAAGAGAATAGGGGTTATATGCTTCTAGCCATGGGAATACGGTTGGAGAGGAAGCGTGTAGAGATAAGGTAAATTGCGAGAGATAGAAAGTGAGAGTGAGAGAGATAATGGGGAGAGAAAGAGTTTTGAGATGAGAGGGAGGGTGACGTGAGACCGGTGGAAATGTAACACCCGCATAGAGAGAGGGATGAATGAGGTGAAACGCTAGAGAGAGAAAAAGAGAGTGAGAGATATCATGGGGAGAGGGAGAGTTCTAAGATGAGAGGGAAGGGTGAGATGAGATACACTACTACAAAGCTGGTAATTAGAGACGGATACGGTTCCGTCGCCAAACAACAACGAAATCAACGACTGAAACCGACAAAAAACAGCAAGTGTGTCGGACAACGACGGAATTAGCGACGGATATCCCTTTCCGTCGCTATTCCATCTCTCGTCAGGAGTAGTGACAGACTATTACGTCACTAAGCCGTAGTTGTAGGAATTAAAATTTTCAGATCTAGAAAAACAAAAAAACTATAATAAAATTAATTTCGTCGATAGCGACGAAAATTTATGTCGCTAATAAAAATTTTTCAATTAGCGACGGATCAGCGATGGATCTGTTCCGCCGCTAACCTCGTTATAAATTTCATATCTGTTCTTTAGGCTAGACCGAGCGACGCGAAACCGGAGAGAGAGAGGAGTGCGAGTGACCTTGAGCGAGAGTTCCCGAACAGCCACTCGTCCGCTACCGCCACTGCCGCCGGCCGTCCGCCCTCCCCGCTTCCGTCGCCACCCGCGCCGATGTTGCTGCCGCTACTTTCGGTCTTCCGCCCTTGTATTTGTGAAGTTTGGCCCGAGGGTTCAAGGACGGAGAAGGAGACCTTGGTTGCTGCTGCCGTCGGGAGGAGACCGCTTCGGTCATGCCGCCGCCACTTCCACCGCCGCCTAACAAGTGTTTCAAGGTAGTGTTTTCTTGATTGTTATTAGATTTAGGGTTTTGAATAATTTCGTACAAATTGATGATTTTATATAATTTGATGCAAATTAATGTTGTTTGTGAATGAATTTGAAAAGAAAAATGTGCAATTGTGTGATATATGTATATATGTTGTGTTGTTTGACGTATGTGAGATTAGATTTGTTGAAAAAAATTGTTGAAGTTGAAGTAAATGTTATTTGTGATTTATATATGTGCAATTGTTTGTGGTTTATTTATAAATTTATTGAACTCTTGATAATTTATCAATAGATAGTTGTTAATTGTGTGAAATTAGAAATAACATTATTGTTGTAAATTTTGAAATAATTTTATAAATTATATTTGTGTGTGAGTTAATTTATACTAATTAAGTAGAAATAATGTAATGAATTTTATTTGTTTGAGTTTATTTATGCTAATTAGGTATGGTTAGTTTAATGATGAAATAAATAATTAAGAGTAAAATATAGAAATTAAAGAAATTTACGTATAAGAAAAGTATATGTTCAATGCATAATGGTTATATATTATATTCATTATAGACTAAAGAAAGGTAATCATAACATCTCCATGTATTGATTAATAACTAATAATTGAATAAATTGTTAAATGTCAATCGGAATATATATGGATAGGCCTACGCATCGTAGATGGATGTATCGTAGGTTACCTGGTAGAGTTGGGTATAGAGAAGAGTTTTTAAACGGGGTTGAGGAGTTTGATGCACATGCTAGAAGTCAATCGGAATTTGTACATAATCAAGAATATAGGTGTCCATGTCGCAAATGCAAAAATCGAAGTATAAGGATCCCGAAGAAGTTAAGTTACACCTTTATCAATATGGTTTTCTTCCAAACTATTGGTATTGGACAAGTCATGGAGAAATAGATCCTCAATTAAATGAGGATGGTGGTATGACTTCTAACATATTCAACGATGACAAGTGGCTCCAATCATATGAATTATGGCAATGTAAAATCAAATATCGACCAGTCTGAATGATATGGTCATAGATGCCATGATGTCAAATCAAGGCTTTACAAGTGAGCCTCCAAATACCAATGCCCAATCTTTCTTTAATATGGTTGAGGCTACACAATGACCTTTGTAGGAAGGAAATGAAACTCACACCGAGTTGTCCGCCACCATTAGACTATTGAGCATCAAGTCCGACTACAACATGCCTCAAAATTGCTTTAATGAGATTGCTCAACTTATGAAGGAGATTTGTCCCCCTAATAACCGGGTTCCTCATGACATTCACCATGCAAAGAAGGTCATTAAAAATCTCGGGATGGATGTTCAAAAAATTGATTGTTGTCGGAAAGGTTGGATATTATTCTACAACGAGGACATTAATCTTTATTCATGCAAGTTTTGTGGTCATGCGAGATGGAAGCGTCAAAGGAAAAGACAAGGAAAAAGTCTAAAGACTCCATTTGCAAGGATGCATTACTTGCCATTAATACCAAGACTTCGAGTGCTTGTTTGCTTCAAAAACTACAGCAGAGTACATGAGATGGCATTATGGGAATATAAGAGATGATGGTGTCCTTTGTCATCCTTCGGATGGTGAAGCATGGAAACATTTTGATAAAGTTTACCCCGATTTTACTACTGAGCCTAGAAATATTAGACTTGGTTTGTGCGCGGATGGGTTTAATCCATTCAACCAACCTCACGGTCTTCTTCAATCTGGCCAGTCGTTGTTAGGCCCTATAATCTACCACCAAAATTATGCATGACAATGCCTTATATGTTCTTGACATGCATCATACCAGGGCCTACAAATCCGAAAAATAAAATTGATGTATATTTGCAGCCTCTTATTGACAAGTTGAAAACACTATGGGAAAATGGTGTGGAAACATATGATATTTCAAAAGGTGAGAACTTTCTCATGAAGGCTGCGTTGATGTGGACCATTAATGATTTCCCGGCATATGGTATGTTGTCCGGATGGAGTACTCATGGTGCCATCTCATGCTCGGTATGTATGAATCAACAAAAAGTATTAAAACTTAGAAATTGATGAAAATTTTCATGGTTTGATTTCCATCGGCGGTTTTTGCCACGAAGTCACGCATTTCAAAGGAATACCACTTCTTTTACGAAGGAAAACCATACATTCGGGTCCTCCTCGTCGATATACTGGGGAAGAAATAAAACAATGGGTTGAGAACTTTCCCAAAGTAACGAAGAGTAGGAAATCAACATTTCGAGGTTCAAAAAGGATCATAATTGGACAAAACAAAGCATATTTTGGGAGCTTCCAAATTTGAAAGATCAATTGCTTCGCCACAACTTAGATGTGATGTACATTGATAAGAACTTTTTGAGAATATAATTAACACCGTTATGGATATTCCAGGGAAAACAAAGGATGATATCAAGGTGAGAATGGATTTGGCAAAGTTGTGAGGAGTTGAATTTAACGGTTCGAATTCCAAGAATCTGTCTCCCAACGGCTAGTTGTCCGATCAAAGCGCGCGAGAGAGAAAGAGAAAGAGAAAGAGAAAGAGATTTTAAAATACAATTATGAAATTCTCCAATTGTCTAGAGATGATTTCGAAGTTTAATGTCCAATTCTCTCAAAATCCGAGTCTAACTCGAGTTAGGTTTTCGAGTGACTCGAAACCTCAAACAACTAATAACTATCAGCTCAGTATAACTGGTTCAACCGAACTAATGGCTATTAAGGAAAGTAAGCACACAACACATAATCATGCAAAGTAATTAAAAAATTAATTATGCATTAATCATGCCAAGCTCATTCCTAATAAAACAAAACCGATCCGCACTAAGGGGCTTAGTAAAGATATCAGCTAATTGAAGATTGGTAGGAATGAATTCAAGTTCAATATCACCCTTTCAGAATGATATCTCGGAAAATGATACCCGACCTCAATATGTTTAGTCTTTGAGTGCTGAACTGGATTCTTGTTGATGCTGATTGCACTTTGATTATCACACTTGATTGGAACAGATTTGAATGAAAGTCCAAGATCTTTCGAGTGTTGCTTTATCCATAAGATCTAAGCACAACATGCCCCAGCCGCAATATACTCAGCTTTAGCGGTTGATAGAGCTACTGAGTTTTACTTCTTTGAGTGCTAATATATCGGGGATTGACCCGAAACCGGCGGGCTCCTGAGGTGCTCTTTCTATCAACTTTGTACCTAGCATAGTCAGCATCCGAGTATCCAGTGAGAGTCAATTCGAGTCTCCGGAGTACTATAGACCTAAATTCCGAGTCCCTACAAGATATCCGAATATTCTCTTCACCATAGTGAGATGTGATTCTTTTGGATTAGCTTGAAATCTTGCACACAAACAAACACTAAACATGATGTCTAGCCTACTGGAAGTAAGATATAGCAAAGATCCAATCATACCTCGGTAGAGTTTCGGTCTACTTGTTTTACCTTTCTCGTCCGAGTCCAGTTTTATGCTGCTCGCTCATAGGTGTTGCTGCATGTTTTGCATCTTGGAGTTTATACTTCTTCAGCAGCTCCTTGGTATACTTTGATTGATGGACATAGATGACATCTTTGTCTTGCTTGATTTGTAGACCAAGGAAGAAATTGAGTTCTCCCATCATAATCATTTGAAATTCCTGTCTCATTAAACTCGGAAAAATGCAGGCACGAGAATTTCATTAGTAGCTCCAAAAATTATGTCATCAACATATATCCGAGCAATAAGAAAGTCTTTCCCCTTGGTTTTTATAAAAAGAGTTTTGTCAATCTGACCTTTTCGAAAATCATTTTCAACCAAGAAATTGCTCGAGTCTTTCATACCAAGCTCTGGGAGCTTGTTTAAGACCATAGAGAGCTTTTTGCAATTTGAAAACATGATTTAGAAATTCCGAGTTTTCAAATCCAGGGGGTTGCTTAACATAAACTTCCTCTTCAATGAAACCATTGAGAAAAGCACATTTAACATCCATTTGATATAACTTGATATTCATGCTAGTTACAAATGCCAACAAGATTCTAATAACTTCAATTCTAGCAACAGGTGCAAAGGTTTCCCCACAATCAATCCCTTCTTCTTGATTGTAACCTTGAGCCACAAGTCTAGCCTTATTTCGACTACCAACCCACCTTCATCCAGTTTTTTTGAAAACCCATTTGGTTCCTATGACTAGGTGGTCAGAAGGTTGTTTGGTCGAGTCCGGACTTGGTTTCTTTCGAATTGATTGAGTTCTTCTTGTATGGCCTCTACCCATTTAGGTTTATTTAGGACCTCTAGTGCATTTCTGGGTTCTGTTAATAAAATGAATGCAGTGAATGCACATAGATTATGAAGAGAGGAATGAGTTCTTACCCCACTCGTCGATGTCGGATATGATGTTTTCTAGTGGATGACTAGAAGCATACTTGAAAGCTCTACCTGTTCTTTGGTTCACCAGATCCGTAGGTTGAATTGGTTGATCTTCAGCAGCTGCTTCGAGTGAGCTTATTCATCGGATCGACCTTCAACATTCTAAGCTAGCTCTTGAGTCATCTCATTCGAGTCCGAGTGACTTCATTCCGAGTGACATGGATTTGATTCTTGATGTGCTCATTTTCATCAAGATCATCATTTCTGCTGAGCTTTAGATATGAGAATGTTGACTCTCTTGGTTTTTCCTATTCAATCTTATCAAACACAACGTGGATGCTTTCTTCCACTTTGTTAGTTCTTTTATTGAAAATACGATATGCTTTGCTATGAGATGAATAACCAAGAAAAATACCTTCATCCGACCGAGCATCAAACTTGGTCAGGTGATCCTTACCATTTTTATGAACGAAACACTTACATCCAAAGGGTTTGAAGTATGAAATATTAGGTTTCTTCCCTTTGTTGGAGTTTTCTTCGAGTATGGGTCCGATGAGGCATCTGTTTAATGTGTAGTTGGTCGTGTTGGATCGCCTCAGCCTAGAAATAGTAGTGTAGATTATGTTCAATCATCATTGTCCTAGCTATTTCTTCAAGACTTCGGTTCTTCCTCTCCACCACTCCATTTTGTTGAGGAGTTCTTGGCGCCGAGAAGTTATGAGAGATGCCATTCTTGTCACGTGAACTTTGTAAATTCCGAGTAGTCGAACTCCCTTCCATGGTCGGTTTGAATTCTCTCGGATCCGAGTCTAGGACTCAACTTGGATTTTCCTGCAGAGCTTGCTCGAACTCTTTGAATGCTTCATTTTTGTGCTAAAGAAAACACACCAAGGTAAATCGTGAGTAGTTATCAACAATAACGAGCACATATGATTTACCTCCGAGACCCTTGACAGAGATTTCACCACATAAATCCATATGCAACATTTCAAGCACCTTGGATGTGGAAACAGCTTTTTCAATTTGAAAGATGACTCGACTTGTGTCCCTTTTGTGTATGTTTCACAAATTTTATCTTTCTTAAATGCACAGTTAGGCAAACCTCGACTAAACTATGAGATGCAAGTTTCTTAATGGTATGTATGCTAACATGACATAGTCTACGATAAAATGTCCATGAATCATCGTGTAGAGATGCTTTTAAACAAGATAAATTCTTACTCGGGTCGAAAGAGGAACAAGTATAAGTGTTACCCGATCTCTTACCCGAGAGCTTGATTTCCTTGGTAGTATCATTAGAGATATAGCAGTTGGTCCGGGTGAATCTTACCTCTTGACCTTTGTCACATAGTTGAGAGATGCTAAGCGGATTGTACTTTAAACCTTTGACAAGGTATACTTGGGTCGACCAGATTGCTTCTTTTTCCAATCTTGCCTATCCCAATTATCTTGCTTTTGCTGTCATCTCCGAACGTGACTTTTCCTCCCTTGTAATCTTCTAACTTAGAAAAAGTCTTGAATCTCCTAACATGTGGCGTGAGCATCCACCGTCTAGGTATCACTGCCCTTTTGTTCTTTTCGAGCCACCTGCAAGTCGAAACAAACTAACCTTTCTCACTTCCTCTAATGAACCCAAGTAACTCCCTTTAATATGGTCCTTTTCGAGGAAGTAGACTCTTGGGAACCCATATTTGAATAACACTAGGTTTGGTCCGATTCCGAGTCTTTCTTTGAGAGAATTGAGTCTATGTCTCTTTCTTTTGAAAAGCTTTTCTTTTATAAACCGGTGGAGAAGGTTTTCTCTTGTAACCTGGTGCAGGCTCAGTCCTCCTTTCATTCTTGTGAATGGGACCGTACTCAGCCTTCTTGAACTTCACGGTTCCGGAATCCTTTTGAAGAGTTCCGAGTAGGAATTGGATTCCTCCTCTTTTTAAAACCAAGACCTTCTTTTGTGAAGGAGACACATTGAGATCCTAAGAGCATATCAAGGTTTTTCTAACCTTGAGTAAATTTTAAAACAAGCTCTTGAGACTCGTTGAGCTTTTGCTTCAGTTGCTCATTTTCTCTTCGAGTGACTCGGATTCAGTCTCATTAGATTGAGCACTAGTCTTGAGTTCTCTTAGAGTAAGTCTCGGTTTTCCAATTCGTTTTTCAAAGAGATGCTCTCGAAGTAACAGACTCAAGTTGTTCTTTAAACCGAGAAGAATCGGAATTATTTCTTCCAAAGTAAAACTATATTTGGCCAAATCAACTTTGGAGAATTTGAGGAAGTATTCAATTACTTCCCGAGGATTTATTTCCTCACTGTCTAAGTGATTCGAGTCCGAGTCCGATTCGGCTTCGAGTTTGAGAGTGCCATCGGACATTTTGAATCATATGAGTCCTCATCATCTTCCGATGAGTCTTCATCACTCCAAGTGGCCATCATAGCATTTTTCTTCTTTCTGTCTCTCTTCCTTCCGAGACAGTCTTTGACTATGTGTTCCTTCGTCGCCACATTCAAAACAGACCGAGTTCTTAGTCAAAGATAACTTTGAAGGAGAAGAGTGCTTACCTTTTTATCCTTCTGTCTTTCTTATAGAACTCTTCTCTTGGCTTCTTATCCCATCTCTTATGCTTCATCATTCTCTTGAAGCCTCTAGCGATGAGTGCCATTGGATCCTCTTCCGAGTCCGATGAACTCGGATTTGCTTCTCTGGTTTCGAGGCTTTCAGCGCAATGTTCTTTTTGGTGCTCGAACTCTATGTCCTCCTCTTCCGAGATGGATCTCGTGGGTGAGTAGCTTCCCAATGAGTTCGTCCGGCTTGAGTTGGGACGAGTTCCGAGCGTCTTCAATGGCCGTCACCTTGGGACCCCATCTTCTCTTGGGTAGGCTTCGAGTATCTTTCCGCACATTTCCTTATGGGAAATCTTTCTACCCAGAGATTTAAGATTGTTGGTAATCTCGGTGAAGCGGATGAACATCCGAGTGATGTTCTCTTCGGCTCCATCTTGAACGGCTCGTGCTTGTGAAGATGTTGGCTTATCTTCGCTTGTTTGACCTGGCTTGTGCCTTCATAAGTGTTGATAAGTGTATCCCACACTTCTTTGGCTGTGTCATAGGCCGACACTCGGTTGTATTCTTCCGAGCCGATGGCGCACATCGTAATATTCATCGCCTTGAAGTTCTTTTTGAACTTCTTTACTTCCTCAATAGTGAACTCGTTGTTTCTTCCGTCTTCATGGGAATGTAGTTGCGTACTTATATGATGTTCCGGACATCTTCATCATGATCTAGCAGAAACATTCCATGAGCTTCTTCCAAGTGCACAAAATTAGATCCTTTGAACTTCGGTGGTCTCGCTGGAAGATCTTCCCTCATCGAACTTTCCATCTGTTCCGAGCCATTTGATCTTTAAACCTTTGGATGGTTATATCCTTTCCGAAAGGCTAGGCTCGATACTAATTGAAGGTTTGCTCTTGGAGAGACTAAGTCACCCTAGAGGGGGTAAATAGGGTGATGGGGAAATTTAAACAAGTAATGGAAGAATAAAACTAGAGATGACTCCGTGTAGAGTCCGAGTCTAGATTGGACTCGGAAAAGCACCAACTTAGAAAGTTACGTGGAAACCCTCCTCGGGCAGAAAACCACGGACGGTCAGTGCTAATCCAAGCACCAAGTCAAATCCAATATTTTGAATCCACAAAATACAAGTAGAAAGACTCAACCAGAATTGCTCCCTTAGACAATTCCTTACAAGATTTTCCTAAACTCGAAATTACCTTATCTCGATCTAATACTTCCTAACCGAGGTAACCTTTACGGTTAAGGACAACCGAGCTGAGTTAACCCTTATAGCTCAATCAACGGACCATACTCAGAAAGTAAGAATGAGTGTTTGTAAACCGATTACAAGACCTTATAACTTAGAAAGATATTAAGTATAAAGTTGGAGTTGTAAGTAGAAGATTGAGTATGAATACAATGATTTTTTCTTAAGTGCGTGTATTGACAGTTAGTTCAAGCAATCTTCAAGTCTTAAGAGTTGGCTTCTATTTATAGATAACCAAGCAGATTAGCCGTTGTGACTATCTTCTCGACTGGAAGTCCTTTGTGACCGTTGCAATGGATTTTCCGAGTCACTCAGAAAATATCCGTTGAGATGTGAACGTTGGGCAACGACTCTTGACTCCTTTGGAAATCCGAATCCACCGGTGGTGTCCGAAAAGTAGGGTGGAAACCACCGTTGAGCTTAGCGTTGCGGATTTCCAGCTTTGGAAATAGACAACCATGACACAGATGTCCGGGCCTTGGTCGGAGGTGGAAAAAGTCTTGTCTACTTGTGATTTGACATTTTGAAGTCTGGTTACTTTTGTAATTCAAAAATATGATAACCTTGTTTGAGTAACTCTGCAAAAGTAAATCAATTTGGTTCTTAAAGTATAAAATACTTTGGTCCAAGATTAGATACAAATAATAATTTTAATTAAGATAATTAAGTGCATAATTATCTCGAGTCGGAAAGAAATGGAATTTTCTAAGTCTAATATCCATTATACTCAAATTCCATCCGAGTCGATCTAGAAGTAAAGCAAGTCGGATAAATAACATCGAGTGGAAAGACTTGATCTAGACTCGCCAATGTTCAAACCAAGCATGCTCGACTTAGAAAGATGAATTAACACAAGTAATCCAATCAAACTTAGATCATGAAGTCGGACTCGAGTTTATGCAAAATAGAACAAGTGTTTGAACATGCAATATATTCGAGTGTTGTCCGAGTGACTCGGAACTATGTGTGAAATGATAAACAAGAATATGCTTTCCGAGTCGATCGAGTCAAAAGAGAACATATGCGATAGTTTGTGTAACACTCGTAAAAGATGCTATATCACTCAAAAAGCTTATAAAACAGATAGAATGACTTTTAATCAAAACCCTATAAGAGATGAAGTCCTATACCTGGTTCCTTGATGGAACTCGGAATGATGTATATGACAGTGTCCGAGTCTTCAATTGATAGTATTCAGAATGATATAAATTCGAGTCTCGGAATGATATAGATTCGAGTCCGAGTCTTCAATGACGAGTTACCATGCGTCGTGTATTTGGGCGTCGTTGTACGTAGCATTTTTAACTATGGTTCAACAACCGTCGTAATAGGTCACCTCGACGACGGTTTTCATACCTATATGACAACAGTTTTCCCAAGAGAACCGTCATCATATATTTACATATAACGATGGTTCTCTTTGACAGCCGTCATCATAGGTACTGCTCGTAAAGCCAAATTTGTTCAGAGCTTATGACAGCGGTAAGAACCATCGCAATAGATCTTTATTTTTGTTTTTGATATTTTTTTGTTTTTTCCTTCCCCCGTACACAATACACTCCGAAATACATCTCAACTAACACAAAAATAAACCAACAGACCTCAATTTTCAAACATAAATACAAGAATTTCCAACTTACTATAACCACAACAAAGTTTCATCCGAACAAGTTCACAACACAATTCCATGTTTCATTTAAGTTCAAGAAAAAATATATTACAATTGATGTGATATTCTTTATGACAAGTATTGCTTGTTTGGAGTTGTTGCTCGAGGTAGCCTAGACAACATAATACATCATATTTGCAGTCCACGCTACCTCTACACGAACTCCAAAGAAGCAATATAGTCATAAAAATATAATACCTCATCTCCCTTCTTGAAAAAGGAATACACAAACAGGACATCTCACCAGCAATAATGTCTATTTCCTTTGTCATTGTTCCAAAGTGATGCTCCTCATGTACTTCCTTAGCTTGGAGTTTGTACAGGGGGTAGACCGGACAATAAGCAACTTAATCATTGTGGAAAACATTAAGTAGGAACAGAGATTAGCAACCAAAATTGAGAAAAGCGTTAAGCAACAATTATCCACAAGAAATATGCACAAAGAACTTTACCCGAAAGGCTTAGTCCTTTTGATACTCATCGAATGAGGATCTTCTACCCTTCCATTGGAGAGCTTAGTCCTTATTTTTCTTCTTGGAGTTCGTGTCGGGGTAGAGGTTGTTCTATAACATAAAAACTAAGGAAAACATTAAGCGGAAAGTGAGATTAGCAACCAAAGTTGAGAAAAGTGTTAAGTGCTAAGCAACAATTATTCACAAGAAACATTACTCGAATGATGTCCCTCATCGAATGATGATCTTCTACCCTTCCAACTGGACAACTTAGTCCTTATTTTGATCCTCATCGAACAAAATCATCTGTTTACATGAATACTATAAGTCAAAAATAATGACAAGCACGCTGCAATTTCTAAAACAAGAAACAATATTGGATATCATCCGGAATAAAATTAATGTTCTTACCGAGTTGATATAATTATATGGTTTATGCCTTTTCCCCCTCCTTGAGATTTATCTTCAATATATATGCCCTCTTGATGGTTAACCCTCAAATATGGTTCTTCAAAATTGGGATCCTCATTTTCAACAGGCATTTCTAAGGAGAAGGGTGGGGTGTCCTCAACAAACTCACACATATTTTCACCATCCCCACCAGCAATGTGCCTCTTCCCTTGAAGAACAATAGACCACTTATCGTTGGCCGGGTCCTCAACGTAGAACACTTATCTTGCTTGGGATGCCATTACGAATTGATCCACTTTAGGCCCTTCTCTTGTGAGATTGACCAACGTGAATCCCATCTCATCAACTCGATACACCGTTGTTATTGTCAGCCCAGTTGCACCGGAAAACGGGCTCACGGAAGTCAACATAGTTTAGCTCCTATATATCCTCAATGACACCGTAATATGCCATTTTAGCTACAAAGGGATTTTTGTCCTTGGAACTTGTAAGACCCGTAATTTTGGGTTACGTATTTATATGAGTTAAATTAATTATTTAGGCTTAATTGAATAAAGTGGGTCAAATAAACTAAAATATATATACGCAGGTATATATTCGTTAATTTATTTGAGCGAATTGTTATTAGTTCGCGTAACTATTATAAGTGAAGTGTATTAATTCCGTCTTCCGAATCTTCCGCCCGAACTAGCTAAATAAAACCCGAGACCACTTAAGCTACGTATGTGGGTTTAATTATTATGAGGGTTAATAAAAGAAAAAGGGAAGAGGAATGTAATAAGGAGTATTAGGAAGGGAAATTAGGTGTTAAGTCTAGAAAGGAGATTAGTGTTAAGAAGAGGTGTGCTTGGTGAATTGTGAAGGAGCCACAAGCAAAAGGAAGGAGGAAAGGAATTAAAGGGAAAATAAAGAAGAAGGGGTCGGGTAAAAGAAGGAGCAGAAATAGATCAAGAAGGAGAGAAGGGGGAAAAGCGAGAGGAAGAACAGAGAGAGGGGGAGGGGAGTGATTGCGAGGGCCAAAGAGAGAAAAAGGAGGCTTGGCGAGTAAGGCAACCGACAAACGGGTAGGCGACAAGCAAAGGAAAGAGCGAGGAACTAAGACAGACCGAGAGATGGAAGGAGAATCCAAAACATAGAGCAGCGGGAACAACATACAAACAACGAGAGAGATAGCACAAGAGCCAGAGAGGAGGCGCCTGAATGGCGAGAACGTCGCGGCCGATGGGCAAAGGGAGAGCGAGGGCTCGGGAGGCCCGAGTAAAGCAAGGAAAAGGGGAACGCGAGAATGAGGGATGGGAAGCGACAGCAATGCCCGAAGAAGAGGAACGGAGACCAGCAGAGAGGGCGACGGCGAGTGAGAACTAGCAAGCGAGGAGCGATGGGAGCAAAAGGCCGAGCGAGAATCGAGCAAACGGAGAGTGAAAGCACGGAGAAAGAGAGGCGAACGAAAGGACAGGGAAGGTAGGGAACCAACCCGACTTCGGTTAATCAACTTGACAAACCCTAGAATTCGAGGTGGGTAGTCTTATACTCTAAATTATGAGTAATTTCTAAACCAAAATATATTTATTGTGAATATTGAATGTTTGCTGTGAATATTTAATGATTGTGTTGTAGGAAGTAGTTAGGGCTTAATTAGAACTTGAGAGAATCCGATTAAGTATTAAGGGGTTGTATTGGGACATTAGAGAATCTGATTGAATTAGATTGTTAAGACCTTATGGGTGATATTGGGAGTTCGAGTTAGTGACACCTGGAATTCTTGTGATTTTGGTTATAGAACATTAGTTAAGGAGATAGTTGAATCGTTTATGACTTCCTGAAGTTTCTAAGTTGGATTCTAAGTAATTCTCTTGTGAATTGGAGATTTGGAGTAAAAGTGGACTAGAAGTGCATCCTAATTAATGTATAATTAAGGTATGGAGTTAGAAAGCGGTCGTGGGATAAATTGAGTTAGAGATATACCTCAATCCTTGAGTTTGAACCAAACTTGAGGATAAGTGGAGCTAGCGGAATTTGAGTGATGAAAGGAGATTAAGAGTTATATAATTAAGTATGGGCGAGAAAGAGTTGATTAATAAGGTAGAAACATAACATGAGAGTTTGAGGTAAAGATGGAAATTTGTGAGAAGTTGGGGCGTTGGAGTTAAGTGGTGATTACTTGTGGTTATTGTGGCTTATAGAAGTTTTAGTTCCTAAACTCATTAGGCTTGAAAGTGAATTAAGTTAAGGGAAATAGATGTTAGAGTATAGAAGAGGAATGGGAAATTGGAGTATCAAGGGAGTGCGTATATATGTGGATTGATTTGTGGCTTTGAAAACAGAGTACGACAAGAATTACATATATGGGAATAGGAGACTCATGCTTGAATAAAATATGGATGAATATGAGTAGATGCTAAGCACTTGGGAGAACCCTTGAGTTAAAATGTTAGCTTGGGATGTTAAGCCTTAGTATAGAAATGCTTGACTCTTGAAATGACTTGATTCTAAAATAGTACTCAAAGGTTAGTTTTGAAAAGAATTCAAATGTTTATGCAAAACGCTACTTGAGTATGATTCTTGAGAAATGCTTTTCGAACTTGAAATGTGTTCTAAAGGAGCGAAACTTATTTGAGAAAGTGAATCGGATTTGAGAAAGTGAATTTATAAGGGTGACACGTGGTGTCATGCCTTCCATTGTGTTAAACTGATTTGAGAAAGCCGTGTGATGCAAACGTGATGAATGATTATGTGCAAATTGTTTTGAATCGACTTGGCTAGGATCATTTAGCATACCGAAGGGTTCTAATAGGGGTCCTCAAGTGTGAGGATGCCCGACGAGAAACTTCAAGGGAAGGGTTCTCACAGGGGTCCTGGTGTATCAGGATGCCCGATCCGAGACTTCCTATAAGATAGGTCCCGGAGCCTTTTATTCGGGGTTGCGCCCGGAGAAACTATAAGAAATTATGAAGTGCTAGTTCGAGTCCATGAAAGCCCAGAAAGTTGATTCAATTCTAAAAGAATTGTTGGTGATTGTGAAATCATGCTTTTAAATGATTGAAGAGTTATATGTTGTGAATGATATCAAAGGATTTTATTAAAAAGTATCCAGATTTGTATTACGTATTGTACTTTTACCAATTTCCGTATTATGAGTAGTATGTGTAAAGAATTTTCGTTTTAAGAGTGTAAGACTTTCCGGTGAGCTTGTGGTTTGCTCACCCCCACAAATTTCCCCATTTCCCCTCCCAGGTGTTGCGGTACACTCTCCGAAGGTGTGTTATGTACTTAGTATATTCCGGACTCTTGCATGTCATTTGCTGATTGATGTTTGCTAAAGTGACTCAAGTTGCTCGACGTGCATTCCATGTTTCGAAGTATTGTAGGTTGTAATTTAGTTCATATAGTTTGTATCGGATGTATCATGAACCATTTAGAATGTTTTAAGTTTTAATGCATGATTGGTTGGACTCCGACGTGTGGCCGTTGAGTTGTATACTCCGAGTGTGTGGCTCGTCGAGTTATATTATGATTTTTATGCATGATTTTACGGCTTTAAGCCTAGGGGATAATCCATATTACAAACGGAACTCTGCCGAAATTTTTAGAAAATGGTCAACTCTTTTGGAAAAATTTCCTCTATTACCTCAAGCTGGAATTAGAAAGCCAAACCAACACCTAAAAGAGCCTTGGGACTTCCTTTAAGGAACTTTGGCGATGTAATACTCATAGGAGGTGTTTCGAGGTGTTACAAAAATGGTATCGAGCATGTATTTTAGTGACCTTAAGTTTGCATTGCATATAGCTGTCTAGGATCTTTGTTATGTGACTATGTGCTTTATTTGTGACAAATATACATGTGGTATTAAGTGTAACCTTTGACTCATAAACATTTACCTCGTCGACTTAGTTGAATTAGTTGGATCGCAAACTCGCTTGTTAAGGTGATATGTGGGTGACCTATGTGTGCTAAGTATGTGACTGAGTGTGGCTGAATTTTATTCTGTTTCGTTATTCATTGGTTTCGTGATGTGACTTCGAATCGTTAGTTGACTTAGGAATCCTACCTCTAAGAAGCATACGAATATTCAATTATGTATTGGTTGTTTATATATTTATTTCCAAGGAGTTTAGAGAATGCATAATTGATCTTAGATGGGAAAAGAGAAGACATACGGTACACTAGCATTAGTGAAGCATTCATTGGAGACTCCCGACCCCGTTGTTGATTTAGGTATAGAGGCTGCCTTTGGGATTTGTCACTAAGGAACGAATTGAAATGTCATATTGTTGAATAGGATAGGGCTGAGCACCCCGAGTGTTGAGAGATACTTGCATACATTCACGGAAATACTCACGGTGGGTACGTTTGGAAGTTATAAATGAGAATTAGAGGCTATGGAGAGGAAAATTAATGGGGAATACAACGTAAAAGGGTCGTTGTATCATTGGTGGAATTGGCTTTTCTAGATAATAATATTTGGGTCTATAATCAAGAATGTCAAACTTGGTATGTTGCACTGAAGTGCATGTTTGTTCGGATGTGTTGGAAGGTATCTTTTGGGTACATTTGGGAGCTATTTTAGAGGAATAGTTGATTTGGGGATTTTCTCTATTTCCATCTAAGTTTTTGGGTCGACTGATAAACCTCGTTTTTGTCGGTTTTTAAGGCATTATTTAATCCAATTCCATGATGATTTCAATGATATTTATTTAGTTTTGGGTTAGATTTTGCTCATTTTCTCTTTATCGTCACCTAAGCTTGTAAATCTCCTTATTTCAGGTTTTTGGGCTTAAATTCGAGAGATTCGAGACAAATTTGATGAAAAGCGACGAAGAGGAGAGTTCGGGCCCAAGAGGAGGCAAGGAAGAAGCCTAAAGCACATCAAAAGACCTTGCACGGCCCCTGTGCGACTTTCGCACAGCCGTGCGAATCGTTCGAAAGCTGCCTGCATTTCGCACGGTACCCAGTGCATATGTCGCACGGCCGTGCAATTCAGCCAGAGAGTTCGGCCAATTCGCACACCCCACCGTGCATCTTTCGCACAACCGTGCGAGAACATCCAGCGATTACCCGGTTCGCACGGTACCTCGTGCACATTTCGCACGATCGTTCGAAGCGACCGGAGAGTGAAGCAATTTTGCACGGTACCCGTGCGACTTTCGCACGGCCGTGCGACTCACTGTTTCGGCGATTATTTAAGTTTCCTAATTGTATTTGTTGAAGGATTCTTTTCCAAAATTTAGAGATTTAGCTAGGGTTTCGTGGGCAGCTCCGAGAGGAGACTCAAGAACACTCTTTATTGTTCATCTACTTCAAGTTTTTATGATTGAATCGCATCAAACTTTTTATTCGGTAATCGTAATTTCTTCTTTTTATCTTTTCTTCACAATTTCTCTTTGTTTCTCTATGGCTATTCTCTCCAATCTTTGTCAATTGTTTAGTATCATGTTTAGGGGCTAATTTCTTTACTTAGGTTGTGATTGATCCCTATTATGCCTTGATAATCATGAATTGAGTACCAATTGGGTTGTTCTATGCTTTTTAGGTTAGAATTTACTTCGTTCATCACTCTTTCATTGATTGCCTCGAGAGAGGACTCATATGCTTTTATTAGGGTTTTGTGGAACATCGAAAGATGAAAACTTACCTAGAATGACGTTGTGAACGATTAGAACTTTGATATGAAAATAATTAAGGTTTTAATTGGGGGTTGTGAGATGCATTCATTGTAATTTTGCCCTTTATTAATCCCATGAAAATAGGTGATTGGATTGTGCAAGATTAGTCTTTGACCTTCGAAAGTAGGCGAAGATAGGCTTAATTGGTGTCCCCCTCTTCTAAACGACTAGCATAGGCAAATCTCAAGCGGTATTCGATTCTAGTTTCGGGCATATTAGTGTGATTAATCCCAATCTAAGGCTTTTTATTCATCGGTTTCTCTTAGTTATTTTGTTATTAGTTGATCCAAAAACCAAATCATTGTCGAACTAAGTTTTTACCTAGATTAGAGTTTTTAGGTGGATTTAGTATTTGAAAACGAGTTCCTTGTGGACACGACCCGTACTTGCCGGTTCCTAGCTACAGCTACACCGTGCACTTGCGGTATTATGTTTCTTTCAACATCGACCAAACATAGGATGCAATGGTTATGGAAAACCATCTATGAGTTCCAATTTGAGAAGCTTGTGAGAAAGGTTAAAATAAAGTATGAGGTTAGAAGAAGTTAAGTGCATCACATTGAAGGTTGTGATTTCCACCATTTTGAGTTCCTTTAGCTTAACTATCTCACATTGAAGGTTGTAATTTCCACCATTTTGAGTTCCTTTGGCTTAGCTATCTCACCAAGAGGAGTTGATTGATGAATGTTGGAATCATGCCCTCCACCACTTTGAGTTTATATATGGCAATTCTTTGTGAGTAATCCAAACGTCGAAATCGTTTGAAAGTAGTTTCCTTGGGTTCTTTATAAACCTTGGGTATTGATAACAATCTTGTAGATGGAGTGTCTCGTCTACAAAGGAAGTCTAAAAGTAACTTATACTCACTCCCATACTTCATTTGGAGTTCATTGTGTTTGTTAGTGCTCATGGGAGTGAGTATAAGTTACTTGGGAGCGAGATACTTTAAGTTTTACATAAGGATCATAGGTTTGATCTTAAGCTGCCATAGAGGTGAAAGAATAACATGAGAACTCCCTACTATCTATTGTAGTTAACATGAGTTGTTTAAGGATCTTATTGTGCTTGGATATGATCACATATAGTTTGGTTTCTTCTAAATTTTGACTTGGTTTTAATTCCAACATTTTGATTATACTTTTGAGCTCTGTCTCACTGCCTTTTGTGATGTTACTTGCCTAGTATGTATGTCATTCTTACAGTTTGACAATTGATGCACCATAGATAATTTGTTGGACTAGCCCTTTTGACCATTTTTTTGGGTGCAATACTAATCACCTTTGAAAATAAACAATTAACTCGAACCCGACTCGAACAAGATTGACTTGAAGTTGATCCGGACCGAACCCAAACCCAACCCGAATGGGATCGACCCAATCTGAAATTAATCCGAACCAAACTCGAACCCGACCTAAACGAGATGAACCCGAAGTTGAGCCAATCCGAACCAAACTCGAACCCGACTTGAACGAGATCAACCTGAAGTCGACCCAAACCGAAGTTGAATTGAATCGAAACCGAATACAACCCGAACGAGATTGACTCGAACCAAATGACCCGATTTTCAGGTTTACATTTAAGGTTGTCATGTTGGGTAAACTAAGCCCTTTTGACATTTTTTTTTTTTTTTTGCTAGAGGAGCATTCTGCTTACCCACCACCTTCATATCTCTCTTCTTTTTATTCTCTATAAAATTACTACAGTAATTAGAAAAAAAATGACATGAACAATGTATAAAATATACGCAATATAAAAGCTGATTGGAAGGATATTTTCGAAAGAGCTACAAAACTTCGTAAAAGTTGATCGGATCAAGGTAAGGGTCAATAAAATATCATCAACAATAAAACTAGGTCACATAAAACGTTGATTTTATTACACTTAATTCAATAAAATTATCGAATAAAAATATTTAAAAATTATATTTAAAATTTAAAATTTGATCATTCTTAACTGATAAACTCTATGAAAATTATTATAAAAATTCAGATTCAACTCTCACCTATATTGACTTATGTGGTCAACTGCATGCACCAAATTTTGTTTTTTCTTTTTTTGACACTTGACATGTACTCTTGAGACGTGACTATCTTGTACATTTCAAAAATATCTCATAGAAAATAAGGAATATAATCAACAATAAAAGGTATGTTTTTGGGTGCAACCATAAAAGTCTGTTTAAATGTACATGTGTGCACCTTAGGGCGGATCTAGGATATCAGAAGTGGTGTCGCTTGACACCACTCGTTTTTGAAAAAAAACAATTACATATAAATAAAATAAAAAATATATATATATATAATTTGACACCATAAAATATTAAAAATTGATAAATGGTGTAGTGGTTAAAAAAGTTAATTTTAGCCTAACTACTTGTGTTCAATTCCCATCACAAGTTATAACTTCCTAGTTTTTTTAATTTGCCAACACTTTTATACACTCTGTGTGGGTAACTTAGTATATATATAGATTACATTTTTATGAGATTATATAGAAATGATATTCATTAAAGTATTCTACTTCACTTAATTTGTGTATCCCATGCGCCATTTGCTCGACTTTTCTCCCAAACCCTAACACACACACGCGCCCTTAGCCCCACGCCCTCGGCCTTCGAATCTAAAAGCGATAATATATTAATTGTTTAATTTTATTTTATAATTATAATGTATTAGTTGTTTAATTTTTATTTTTGTTACTTCGAATCTAAAAAAACTACTTATAATAATAATGTTAAACTAATATGTATATTTTCGTTACCTTAACACCACTTGATTTAAATCTTGGATCCGCCACTAGTACACCTCTGTCTAATACTAAAACAAACAGCCAACAAATAACTGATTTCATAATTAAAACTGAGCAACTTCTAGTACTCGTTTTGTCTTTTATAGACCCCCAGAAAGTTTATCCTTAATTTACACCCCACAAAAATGGCTCAAAAACCTCATAATGACCGGCCAATACCGGCCTCCCAGACTAAAGTGTTCAGTGACCCATGACACCAAATAAACCATATTTTTGTGCACAAATCTCAATACCAATCTGGAAATCTCAAAGTTAAAAAGCTCAAATACCACCTTCTTTTAATTTTTATACACACTCTCACTTGATGCCACACCCTTAAGCCATGGCAAGGCCCCTTCTTCCTCTACCTTAAAAATTTATACAAGCAATCATTAAACACTGATATTTCTTTCAACTCTTCCCATTATTAGCTTCAATCCTTTGGGCTCTGGATATACTATTGCAGGATTTTCATTGAAGCCTTTCGTCGAACATATGGCGTACAAATCGTACGACCCACCAGCAGTAGCGAACTCATCCGGGTTCTTCTCTCTCATCTGCATTCTCCACTCAATCATAGCTCTCGTCTGCGGCTCCTTCATTATGTTTGCCCTCTATGAGATCTCCGTCTTCGGACACGGGCATGAAACCGCTCGTAAGCTACTCGGATTGGGGTCAACTCCTCGTGATCAGATGCTGATCCAAGTGTCGGATTCATTTGCTGGGTTGCTCCTATTTGCAATTGGGTTGCTGTTATTCATGGTGGCTTTCGTTAAGGACTCGGATTTCCAGAGCTTTTTGCAAAAGGGTGTATTCTTCTTCACTTGGCTGTGGCTCTTTGGAGAGTTTACTTTGAGAGGAAGGTTGAAGATCTGGCTAAAGATTGGCCCAGGCAATTGATTGGGGATTTTGCTTTGGCTCTTTCTTGGGTTTTCTTTCTTGTGCATTCCTGGACCGAGAAGTACGATTAGCATCTGAGAGAACGAATTGCTGTAATTTGTACCCTTTTTTTGCCCTTCTTTCTTGGGCTTGAGTCTTGTAATATTCTGATGAGAGGATTACTTTTTGTTCCTTTGTGTATCAAATGTTGCTGTGGTTCAACTGAATCGTAATCGCATATGGAATTTTGTAATATACGGTTCCTAAGAAATGATAGCGTGAGTGTGTGTTTGTAATCTGTTTTAGGAGTTCTGTTTTGTACTCCAATCCATTGTTCTGTTAGATGCATTAGGTCTCCAGTCGCTATGTTGGCTTCCACCCCCATTACCATGGGCAATTAGGTTGGATTAAGTCCATTAATAAAGTGGGTCACGTCGGACTTCTCTATATGGGTTGAGCTATTCTCAAGGGAAATTACAATTACATACCACTTTAATTTATAATTGATTTTTTTATACTTACAATTAATTCATGTTACATTTATAGCTAAGTCATTGTTATAATTAAAAAGACACTTATATCCTCTCTCCCTTCTTTTCCCTCTCTCTCCCTCCCCACCTGTCAATCCCGGAAAATTATATGATATATCCGTATGTATATTTTAATATACATACGACTGGCACGTGACCTTCAATTAGTAAAAGACTTTCGACTTCCTCCTGCTCTCGGCTTTCTCTCTCCTCTCATTTCTCTCTCCTCTCATTTCACTTTCTTCTTCGATCGGTGGAACGCTCTCGTTGCTCTCCCCGGTAAGAATTGTGCCCTAATTTCATCTACACTTCGTCATTGAGGATTGCTTGAGGTTTCGCGCGCTCATTCCAGCTCGATTTCTTGTTTATCTCTTTCGTAAGTTCCAATTTCTTGTATTTGGAGATGATTTTTTCAATTTTCGAAGGTTTAGTTTCGTTCATAGTTTTCGAGGCTCAATTTTGCGGTTGTTTTTCTTCTCTAATTTGTAGCTTGCTTGCATAAGATGGATGTACCCGGGCCTTCTTCTCAAAATGCTGAAACGAGGTAAGGGATTTTTGAATTTTTATACTTGTTCGATTTCACTTTCATTGTTCTCTGTTTTCAATTTTATATTTTAGGGTTTACAACTGGTGAAAATATTACTAATTGAGTCCGAAATTACTTATTGTGATTCTAGGGTTCTAATTTGTTTGATTTTCATTTTTATTATTCTATTTCATTATTAAATTTTTCTACCATTGGGGATCACACTTCCTGTACATGGCACATGTATCTATTCATCAATTCAGCTATTTGATGTCATTTAAGGTCTATTTGTACTTGTGTGGCCGAGAATGGGCATCACTATCGATAATGACCTTTTGCTAGGATTTGTGGAATTTTATTCACACTACTCTGCTACATTGGAGCTTTATTCACATATAGTACACTCGAGCACTTGACTTTGGAAGTATACTTCTATAGTCAAGTATGCTTCTCAACAGAAAAAGTCTTTCAAAAACGAGGTACCACATTTAGTATGCGAGATATAGATAATAGATCTTCCTGCCTTTTTGGGTATGTTGTTGTGTGATACTCGCCCTTTTTACCAATTGATTGAAATATCATCTTCTTGCATTTTCTTGTTATTGTCGGTTTCTATTATTTACTCACCTGGTCTAGCTTTCTTCTTTGGTCTTGATGTTTAGTATCCCATTGTGAGTTGTGTGCGACAATTGTTACTGTTCCGGTGACTGAAAAAATAGACTAGTTTATCACAAATTGTATAATTACGTACATAATTTCTGATGTAGCATTGGGAAATTTCGAATGGCTTTTGGAGGAGGAACATGTGGTCCTCTAAAGTTTTGAAATGTATGAAACATAGAAGAGGTTGCTATGGCTGCAGATATTTGAACTTTGTGAGTTTGTGTTATCCGGTGAATGCACTTGTCTAGAGATAAGACTTTGGCAAAATTGATATGAGGTCTAAAACCCGAAGTAGGCAAACCACTAACCCCAATTTGGCTCGAAACCAAAAATGACACAACCGGAACCGAAACTTACCAGGACTTTTTGCCAATTCATTTCTTTATCTAAAGTTGCTTATCTTTGCAAAACTTACCAAAACTGAAACCCCAATTGCAAAGCTGGAAGAGTTTGGAACAACTTGATGTGAACTGTGTGCCAGTATTAGTGTTATTGTCATTAAGATGGGCTAGCAAAGCAATGAGTATAGTATTTGTTTACAACTCGCAATTTTTGTGGCTGAGGACATTTTCAAAGTTTTGCTTCAGTATCCTAAGTCCTAATGCATTTTTAGCAAGAATGCCTCTTGCATCCCTTAATCTGGAATGTGGATTGGCGCTTAGTTCACAAATTTGGTTTAATTCTCACTTTAGATTACTTGTCCCCGGAATGCGCCGGGGGTAGATTATGGCGCTTTCTTGGTAACTATGTCCTAAACCACTATCAAGTCAATGGTAGAGTACGGAAATGAATATTTTGGGTAATCCGAGTATGGAATAATAGATTATTATTAGAGCTTATATCCTGTCCCCCCTTGATGTGTGCATGCAATGGGGTATGTGTGGAATGATTACGGTTGTATACGCCGTTCTTTAGTGTGCCTCTGCGGACCTTGGTCGTTTAATTTAATTTGGGTGTGCTTTCTGAGAAACCTCTCATCATATACCCCTTCTCTTGAAAACTAAAATAAATGTTCTTTGCTGGATACATACAACAATTGAAAGAGAAACTATGTGGGATTTGTTGTTAATGTTGCCTAAACAGGGAGATTTATTAACCTAATTCCATGGTGGATTACGACTAGTACGAATTTTTCTTTTTTTGCTCAAATAGTATTCTGGAATTTTTCTTTTTACTTGGGATGATTGTATTGCACTTCCTTCTTGGCTTGAAAACATAGTTCTGATTTTGCATACGGGATGAATGGTATTGTTGATTTGCATGCTTGTTCGAAACATAATTTCATGAAAAATTTATGCTCTTCAAAGATATTGAAGTATCCCTCTAACTTGGATATATGTTGATACGTCATCTTGCTGATGAATACTAATTGAAAAGGGAAGAAGGTCATGTAGGGGACTTTCAAATTTCTTTATGGTCTACGCTAATCTCATTGATAAGAAAAACTAGGATACGTGCAGCTTAAGTCAACTTCTATCCTAAAATCAATTGGCGGTAGGTAGATCCTATATCATGATTTATTTGAGTGCTTTGTAACTTGTGACTCACATTTTCTTAAGACACCGAAAACAATGCACTCGGGTAAATTGGGATTTAAGGTAGTACTAAGCTAGGAAACTAAGCAAAGAAAAATAGAAATGCAACTTCCGAAGCTCGAAACCGAAACAGTGATGAAGCATGTTGAATTCCATGTAGAAGTCTGCATCGCTGCAAACTGCTGTCTTTAGATGGTGCTCCTTCTTAACCCAACTTTCATACCCCACATCCATCTTTAATTCTCTATCCCTTTTGTCCTGCTGTATCTGCTGCAATCGGTAAGATGTAGTAGTGTGCGGGGTACCTTTTGTCCTGTGCGGGGTACCTTTTCGATTTTCGGGAGTATCTTTTGTCCTGTGCAAGGTACCTTTTGTCACCTTGAACTGTTATTAAGTTTGATTGAGTCTTTATCGAAATTAAGTTGTGCGGGGTACCTTTTGTCATTTGCAGGGTACCTTTTCTATTTTTCGGGGTTATATATTTTTTGTTATCCTATTAGCTTATTAAAGGTTGTTGTTTTCTTTCTTATGGTAATAGCATGAAGAAAAAGCGAGTCAAGACTGTTGCACGTAAGAAATATAAAAAACTCGTTCGGAAGTTTCACCGCAAGAAACTAATAATCTTGGTACGTTTAATTTAATTTACTCTTTTAAATACTTTTTTATTAAGATTGTAATCAATCTTTATTGGTTGTTTAGGTGATAAAGATGTTTCAGGTACGGAACATGATCCTATCAAACTCAAGAGAAGAATGTCTCTTTCTTCTTTAATTAGCTTTCTTTCAAATGTATCGGTGGAACGAAGAGAGATATTATTGAGCTGGGTTTTGGTTCTTTATTTAGTTTGAAAATTGATGCAATCCCGTCAAGGCGATCTAGATGGCTTGTTGAAAACTTTGACACTTGTAGACGATCATTGAAGTTGGAAAATGATGAATTGATCATTAGAGAAGAAGATGTGTATTTGACATTAGGCTTTCAAAGGGGACCTAAAGACGTTGAAAAGGCGAAAAAGAATGAACCAACTTTTTATAAGGAATAAGTTAATCAGTGGAAGAGTCAATGGGATGGGAAATTTCCATTGACATATCAACTTCTTGAAAAATTAAAACATCAAAGGCAAAGGGGTGATGATTTTAAGAGGAACTTTGTTGTTTATGTGGTTACCTGCATTATTAAGGGCCATCAAAGTCTAAAGGTTAATCATTTTGTGCTGAAAAGTGTTTTCAATTTGCAAGAGGTGAAGAACCTAAATTGGTGTAAATATACATTGGATAGTTTGGTTAAGTGTACGGACACATGGAAGCTGAAACTAAATGGAATATTTAGAGGCCCAATTCTATTCTTGATGGTAAAAACTCTAATTCATATAAATTTTTAGAGTACAATGTGTTTTTTATTGCAGAAATTTATGTTCTAATGATCTGTTTTCTTCTTTATCTTAAATTATAGATTTGTTATGTGGATCGTGTCTTCTTCAAAACAAGAGTGATTGGAAGGAGATTTCCTATTTTATCAAATTGGACTAGGAAAGATCTTTTGGACATAATGAATTATGAAATGAAATCTGTTGGGTGCTTTGGAAAAGGGGTTGTAGATGATAGAATTGTGGTACCGGGTTCACGAGAATGTGACATTCAAGATGAAGTTGATGAAGAGGTTAGGTCGAAAAAGGTATTGACAATGTATCCTCTTTCGTGTTATCTTTTTGTCTTTTTTAGTGTATCTTTTGTCATGTACAGGGTACCTTTTCTCTTCTGCAGGGTCTTTTCTTATTTTTTATTTTTTTGTAGGCATGCATTCATAAAGTTTCTACGTCCGTGAAGAACTTTTTGAATGCTTTAGTTGATTGGTCGGTCGGTTGGTGAGGCGCGTAGGATGTTTCCAGTGAGTTCCGCCATGTCCAAAGTTGAAGGCACTTTGGTGGATGTATTAATTCGGTGCTCGAAATTGGAAGTTTTTAAGGATGTAGATGGTCCATCTGCACAATGCTAAAATCTTCATGGTGGTGAACGTGAAAATCCTGATAGAGGAAAACAGGCACCTCCTTTAAGTCAAGATGACAACTTGTTTGCAGATGATCAAGGATTTTGGGAGGCTTGCATTGAATTGGCCAAGACTTATGATCGGACTTCGGTCCGGGCAACTTTACACCTCCAAGATTTGATTTAGGATTTGATTTCACCTCATCTCAACCACCGCCTAATCAACCAAGTCATGGGGATGTAGAAGGTCATAATCAACCAAGTCCTGGGGATCTTAGGGTTGCTAAAGGTCATAATCAACGAAGTGATGGTGATGAAAGAGATCCTCGAAGTGGATCGAGTACTCACATACAATGCAGCCCTCGGTTGAGCCAAGATATTGGAAGTGTTCAACCACCAAGGAAGAAATTGCGAGGGCTTTATTTGAGGTCACCATACTTCCAAAGGCACATTGATGCCTTGAAGTCTTTGACCGCCAAAGAGAAGCGCATTTCGATTAGGGTTTTCTTCCAATTGATGAAATTCACCTTGAGAGGTAATCCTGTAAGAAGTTTTTATTCTCATAAATTTATTAGATGTATAATTTTTATTTTCAGTGAAATATTATTTGAGGTCACCATACATCCAATTTTTTTTTCAGTGAAATATTATTTGCCGATGTTCATTTCAAGGTTCCTAGATCGGTGATTAGAACTTCGGGGTGTGCGGATCATTTGGATCCTAATGTGATTGATTTATTCTCATACTTACTAAATCATTTGGTGCAATTGAAGGGTCCTTAATCACCGTCAAGGTTCTTTTTGTGTGTACTCCATATGTAAGTAATTTGTTGTTTTTAAGATACTTTAGTTTGTGCTTGCTCTTTGTAGTCCATGTTCAATTAATTTAAATGTTATGACATAGATGGACCTTAAAGGTAGGGGTGACGATAGTGAATATTCCGTGGAGAAGTTTAAATCTTTTGAAAAAGTTATAGATGATGCGATTCAAATGACTTCCTGGCTTGACATTCTGAAGTCAAATCTGGTAAGATCTTTTTGTATTTGCATTTCGAGTTGCTTGGCTTGACGTTGCTTTCATATGATGTTTAAGAAGGTTGAGATTATAGATAATGTTTCTCGAAAAGTGAGAAAAGTCATGGTGATTATACCATTGTTTACCTCTTGGTAATCTTCTACCTTAATTTTATCATTTTTTTCTTTTTGAATTAGAACCACCTTATGACATTACGAGTTACAGATTATCTAAACCATAGTTAAATATTCACTGCATTAGAGAAAAAGGTTCACTGCATTAGAGAAAAGGTTCACTGCATTACGAGAAAAGGTTCACTGTAATAGAAAACAGGTCCACTAAAGTTCTATGAAAATTATGTGAAAAATGTACCATAACTATAACCATGCTTTTTTTTTGCCAGTGTCGTTGCTTTTCGGAATACTATCATCATTGTATAAATAGAATCCCAAGATCAACAAGGGGTAAAGTTGTTTCTTTGGCTAGTTTCCAACTTGAACATTTGAAATTGCCATGGACAACTATTGCTTCAGACGAATCATATCATGATTCGGGGATTTATGCAATGCGACACATGGAGACGTATAAGGGAGATCCCGACAAATGGGATGCTGGATTTAAGAAATGCAATGTAAGTTGAAATACTTTTTTGAGTTTATAAGATGTTATTGATTGAGTTTCTTATATTTCTTTTTTTCCTTCTACAGGATGCATTGTTGAAGAAATTAAGGGCCAAATATTGCTACAATATCATCGTCAATGATCAAAATGAACTTTCTTCTTTGAATGAAAATAAGTGTCAAAATTACCAAAATAGAATTATAAAAGAGTTGTCCTTCAGTGATTTTCAATTAGAGAATGAGCAGGAAGGTGCTCCTGCAAGAAGGAGAAGTGGGAGGCTGCATGGTAACATCAAGGGTTAGGTTAACCGTATATAAGGCACTTTCTCTTGTTAACAGATGATGTTTTAGTTTAACTTTAACTATAGAAGGTGTATTTTTTGGTATAGTTTTAGTTGGTACAATTTGTAGCTTATATATGGTGAATGAAAGTTTGTGCAAGCACGTGAATGATTATAGAGGACAATTTGTAGCTTATGTATGGTGAATGAAAGTTTCATAGCCGTATACACTTCCGTTGCATGAATCAATAGAAGTACATGGACATAACAGGTTTTCGGTTGTCCATCCCAAGGATTGATGTGGAAGTTTCATAACAGAGTTGTTCATCCCAAGGGTGAGAGGGAGGAAGTTTCGTTTGTACTCGCAAAGGACATCAAATTGAACAAATTGACTTATGGATTTATGTGTAGAGATTGTATTGGCCGCTCTTTTCGTTTAGATTATTTTAGGGGTTATTTTGTGTATTTAGTAGGAATTAATCTTGTGTTTTCTATTGGAGCCCGCAATTTATAGCATTCTCGCTATTCGTCCGTTTGAGCTATATTGTATATCATCGAAACATCTACATTAAGAGATGATGTTCAACTTTAGTTGTAGAAGGTATATATTTTGGTATAATTGTAGTTGGTGAATGAAAGTTTGTGCAAGCAGTTGAATGATTATAGAGGGCATCTTATAAAATTAGAAGATTATATAATAAATTTGAAAAAGGTTCACTATAGTAGTAGAGAAAAGATTCACCGTAATATGGAAAAAGTTCACTAAAATTTCAAAAAAGGTTCCCTGCAATTTAGAAAAAGTTACGTATCATGACCTTATAAATCATAGTTAAAGGTTCACTGCAATAGAGAAAAGGTTCACCGAAATAGAGAAAAGGTTCACTTCCAATAATCGGTTAATGATTTAGTGTGTCGTAGACGGAATATTGAAACTCAATAATATTTCGACATGTTAACATTTAAATATTTTGAAAAGTGCAGACAGTAACGTACCTGAGGTAGTTGTTCGTTTTCCTTTAAATATAGTTTTTCGTTATTTTCTTCGAACATGTCGTTCCCATCGATTTTTGTTTTCGGGAACAAATTTGATTTATGCATTAATAAACTTAACAGCCACTCTCTATTTGTGATAAACTTTTCACATTTGACTTCCTCTAATTCCCCACTTATTACTTAAATTCATTTGGATTTCTAACTTCCTTTAATTCTCGTACATTTCTTTTCCCCTCCTCCTCCTACTCAATTCGACATTCAAATTTTCTTTTCAAGTCAAGTCTCACTCTAAGTAATTTTTCGAATTCTCGCAAAGATCATTACACATTGAACTATTCTTGTCTTCTCCCCACCATATTACTTATTATCACCAAGTTACTAACTCCACCAAGCTCTCTATTAATTTCAACAAAGTTTCCAAATATAACCCAATTTCATTTTTAAATCAAGCTTAACATAACCTAATTTTAATCACTTTCCCCATGATCATATATCCATCATCCCATCCACTTTCTAGATTTCAAATTAATTCGCACTTGTACAATTAGACCAAGACTCAATTACGTTAATTTACTTAAGTTTAGCACACATATAAACAAATAAATTCAATTCTCCATCAACCTTCAACGTCTCATTTACACATTCTTGAAACCAATTCTCAAGGACATACATGTTCATATTTCTAATCATCCTCAATATCTTTCTTACAATTCCTCCAAAACCAAACAATTCATTCATACTCATATAAAAGTTAAACAAGCACATTCACAATTACAAATAAACCCAAATCAATGTCCAATTCCAGTTTAACACATAATAAACCCTAAATCCAATTTCAATGGTTTCCAAGGTTCTTCCAATTCCACCACAACTCGGTTCAAAACTCACATTAACTTGTTTAACTATTCAATGATACCAATTACAACATGAAATTTTATTTAAAAATTGAGGATTAGAGAAATACTTCAAAGGGATTAGATGTGGAAAAAGGACGGTGGAAGGTCCAGTGGTGGAGTTCGGTGTCGAGGCGGCGACAACGAGCGTTGGTGGGCGTGATCGAGTGCCGGACGATGCCCGGAGGTGGCGACCGTCGCCGGCGAAGAAGCAGCAACAGCGGGGGTGTTCCGCCCCTACCGACACGAAACAGGGGAAAGAAGAAGGAGGAAACCGGCGGCAACGAGGTGGCGACCGGGGTACCGGCGACAGCTTGCTGGTGGCCGCCGAGAGCGCCGGCGACGACCGGGGACGACACCCGGGCGCGACGGAGGGATCGGTAGCAACTGCAGGGCCACTCGCCGCTGCTAGCGAGACACTCGGAAAGGGAAAAGAAAAAAACCCAGTGGGGCAGGCGGTGGCGGCCGGAGGTGCCGGTGGCGGCTTGTTGGCGGCAAAAGGGCCGGCGATGACTAGCCGACGATAGAAGTCGGGTAGCGAGAGGGAGTGGAGGGGAGGTGAGAGAGAGAGATACGAGGGATGGATGGTATTTCCTAGCTTTTCAAAACTCCTTCCCCTCTTCACCGATTTATCCCGATGCTTTTACAACCTATGCCTTTTTTTTCTTTTTTTTTCCATCACTTATTATTTATTTACAAATAAATCGAGTTCGAGACAAAATTTTACATTACGTGAGTGTATCTACATCTTCTTCGCACAAATGTAATGTAAGACCCCGAAATTTCGGTGTTTGCTTGCTACTGAATTAGAATTTTTTCGAGTCGGAATTAAAAACCCGAGAACCGAAACCGAGCATGGGCTAGCTTATTGGGCCTATTGAAATTGAAGTCCGGCCGAATTAGAATAAAAAGAAAGGAAATGAGAAATGAAGAAAGATGGCTGGCTGGCATTTGAGGAGGAAGGCGGCAAGAAATTAAGTAAAGGGAGTATGGGGTCCAATGGAAAATAGGCGAGCAAAGCCCATTAGGTGTGATTAGGAGAAGAGGAGAGAGAGTGAGGCTGGGATTAGGACCGAGAACAAAGAAAAGAACGAGAGGAAGAGGAACAGAGAAAAACGAAAAGAAGTAGAAGTAGAGCAGAGGAGAGCGAGAGGAAGCGGAGGAAAGCGAGAAAGGGAGAAAGCTCGAGAGCCAGCGGCCCGTGGCCGCCTGAACGGTGAAGATGCCACCGCCGTTGGGCGAAGGGAGAGCGAGGACTCGGGAGGCCGAGCAGAGCAAAAGGAAAAAGGGGAACGAAAGAACGCGAAGCGAGAGGAAAGCGAGAGGAGGACGAGAGCCGCGCAAGAGATTGAGAGGAAGAACGAGAGGGGTCGAGACCTCGAAATGAGGGGCAAAGGCGAGAGAGCCGAGAGGAATCGGGAAGCATAAACAGGGGCAAGAACAACGAGGGAGCGAGAAAGAGGACCATGACGAAGCAGAGGCAGAGAGTAGCAAGGAATTGAGACCGAGAGGTAGAAGAAGAAAGGGACAGAGGAAATAGAGAAACCCAATTCGAAACCCTTCCAAAACCGAATTCTTAGAACCTCTAAGAATTTAAGGTGAGTAATTCGAATTCATCCTCAAGAATTAAAATAAATTAGGTGGATTGAACTTGAATTTGAAGTATGAAATTGGAAACCCTAAGTTAATTGAAGAAGTTAGAGGCCTAAATTCATGAATTAGCAACTCACGAATTGAAAAGCATGTTGCGAATTTGATGTCCGATTCATGAATTTAGTGATTATTGACCATTCTTAAGCATGATTATTGATCTGTATATTGAGAATTTGATGAAAATAGCTTGAATAGGTTTAGTGAGAAAAATCAGAAAATTGAATTCATGATTTAGTGCAGATTTTTCAGTGATTAAAGCCTGCTATCTGCATTATTGTGCTGTCCTGTGTAGCCCGAAATTCCTGAAATTTTTACTACAGCTTCCTGATAATTTATGAGAATTTCCTGTAAATTTTGGTATGTGTTGGATGAGTAGATTGGAAGATATGGAATTTTGAGTGAAAATGTCCTGTTTTGAGCAAAATCGGAACTAAGTGAGTAACTGAATTAAGAACTGAAATTTAAGAAGCTATGTGGCTAGATTAAAAATATATATCGATTAAGAAAAGATATAGAACCATAAACCACTTATGTGCGATATTACGCAATCATGAAAACGATGAGTTCATTTATTAGAAATCCTAGTTGGCATGTTCATGTGATTATGTGTTTATCCTGAATTACATCGATTATAAATGACATAAGCATTCATATGTGAAATGAATTGATTATACTTGAGTTGGAACTTGCTTATGTGAATTTTCTTGTTTGAAGAAGTTATGCATGAACGTGTTGAGCATGAATTATATGAATTAAGTATATCTTATGTATAAGTAATAAGAAGATAATAAGGAAATAAGAAACATAAAGAACTAAAGAAGGGAGAAAAGATTGTGTTATTGATCTAAGACCCCAAGAATTAAAGAACCCTCCGAAGCTATGGCCATAGAAGTGTCTCGTCAACCCGAAACCACGAATTGAATTGCTTCCAAGAATTATTGACGAGTATGCGTCCTTCGGGGAAGGGAGGCTACCTCGAGGTCACGAATTGTTTTTCCTTGAGGCCACGAATTGTATGCCTCCGTGAACCGAGCCCGCGAATTATTTTGGCTCCAAGAACTGGGTCTTTAGAGCAGAGCATAAATCTTATTTCCATTCGAAACTAAGAAGACTTAAAAGAATTATGATATGAAGAATCGAATGATCGTGCATAAAGAACAAGAAAGAAAGAATTAATGATTTATGAAATGCACGATTGAACTCAAAAGGAAGAATGAGAAGAAGATCGAATCCCGATTTCATAAGAAATGAATACGATAAGAACTAAGATATGATTTATGATGATTTACATGATGAATGATCATATGACTTACTTGCGTAGAAAGATGAATGAAGTATGTTTAATTGAATTCATGAGTAAGTGATGTTATTATGTTTCTCGGCAAGTTGGTAAGTTTAGAATCTCGCATGTCCTAAGCATGTATGATCTAAATTGCATGTTATGAATGAGTTGTGAACTTACGTGTGTTAATGAATTAATGTGCAAAGTGAAACTCGGGGTTGGGTTTGGGTTATTCACTGGGCTAGTGAGCTCATGACCTCACCAAAAATTTCAAATGCAGAAGTTAAGACTCGCGAAGCGGCTTTTGGCTTTCGGAATAGCGGACGGATAGGAAATGCCGGACTTACTACTTGTTGTCTTTTGTTTGTAAAGATGTTGTAAAGATCGGTTGTATGTAAACTTAAGTTTTGACCATGAATACAAAAGCCTTATGTGATTACTCCGAGCGTGTGGCTCATTGAGTTTAAGATAGTGTTTCGTGCGGGGTTAGGGCTTTAAGCCCGGGATTAGCCATATTACGGAGGAAACTCGCCGAAATTTTCGAAAACCTTTGAAAACCCGAACCGCGCTTCCGCCAATCTAAGAAAGGGTTATTAACCCCAAGTTGAGAACTTAAGCAGCCTTAGGGGTTCCTCTCAGGGAACCCCGGCATGTAATACTCTTAGGGTGGGTCTAGGGGTGTTACATGTAACTTTGTACGAATTACTTATTATTATTATGATTATTCGCATCATTTATTTCAGTTTCAAGTTTTTGAGTGGTTCACTGCTTCTCAACGAGTATTAAGACGATAAAATACAAATTTTAAATAATTAATTATGATTAAGTTTCAGGGTGTTACATCCTCCCCCTCCTATAAAAAGTTTCGTACTCGAAATTATAATCGTTTAATAACATACCTTTGGAACAAATGGAGGGTAACAATTTCTAATTTCATCCTCTATTTCCCATGCTGCTCCAAAAATCTCATGATGGCCAAGTGACTTTAATTAAAGGTATCACTTTGTTGCGCAATTATTTATCCTATAAGAAACATGATTTATTCTCTCGACAATTTCGTAAGGATCACTGAAGCGGTGTCTCAACTTCCCTCTTATACATTCTTCAAATCCTTTTACTTGGAGAACCTTAAAAAAGTCTTATCACTTCTTGAGATTCAAGAGGTTTCCTTATACGGTTCGCACGTGAATTCCGCCTATCTCGAACCGTTTTCGTATGATGTCGCATAATTCGGATCTTCCCAACTATTTCTTAAATCATTTCGATACCATGAAGAATATTGTTACACGAGAACCCAACTAATGGAATATATTCGTCCCCTTTCTCTTAGCCAATAACATATTTGCAATCACTTGTCTCCCCCTTTTCTATTTATCCATTGATTTCACGGTTATACGAACTATTAAAATGCGGTTTCGTTTCAAATTCCTTTTGTGAAAACTTCCAAAGATTTGCAATGCAGTTTCCAAATGTTCCACGTATTTGTCTTCCCTCATAGAGTCTAGAACTGGTTTTGGGTACCTTCTTCGACCTAGTCCCAAGTTCAAGATATTTCTATCGTCATACAACATTTTAGGGGCGACCTTCGCTTGTGACCATAAATCTCAATCTCTCATCTATTGCGGGTAGAAGATATTTTATACTTCATGTTAATAGTTTATTTCCTATAATCTTATATATGTAACCCCAAAATTTTCACCATTCTCTATACCTCAACTACTTGATTCACCATCCTTTGAACATACAATTACCACGTATTCCTTGGGCATAAACACCTGGTATCATGTACCTTTATTATTGTCTATTCTATTTCTTTGACTCAACATGTGTCACTATACAAACAAATTTCACTAGTTCGGGCATCGGTATGATGCACTCCTTCTCAAATTCAAAATCATACATTTCTCAATCTAGTTAATTTAGAGTTGCTTTTATTACATAAATTTTTTTGTTTTCATTCTTTATTACCCAACGGCCAAAGTTACCATTGGACACATTTGACGATTATTGAATCTTTAGGCCCTCATGAAGCACTTAGAGCTCCTGATGCTTATTATTAGCTCCAAAAATTAAATTACAACAATAGTTTACATGTGGTTTTAAACTCATCTATGTGGCAATCAAACGAGAACCTTTCTTTTTTCAATAGAAATTGAATAATTTTGATTTATTATTTGCAAGAACTTTTTTTTTCGTTTTAGGGGTATCAAAATTTGGGCAATTATTCATTTCAAAACAAGATTCTTTTCGTTATTTCGATAGATTTATAGTTTTATTATTATGCTGGTCAAACAAGTGATATTGGACTGGATCATCTTGACTCAAATAATATAACCACTTAACATCAATGTCATATGACGTCAACTTTTATATTGACCATCTATATGCAAGGACAACTATAGACGCATGCGACTTGTTGGGTTTAGGCGCTATCCCCCAACAAAACTTATAATACTAACCAAGACGAATAATGGGACTCACACATAGGACTCCACATTACACATAAAATGACTCCAAATCAGCTGGACTAAGTCTTCATATGCTTGGCTCATGATTCTCTCAACCTGAAGCTCGATACCATTTCGTAACGCCCCAATACGTAACCACATAAATAAGTAATTAACAGCGGAAGACTTGTAAATTGGGAGACGTTACTGTCGTTTTCAAAATGAAAACAAGGCAAATTCATTTGAAGAAATCAATTATTCAAACAATTTATGTAAACAATCCAATCCAAATTTTCTTCATAGAAAATGAAATCTTCAAAATCCCGAGGATCAGCTGAAGAGGAATCATGAGCCAAGAGACCGAGGGAGGGACTAGCATGCATGGGGTCAAGATGAGAGCCATACATCACTTCTCCCGACCAGACTTTATCTTTTCTTCCTTTTTAAACTTTAGGTGTGATTGTGAATAGTCCGCCATGCGCTCGACTTCCTAAAAATTTTAAAACATAAAATAATAGACGTGTGAGCTAGAAGCTCGATGACGTTACCGTTATAAAATAAAATTATAATTTAAGTGCTCTTAAATCATTCATATCTTAAATCATTTTTCTTGAATAAACAGTTTGCAAACTTGTCAATTGCCGATTTGCTTTGCTGATTTAGCCAAACTTAGGACCCTTATCGTGAAACGATCAACCATGGGAATCCGACTCCTAGGTTCATTGAACCATAAGGCGATCGGTTGTGAACAATTGAACGATTAAACGGTTAAACGATTAACGATTCCGTGAACAATTGAACGATTAACGATTTTGTGAACAATTGAACGATTGATGATTCTGTGCACAATTGAACAATTAACGATTCTGTTCACAATTAAACAATTAACGATTATGTGAACAATTGAGTGCTTAAGCGATTACGTGAACAATTGAACGCTTAAGCGATTCTATGAACAATTTAACGCTTAAGCGATTCTGCGAACAATTGAACGATTAACGATTAAATGCTCTGCTAGCGAGTAATGAATTGTAAGCACCAACTATTAATCAGTAAAACTTTTACTTTTAGTACAAATAATCATCTTGGAATAATATAGACAGTAGTCCATGGTTAATTATGATGTTATCTCGGGATGACTGTTTATGTTAACTAGGAGAACAAAACCAAATAAATCCAAGGTTATCCCCACATGAATTTTTATATTTTTCCAATCAAAATAATTTTAATTAAAATAAAAAACTAAAATTTTAAATTTTAAATTTTATAATAATGAATTAAAATTATAATTTTACTTAAAATTTAAATTTAAAATTAGATCATAAAAATAAATATATTATTTTTTATTTAAAAAATAAATTAATTTATTTATAATAATTAAAATACATAATGATATAAAAAAATAGTGTTTCGATAAAAAAAAAAGAGTGTTAATAACAAAATAAAATTTAAATAAATTCTTTTGTTAAAAAATTTTTTAAAAATTAACTATTATATAAATAATTAAGTTTTTTATCTATGATAACAATAATTAATTTTTTCTATCAAAAAGAAATTTAATTTTTTATTTTTATTTTAGAAAATAAAAATATATATAAAAGAGATGGGAAGGAGAGACATACAGAGGCTGGATAGAAAGAAGGGGGAGGGGAGAGAAAGAGAGAAAGACGTACAGAGAGGGAAGGAAAGAGGAAGGGAGGGATATTATTGTTCTTTTACTTTTTAAATAATAACTAAAATGTAAATTTTATAACTAAAATTGTAATTATAAATTAAAATGTGATGTGATTTGTAAATTTTCCTATTCTCAATCTATTTTATAATAGTGCAAACTGGTAAAAAAAAAAAAAACTACATACAAATTTTGCTTGGGATGCGGGTTTTCGAAGAGTGATAACAGAAGGAGATTGTCTTCCCCTCATTGTTAACCTCAAGCAACGCAATAATCAAACGAGTTTCCTTGGGATGGTCTTCACAGATATTTATTCCATCGCCCAAAAGTTTGATTTTATTTCTTGGAACCATATTCTTCGAGCAGGGAATCGGGTAGCTCATTCTCTTGCTCACCTTCAACCCTATGATTCTTCTAACAAGATTTAGTTGGAGGACGAACCTGAGTATATCTTAGACTTGCCCTTCAAGATATGTATTTCTATCTTAATGCAAATTAATAATAAGCCCTTGCGGCCCTTTTCTATCAAAAAAAAATCTTAGGGGAAGCATTATATGTTAGGCTTGTTCGATAAAGGTTGGCAATTACCTCCTCCCTTTGGGTCTATTGTTTGGCTCATTGGACTGCTCTAAGATAGAGGTTTAGTGGGTTGACCTACTTTTTACCCTTACTAAAAAAATTTTTTAAAAAATACATATAATTTGTTGGTAGTAAATTTAACCAAGTACAACATCTAAATCACAGTAGAAATATTGACACTTTACCAATTGTTTACGTCTCATAATAATAAATTAATATATTGACATATCATTTTTTAACAGTTTACTACCCTAAAATTTTTTAAGTAGGGTAGTAATTTATTTTCATAGAATAGGGTAGTAAATTGTTAAAAAATGATATAAGAGACTAATCTGTTATTTGTGAGATATAAGAGACTTTTTATCATTTATCCATATCACAAGTTAATAAAGTGTCAATAATTTTAAATTAGTAAGACAAATATAACTTTAAAAGAATAATAGATTTTATATAACAGGTCATTAATGGGTTAAGTTGTCATGTCCCATTAGCATGGTCTAAATAAATCAGCCTATTATTGACCCAACTTTAATCTTATTTTTAAAAAATTATTCCCTTATTCTAATAGGAATCTAACTCATGCTCATTCTTACTCTCACATCTACCTCCACATCTAGATGACCTAAGATGAGGTTAAGGAACGAGGAAATATCCCGGAGACATCCACATCCAAATGAAATAGTGAGTTATCCAAATTTAATTATTCGAGTGGGACCACCTAAAGTAGACGTTTGAGTTAGATATATGGATGACATGTATCTAAAACCTTAAGTTAGAGAGGCAAATATGAATAAACCTATAAGGGTTTATCACTGGTAGTCAAATTAAGGCTACCATCATCAACAATTTTGTCAAGGTATGAACATCATCTCCAGTAATTTTTATGAGAAGTCCTCTTTTGGCACCACACGTAACGTGTACATCAGGGATAACTAAGTCACCAATTTGTCATTTCTTTATAGTGGATAAACAATGCAAGAAAATCAATTAGATAGCTGCCATACAACTTTTAATAACGATGATAACGACAAACAGCCAATCTATAGGAATTCATTCTGTTAAAATAAGATAAACGGATCAGTACATAAATGTGCATGATGTTGATCATTCTCCTGTCTTTGGACTTCCCTGCTTGCTTTCTTTTCTTCTGCCCTCCTTGTCGACTTTTCTTCCTTTACTGTATATATACATCCTTTAATTTCTTCTCCTCCTATCTTCTCTCTCAAATCTTGCCATGAAGACTCTAATCCTACTTCCTCTTTGGGGTTCCATGCTTTTTGCTGCATCTTACTTGGTCCAGAATCTCACAAACCCGAACCTCTTGTTTGACCTTCTTCCTCTTCTTGTTGACACTTCCAGCTCTCTTAAACACCCCTCACAGTCCATATTGGTCTAAATGGTAGATTGTCTACAAAGACTCAGAATTCTAGCCTTTTCCGTCCATTATATCGCCACCCTCCTTATATCTTTTGCTCTCTCTCTCTCTCTCTCTCTCTATCAACTATAAAGAAATTTTGCAACTTATCCACAGTATGTATCATCCATATACAAAGCATGGTGTTAATACTGACCGTACCGTAGATGATGTTAAACTAGGGCTACGATCATATATATATGCCTCAAATGCATAAAAGTCACAAAACTCATTACAAAAATTACATAATTAGCTATAAAAAGCACCATATTAATTATATATAAATTAGTTTATACCCGCGCTAAAGTAGAGAATATGTTAAAATGTAGAAATATTAAAGAGAAACTTTTGCCATTTGATAGACGAGATTTCAATTACAGTTGTTATATCAAAAAATGAATTATAAATGAAATAAAAATCTTATTGATACTTTTAAAAGACTAATTCAAACAAAAAACATATTTACATCCTCCTTATGAATAAAGCAATTAAAAAATATGGTGTCAAAAATATTACCATTTGTCCCTGAATACCCATACAAGATGTAATATTTCTTTTTTTTAAAAAAAAAGACCCCCTAATAATATAAAAATAATCTTTACAAAAAAACCATAAAAAATCATGATATGAGCTAATATATATATATATATATATATATATATATATATATGCTGATACACATGAGCCAAAAATCTAATTGTCTAAGTATAGTCTATCATAATGTATTAAAATATTTATATATATGAGTATAAATTATTAATAATAGACTCACGTATATCATTACAATACTAACACGTAAAACATCAATTTTCACATAATGGAAGGAAAGACTTGAGGGCCAGATTTGCCTTAGTTGTATTTTGGATGACTAATTAAATTTATTAAGTTGTATTCTGGATGATTAATTAAGTTTATTGAGTTTGCTTTTGCGGCGATAAAATTTGAGCTTGAGATGATTTTTGATAGAGAAGACAAAGACATTGTTAAGGAAGGAAGACATGACTGGTCTTTTAATGTGAGATAGAGTCACTATATTTTATGAGAAGAGTTACTCAAGGCTAGTTTTGTGCCAAACAACCTTAGTCTAGTTATAAATTTTTTGGTTGGGGGATTTAGCCATGGCCCTAGTATTGATACACTTGTGTTATTGTCAATTTGAATTTTTATTGTTTTGTTTACATTTACTTTTATTTATTATTAATTATTTTTGTACTCTTGAGCTTTTAGTTTATATATTTTTGGTAACCCTAATACTCGAAGAAACTTGCATAAAATGCAGTTTTGAATTCATAATATTAGTACCTAAACACTATAATTGAAAAAAGAAAATTTATGTTTCACCCTAAAACTCCTTGTTTTTCAAGCACTCATGCCATCGAAAGAATGTTTTCGCCGCGTGTCCAAAAATTATTGTTTTCAAGCATGGTATATAAGTGGTGCCGATTGCATAAATTAAATATTTTGACATTTTCTTATTTGGCTTCTCTTTTAAAGTGACAATTTTATACATTGTACAGAGCCAATAAATTAATCATTTAAGTAAAAAATTGAGTTTTAATTAGAGGAAGGAGAAAGATGAATAGATATTTACCTTAAAAATAATTCATAAAATTATAAAATTTATAGACACATAATTTATAAGCATACATAAGGAGTAACTTTCCATAAAAAATAAATAAAGGAGTACCTTGAAAAATGAATTTCCATACATGTAAGTATTATATTTTAGTAGTCTACAAAATTAATTTACTTTTACAACATTGTAAAAAAAAAACAGTAAAAAGTACATATAATTCAACTATTATAAAATCCATAAAATTTAGAATTTAGATTAAATTTTATACACTTATATTTTTATTGGTACTTAAAATTTCTAATATAAACATTATAATAATATGATCACACATTAACGCCTGACCCCAAAGCGGATTACATCAACGGTCAAACAAAAATTAATCATGCATTTGATAAATTTCAACTGTAAAACAAAGATTAGAATAATGCCCACCAAACTATTTTCTTTTGATAATAATATATTTGGAGGGAAGTGCAGGAAAAATTCTAATTTTAGAATATAAAGTGCATCAAAAGTTGAAAATTCTCTCCAACAATAAAAAAAAATTAGAAATTAAATTCAATTTTAATTCAAAAGATTTACTTAAGAAATTAAAATATGTGAATATATTAATGAAACAATATACAACAATATAATCGTATTGATGAGAAATTTGGAAGATCAATTCTTACCTATTTTATACCCACTCAAATACTCTCTTTTGAGCTTTGTATCACAGCATAATAGTGATATGGACATATGTAAAAAGAGAAAAGGTCAGAATTTCAAGTGGTGTTAAAAGAGACAAAGCTTCTAATGAAGACAATATGAGATTTGAATTTTAAAAATTATATTTGCAACAAAAAAAAAAAGTGGTTCCCTCCTAAAAATAGCCTAATTAAAAGTTAGAGTAAGAGATTAACTAATTAGACTAAAAAAATGTATGTGAAGGAAATAATTTTTAAAATTTTGTGATTAAAAAATTATTTATAAATTAGATTTTCTTTTATTTGAATGATAATTTTTAATGTAGTAACTAATAAATATAGTTTACGTAGTTTCAATGTTTATTTTTTATAACAAATATTTTTGATCGTATTTGGGAAAGTTGAGTAAATAAATGCTTAGTAGAATCTCCATAAATGTATATACATCGTCTTTCCATAAATTATCTTTCAAACATCTTTGACAAAATAGATGTAATTTAGTTTAAAATTTCAAAAAAGGATAGAAAAAGGGATAGAACCAATTTGAGAGTAATATTGTTTAGACAAGATTCAATGTGGAAAGAACAATTAAAAAAATTTTAAATTATGTATGTGTTTGTAGGTTTATGTCTGTCAAATGCATATATATCATGTTTAATGATTTATTTTTTTAATAAAAAATATGTTTAATATTTATGAAAAGAGTTTTATAAATGCATAATGAATTCATTTAAGGTCTGTGTTCGACAAGTAGGTTTTAAGGTAGTGGTTAGTGTTTTGGAGGAGATAAAACACTACTTACCTAAAAATGTAAGTGTTTGGCAAAGTAGTGTTTGACATAGTGATTAGAGTTTTAGGTAGAGTTTTCAAACGCTACTCAAAGTAACGTTTTCAAAAACACTACATATTGTTTGCACATAATTTCCGAAATTCTCCTTTTTATTTTCTAAAAGCTTTTATGAATTATATCATTTTAAGTCATTTTATAAAAATCAGCTACTTAAACAGCTACTATTACCAAACACACTTATCTTAAATCACTTGTTGAACATCTAACTACTAACCACTAGTCAAGTAATAACTAATAACTAATAAAATAGCTAACAATTATTAAAACAACTAACAGTCTACTAAAACAACTAATTTTACCGAACACATCCTTAATAGTAGTTGAAAATGACCTTAATTGGAACAATCTGGACTACATTCATGTTATATGTACATCTTAACCGTTTATCTATTTTATTTTTTAAAATGCATAAATCCATTTTTAAAAATTTTAAAAAACACTTATAATTATAGCATAAAATACAATTTGTGAAAGGCATGTTTGGTTGACTTCCTCTTTACTCATGATATACAAGCTAAAAAAAGAAAATTTTATAAAAGAGAAGTTATTTGTGTGTGTTTTGTGCGTGATAAAAGAGAATTTATCAATTAAAAATCAACCTTCCTTTCTTAACCTAATATTCCTAAATTGATGTTGCCATCTCCAACCCCACCATCTTTCCCAACCCCTCCTCCCACTTTGCAGCGTCCACACTGTAAATAACGCCGGAAAAAATGGCCTCCTCCAAAGGCTTATTTTAGTCTTGGCCTTTGGTCGGAAATAATGGATATTGGACACTGGTGACGAAAATAGTGGAGGTGAGATTGAGGGGACACCGATGACGGAAATATTCATTCAACAGGCGTCACATTATTTTTGGTAGGGGGCCTGGAAGAGATAGGCCTGTAAACTTGATGTCAATAGCCCACTAGAACTCGTCGGGAAATTCTGTTAGCCACAGCATCACATTCAGCAATCGGGCAAGCTTGCCAGTGACCTACAGGAAATAATGGTGACTGGTAGTGGCGGCTGGGGAAGGTTAAGGGTCTTGCTGAATTTTTAGAGAGGAAAGTCATTGAATGCTACCAAACACTAATACAAAAAATTATATTAATTATAATTGTTTAATTTTTAAAATTCATATTATTATATTAATAAAAGTGAAAAAATATGAATGATCGTGATTAATTCAATATACATGTACGGTTAAGATTGAAAACAATTATGGTGATTATCATAGTTGTAGTATACCGATAATCACTACAACTTTTTGCTTAAAATAGATGTCATCAACTACTAATTTTAGTAGTTGAAGAGATTTAGTAGTTGAAGAGATTTAATAGTTGATGACATTTATTTCAAACTTATAAAATTAAGGTTATTTTCAACTATCTATTACATAAAAATCATTTATACACATATAAAAATCAATTATGAAAATAGTTTTTATATGTGTATAAATGATTTAGTAGTTGAAGAGATTTAATAGTTTTTATATGTTACTTTTAAATGTTAAAAACTAATGTTCTTCATTAATTTATATTTTTTGCCAAATTTAAATGTTAAGAACATTAGTTTTTAACATTTAAAAGTAACATTTTATATTTTTTGACAAAAACATCCCTTCATTAATTTATATTTGGCAAATTCTTTATATCATTTTATGTCAATTTATAATAATCAGTTAATTCAACCACTAAATTTACCAAACACATTTATTCAACCGCTCAATTGAATAGTTATCCGCTAACGACTAAAATTTAAAAGGTATCGACTACTTCAATAATTATCTCGCCACACAAACAGTGTATCGTCACTCAAATAACTCATTTTGCAAAACATGGCCTAACAATAAGGGTTGGTGACATATGATATAATTTCTCCAAACTTTTAGGCAAATGTGTGATTTTTACAAACAACTCTTCCACAAAGGCTAATGGAAAGAGTTATTTAGAGCCAAATAATCTGTTCCAAAAAGTTGTGTACCAAACACCCATTTAGCTAGTTGATTCGGTCAAAACAACTAAACTCCTTCAAACAACTCTTTCTCCCCCTAAAAGTCCGTAACCAAACACTAGCATTATTTTTTGTTTTAATTTCTTTTAACATTAATAAGTGATTCTTATACTATGTTATATAATTTGATAATTTTTATTTTTTCGATACAGTTAGAGTTGTTTTTCGAGAACTTCTCACGTTCTATAGAACATGTTTCTTTCCTCATAAAACCTAGTTTCTTATATATACGTATACAACATATAACATATACTTCTCTACCTAGAGTCATTTAACAACTTCCAGATTATTTGCCAAGAATAAAGTAACAAGCATCATGAGTCTTAGCCTTCATACTTCACCAATATAAAACAAATCCAACATAAATACTATTGCTACAACAGTACAATGTTGTAGCTGTCAAAAGTCAAGACAGGATGAAGAAATTAAGGTTGCTCCACTTTCACTCGCTTGCAAAAGCAACCAAATGTGCAAAAGAGCCAAACCCCCAAAGGCAAAACAAAGGGGAAAGAAAAAGCAGGCAATAGGTTGGCTTGGGTTGGAATTTCGCATAGATTCTCTCCAATGTGTAAATGTAAAAGCTGCTGAGATTGGAAACCAAATTAAGCAAACCAAGAAATGACTCTGCCAAAGAAGGAATCCCCAATCTCAATGATTGATTTACACAACCAATTAAGCTTTAATATTCCCAAAACTCGTGGCCTCACTTAAACCTGACAAAAAAACAAATTTGATTAGAGATATAATTTGAATCAAATGGCTCCAATCATTTTACATCAAACAAATAAAGTAGGCTTATTTCATTCAACTTAAAGTCTAAATTGGGACTAAGTTAACCGAGTCTGAATATTTTTTCTAACATTTATAAGACTTGTTTATAAGATCAATCAATTTAAAATTAATCTGATCAAAATAATCCGGATCTAAATTTGAAAAAACAACCCATTTCATAGGTCTTGCTTCAATTCCATGCCATGAGGGGTCCAGAGTTCAAATGATCATGAGTCATTTGTGATAGATCTGTATCAAAAAGCTGAAGAGCGGAAACTGATGTATTAGGAAAGAGGAGGAGGACCACCTAACCACCAGGCCCATAGGGTAGGGATAGGGTCCAACTGCTATTCTTCAGAAAATTCATGAATGTACCTGAAATTGAAAACACAAACTCCATGTATCCCCATCCAATTTGGTCTTTGTACAGTGTCATTTGTTATTCTGTCCAATCGTGAGATAACATCATTTATATGTTATTGACTGTTAGGAAACAGGAACACATGGCAGGAAGAAAAGATTCATCGTAAATTAGTATTTGATTTGATTTGATTTTTCTAAACCTTCTATCATTTTATTATTTTATTCTTACTATTGAATATTGAATGAGGTATTCATTAAGTGATTAAATATGAGATGTTTTTAGATTCTAGATTTATTTCAAATTTTATTCTTTTTTGTGATGAACTTTATATTATATCTCAATTAATTAAGAAAATAATTAAGATTAAATTAATGAAATGGTTCAAGATAGAAATGATAGTATACACAAAACTCATAAATTTGAGAATTCATCCCACTTATTACTCTAAATAACAACAATAATTTCTTTGTGAAAATTTATTGTTATTTTCACTAAAGATACGTATTTTTTTTTAAATGTGCACTATGAAATATAAAGGATAATAGGTGTTCTTGAGTCGATTTTAAGATTAGATTAATAAATAACTTTTGCATGAGTTTTATCAAAGTTTTGTTTGTCTTCAACTCAAAATTGAAACAAATTGACTCATAAACCCTTAAAATAGATAGGAAGACGAGTAAGAAGATTATTGACGAACAAATACACAGTAGGTTATAAAAAGAAGAAAGATAAATCACATTCTCATTTCTATAATTAACAACAAAAAAACTTATGCCGGCTTTGGGAGTCGAGAGGTCTATTTTGTTTAGCTAATTGAATGCGACTCTTCATCTTTGTCTTCTTAATTTAGATAGTTACGTTTTAGATATTTTAAAAATTACGATGATTTTTTAGAGTTTATTGTCGCTAATCTATCCTATCATTTGACCTATGAGAGAATTTTAAAATTTTATGTTTCTTATTTCTATCCATTTTTTTTAGAGAGTTTTAACAATGATTTCATAAATTTTATTAACTAGGAGTGATTTTGCTCGATTTCTTATACATTTTCAGTGGTTATGTGAAAAAGCAATGGAATCGGGGCATGGTTAACCTACCAAGGGGAAGCATGAAATTTTGGGAATAGACAACCAATTCGCAAGCAGACCAATGAGAGTAAGTTTTTGATATCAAAATCACCACATGAAGGAAGATGTATATATTACATGCCTGAGAGCAATGTATCCACATGCTACACATATATACGTCTTTTCTACATATATTCACCATAGAGTAATATACATTTACTCATGTAACTATTAGAAGCATATATTTTTAGGAAAATATAAACGTTACACTAGCTCCACTATGATTTCAGTTGCTTCTAGATCTTAAAAACTATAATGAATAATTGACTCAAAAGTACACTTTTTTTTTTTTTTTGAACCAATTGACTTTAAGTATTTGATGGTGTAGTAAATAAATAAACTGTGTAAACGTGTAATGCATGAAATATACAAAAATGCCATAGTATAAAAATTCTTCAGATGACACATCTTAACTTAGGCACATAAAATCCCCTATTTTTTTTTTTTTATTTATTAAACCATATGTTAACACCCATTAACATATGGCCGGAAGCGGAGACGTTCTGGCAATAGTGGCACATTACTTGCTATTCCTAGAGAGCTAGATTCCTAGCGTGTTAGTGCTGGCGTGATTGCCACGCTCCACTCTAGCGAGTGAACAGTTTGAAGGCCTTTATTAATTTGTGAGAATAGTAGTAGTAGTAGCAGGCATCAGTACCAGGACCATTTGCCCAACTTCTTCAAATCCAAATCCTTCCCTTCTTTTACTCTTCAAGACATATCGCCCACTCCATAGACCAAAGAAAATTCCCTAAATCAACACCCAGAAAAAGAAAAAAAAAAAGAAAAAGAAAAATCTGCCTGAACTTTTCAATCGAGCTCAACCCCTATCCTCTCTCCATTCACCCACAATCAAAATTACCCACACACCAAAATTCCCCAAATCAAAACCCCCAAAATCCGCCATGGAACCTCACCCTCATCAAGGAAAAGAGCAGACAGAAACGTTTCAACAACCGAAACCGATGCTATTCATAAGGATAATGAGCAAAAGGAGGACGTGGGTAGCTCTCTTCGTCCTCGTCTACGGCATCCTCCTCTACTCCTCGTGGAACCTCCTCCAATCCATCCTAAGCTGGTACAAGTCGACTCTCTCTCCTCCCTCCTCGGCGGCGCGTGCGGTTTACGCGTCGGCGATGCTAGGGGCGGTGTTCGGGGTGATGTCGATGGCTGCGGCGGCGGCAGTGGCTGTTCCGGCGATGCTGGTGACGTGGATCACCGTGCTGGTACTCCTGGCCTTCTGCGGGAAGAGGCGGAGGGATCTGGTGGTGGAGGCGAAGAAATTGACGGCTGAGATTTCTGGGGTCGTAGCGAAGATCTTGATCAAGGAAGGGAATTTTGTTGCGGCTGTTTGCGCAGTTTTGGGGTATTTTTTGCTGGTTAGGAAGGGAGCCGATGAAGTCCAATTCAATTGATTTGGGAAAGTCGTCGTTCGTTTCTCTCTCCTCATCTCTCTCTCTCTCTCTCTCTCACTCTCTCTCTCTCTGTCTCTGTGGGGAGGAGAGAGAGAGGAGCTTGGGTTGGGCTGGGCTGGGCTGGGCTGTAGGTTGAACATTGTGTAAGTATTGGTTTCTGACTATGATATATTTTGGGCTGAGCCTTTGGGTTGAGGGTTGTTTGGGTTTACAACTAGTTTTGGTATTGGGAGGGCTACTTCAACTGTAACACTATCTTTTTGATCTACTAATGAGAAATCCTAGTAAATTGTGAATCTGCTTTTCCTTTTTTTTTTTTTTTAGATGGAAACGTGGAATCTTATGTAGAAAAAACATAAATTAAATTTGTACCCAAAATGTGACAAGGTACATAGCATTATTGGATTCAATAAGAAGAAATATCGAAGAAAATTACCCAATTGATAAAAACAAAGAAAAAGGAAAATTATTCAATTAGGGTTTGATATTTGAATACCTCAAATAATGCATCTAGTTTGGTTCATGTGATGATAATGAATTTAACTTCGGTTAAAAGAAAATTGAATATTAAGGAATAAATCAATGAGTAATTGTACGAGTTTTGAGATATTAATATCCCTTCATGCATCATTTTAAAGATTTTTTGGTAAACCAATAATTAGAGCTGACAAATGTGATTTGAAATTCAAAACTCGAATCGAAGATCATAATCTATATTTGAAATGGACTTGAAATTCAAGTTGAGCAAAATCGAATTGAACTTAACCTCGACTCAAACACATTCTACAAATTTACATTTATTTGCAAGATATGTCTAAATAATCAATACATCCAAAATTAATTCAAATTGAAAACCACCCAATCTCACATTGAAACCAAGCTCAATCTTATACCATACATATAACCAGAATAAAGATGAATTCAACTCAAACCTGAATTAAATTACCATTTATCAGGTTTACCAATAATTAATTAAACCCTCTGGCTTTATGTGGCAGTACAAAACTGCCTCCATTTTGGCAAACTAATGAGGCCAAGGTTAGCACTCGCCAAAATGACTCTCCACCACCTTATCACCAGTTTTACCACCTCCAATTACAACTAGCATTAGCACTGCATTAACCAATTTGGCCTTGACAACACACAATGACACACACACAAATTTGTCATCTCTTCCCTCTCAAGTGTGATAACGAACTTATAATGCCTCAAACATGGGTGGAGCTATGTGGGATTTATGGATGTCCTAGGATATCCATAAGTTTTAAAAAAAAATGCTTATAATGTTCTAGGTATTGGGCTTATTTTTAATAGAGTTAGAAAAAGTTGACCCGACACGATTTACACGAACCCGATACGAAGTTAAGCGAGTTTGGGTAGAGATTTTCAACCTGTTTACTTAAATAGGTTGACATGTTCAACCCGTTTAATTAATTGGGTTAGGTTCGGATTGATATTCTCGACACGATAATAACACGTTTAACCCCTTTATTTTTAAAAATTAAAATAAAAAATATTATGTGATTTTTGAAAATGGAGGAAATTGAAAATTAAAGGGGATATGGGTCATTAAGGGAAACAAAAATGTGAAAACCAAAGGCTTCTTACATATTTATGGTAGAGGTATGTATGTTTTTAGAGTTATGAATTATACATAATAACCTTGTTATGATGAACGAAATTCAAGTATTATTTCTTATACTAATGATTTTAATATAATTGATTATCTTAAAAGGACAAATATGTATTTAGATAATCTAAACTTGAAGTAAACGGGTAAACCAATTAATTTCAAATCAATTCGTTTAAAAAATAAATGGGTACAGTTTATAAATTTCAATACGTTTAATAAACCAGTTAGATTCGAGTCGATATTTTTTAATCCGTTTAAGTTCGACACTGAATAAGAACCCGATCTAACTTATTTGCCAACTTTATTTTTGTACATGGGATAGTCATAATAGTATGGACCCAACTAATTAGGGCCAAGAGCAATTTCCTCTCTCTCATTTTGCTTCCTTGACCATCTACTTGCTCTACTCACACGCGGGAAAACTCAATCTCTCGCTCTCTTTGCCTTCCCCACGACTTCACCCACGAGCACATCCCACGCTCTCTCCTCTCTCTCAATCCTTCTCTCTCCCTACCGACTGACTGTCGAGCCATTGCCCGCTATCCAACCCACCGTTGAGTCGACGACTTTTTGTCGGTGCTGCCCAGTCGTAGAGACGCCCCCTGTCTCCTCTCTCACTCGCTCTAATTCTCTCTCTTAGTCGTTTTGTCATGGAGACTGCAGTGCCTTCCAGTGCCATGGCGACTCATCCGCTGCGCTACTTGTTGCCCTGCTCGCTGCCCACGCTCCACCCTTACCCTTCTTTTCCTTCATTCACTCCCAAATCTCAACGATTAGGGTTTCCAAATTCTTTAAATTTTTTTACTTTTAATGTTAGAATTTTGAATGTATTATGGCAGCTATTTTCTTGTCGTTCGATTGATTTTGTGAAATATGAATTCGTGATTTGTGATTTGAGCGAGCAAATTATCCTAATGTTGGTGAATAGTAAATGGGGAATGGCGATCATGATTCGTGAATTGTGAATTACTCAAAGTTAGTAATTTAATATTAGTTCATTGTTAATGTTATTCGAGGGGTCGGAATATTATGAATAAATATACTTGTTATTGATTCGTTGTTATGTGGTTTGTTTTCAATTTTTAATTTTTGTAAATCGAATGTTTCAAATGTACTTGTTGGCCAATTAATAAGTGTAATATTATCTTTTTTCAGTTTACACAGATAAAAAAATTCCATTTTATGATACTTGAAAAAAACAACCTCAACTTATAATATATGTTTTTGGTGTCATTTCTACGGAAATGGAAGTCCTAGCTTTGTCACAGGTCTCAAATCAATCAACTTAGTAAAAAACTTCAAGTGTTCTCGGACAGATGTTACATCAAGAGTAATTGGAGATTGACAAGAAATGATTTTCTTCAGCCAAGACATGGTTTCCTCGCCTGAGATTAACTAATTTGATACAAGTTTTGCTTACTTGGCTAAGACTGGCGTCTTCACTTCTCAACTCAATTGTCTTCTTAGGCATCCACACCTTCCTTTTTTGTCCTAATGGACCTCCAGCAGGTAGTATACTTATTTCTTTGTAGTTATTTAGTAGAACTGCTGATGTGTCATTTTCATTCGACTTCTTTAAAGCTTAGCGATGAAAAAAAGAACATATGACGCATAAATTTATACAAGGACACTATGCATCCATCCATTACAAAACTTTCCTCACATTCCACCTCAAATTCAATTGAGTATAATTCTAATGAAATCTTTGCTGATTGGAATTGTATCTCTAGCTTTGCCTTGGAATAGCCTAGTATTCCTTTCAAACCAGCAAACATATATCACCACTGTAACACTAACTTTCAACACAATCTTGTTCCTTCCTGTGAATTGCAAGCCAAATTCTTGCCAATTTCCCCATGTGTATCAAGGACTTGCAGCTGTATTATCTCTTGCAATGTGTTCTTAAATACTTACTCAATATAATGACATCCAAAGAACAAATGTGATATGCTTTCAGTCTCTAGTGAACAGAACAAACATGTGGACTCATTAAGCACCCAAATCCCAAGAGTCTCTCTTTAGTCATCAACCTTTAGAGCAAAGCCAACTATGTAATAAATGCACAATTAGGTAATCTTGCTTTGTGCCAAACTTAGCTAATAATCACTTATTTCCATCTGAATAATTGCCATCAACCCTCTCGCCCCTAACTCTAAGTCAGTTATAACCAAGCTTAGCTGAGTATTTGCCATCTGCAGCTAATAGTCACGTATTTGTTCCCTTATCAAAGCTACAACATAATGTCCCTAGCTTTTAGTATCTTCGTCTAATACCAACTGATTTTAGCAGGAGGTTTACAAACCCACACACTTTCACCCTTTATGTGGTATTGATGTACCTATTTTATCCATAGACTATCAGCTTTTTTTTCCCTCTTTTTTTTGAAAGATAAGTACAAAGAATATTAGGTAACCCTTCTCTCAAGGGTTCTACCTATATTGTCGGAATACATGAAAATTTTTGCGAAGGGGAGGATGTAAAAATAACTCTAAACCTCGTAACACGCCCTAATTTGACAATATAATTAGCCGTCATATTACCCTCTCTAAAAACATGATTAATCAAATAACACGAGAACAAAAAAGTATATTACGTATATCATGAACCAACGATCGAATCCTCCGCATAGTGTAAATGATACTCGAACCGCTCGAATAACTAATTTGTTGTGACTTTTCACTTGAATATGTGTGAAGCCTGCATGTAGTGCTGCTTTGATACCGTCGCCCATCACCATAGCTTCGGACACAAGTATAGGAGTGTTATACATGAATCTAGTGCGTGCTTGAATGAGAACTCCTTTCCAAACACGTAAAACATAACCTGCTTGTCGCTCCCGCTAAAGAAAGGGTGCAGTTGAAATTTATTTTGATGAAGCCGCCTGGGGAGAAATCCACCTTACTAAATTGGTGATCTTGATGATGGGAATCGAGTGAAATGGTGAAGACGATGATATTTGATGAGAAGAATAAGTACGTCCCCTCCATTCTCGCTCAATTACATTTGGTCCGGATGAGTTCACCCATAGATTTGGGTAAATCATTTTTTAAAAACGATGCCATTATGAGATTTCCGGATGTTCCACATAAGAACCGCAATTCTAGACATATTGGCTCATCGATCAATTAACATGTTATGCAAGGAGTCTAATCATAATGTGAGGATTAGAAAAGGGATGCTGACAAAGTCATCCTTGTTGAATAGTTATATCAAAAATTTGGCCTACAAAAAGTTGTTCAATATCTTCAAGATGTGACAAGCAAACAGGACAACTAGAATCCAATGGACTCCATGATGCAATAAGTTACCTCTAGTCTTTAATGAATTATGACAGACTTTCCATAAGAATATTTTAATTTTAGGCATAACATTTAAATCCAAATCCAATTAAACTTCCACATTGATTGATCGGGCTTTAGATTATTATGAGCTTTTCAACTGGCAGATTTAGTGGAAAGTTTGCCATTCCCCATAAGTCCCCAATAGAACTTTTCCTCCATCTTTGTCTGGGGAATGAGAACAACAAGAACATAAGGGGTAACAACCTAGGCAAAACCTGCAAAAGCTTTGTTTAATCCAAATCTCTATTAGAAAAAATAAATTCATAAACTTTAATTTGAGGATCACTAAGGGTTGAAAGGTCCATTTGCAATAAATCAACCAAACTAGATTCCTAACACCAAACATCGGTTCAATTTTTTTTTCCGTCCTCTAACTCGTCATCTCATGCTTTGCCGAATAAATTTATGGGTACGTAACATACATTTCCAAACCAAAGAATTCTTATGTATTTGTTTATATGTAGAAAAACGTAGCTACAGGACCATACTTTGCCCTCGTGTGTTTAACCCAGAAAATTATTTGGGTTAGTGAGAAATTCCCAAGAAAGTTTGATCATGAAGACTTTATTGACTACATCTATCTTTCGTAGGCCTAAACCACCATATTTTTTGGTTGACAAATTTTATCCCATGTAACTAGAGAAAGTCATTTTTTCTTCTTAGATTTTTTCCAAAAGAATTCTCAATTAATTCGATCTAACTTTTGGGATATAAACACCGAAAACACTCGTATTGTGTGAGTCGGTAAGGAGTCAAGATTCGATTGAGTAAGAACAACTCTCTCAACTTTGGAGAGAGGGTAGCCTTCCATTTAGTCAGCTCAGCTTCGCTTTTATGAGTAAATTTTAGAATAAATCAAACGTAGGGAGCACCTAAAAGACTGAACAATCCAAATACGACCCTAAAAAGGAGTCGTGGGAAATGTTAAAAATCCCTAAAATGCGTTGTTTATCCAAATTGAACGTATTTTTGAAAAGACGATAATAAATTTATGATAATTCACTATTTGGCAAGATTGTTAAAGAAGGAACCCAAGATAGATTTTAGATTGAAGGCAACCTCGATAGGTTATTTTGCAAAATAAAAGGCTATCATTAGTAAAAAGTAAACAAGGGATTGTCAGTACTCTAGGAGCAATTTTAATTCCAACACTCGGATTTTGGGCTTAAAGATGCTTGAAAAAGTTGTGGAGCGAAAAAATCCATACAAATGATAAATAGATACGGAGACGAGAGGGTCACCTTGTCTCAGTCCTTGAGTAAGTTTAAAGAATCCACATGATTCATTATTGATCATAATAGAATAAGAGACTATGGAAACACACTCTTTAATCCAATTGAGCCATTGTATATGAAAGTCCATACTCTATAGATTATGAAACAAAAAATCTCATTCAAGTCTATCATAAGCTTTTTCCATATTAAGTTTGACTGCTACATAACCTTTTTGACTTTTAGTGAACTAAAACTTATTCATTATTTTATGTGCAAGGAGAATGTTACCATGAACATCCCTATTAGGGACAAAAGCACTCTGGATAAGTTAAATGATACGTTCTAGAATTGGACGCATTCTATTAACTATGATTTTAGCTACGATCTTATTGAACGTGTTACACAAACTAATTGGACGAAAATGATTAGTTGTTTCTAGATTAACCATTTTTGGGATCAAAGTAATCATCAAAATGATTGATTTCCTTTAGTAATTTACCGGAGGCGAAGAAATCCCGAATTTCGAAACAAACATGGTGTTTAATAATATCCCAATACTTCGAAAGAAAAAGGCCCCAAAACCATATGATCCCGGAGCTTTATATGGATTCATTTGAAAAAGTATAGTATGGATCTCATCTTCCGTGAAAATTGATTGAAAGTATTTGAGATATCGTGTTCGAGAGGAAAGTCTACGTGAAAAATCCAAAAGGAACTTTCGTTTAATCCTTTCTAACTCGTCTAACCAAATACCATCATCGTCTATTCTAGCTATATTAGAATGTTGCATTTTGGTCGTTGTTGTTTAATGAAAGAAACAAGAATTTTGATCTCCTTCAACCAACCATTTTCTCACACAAAAGAACCCTAATAACGTTGATTGAAAAACATCAATTTTTCTCATTGCTTAGTCAAACAAGTATAACAATGATTCAAACAAAAATTATTAGGATCATCCAAAATACGATCTTCCACATATTACGATTTAGAAGTATTTTTCTCAATTTGTAACCTATAATTAGCACAGTTGGTGGAACTCCAAATTGTCAATTCTTGTTTGATGATTTTTAGCCTTTGGATCACATAGTACACAGGTGAGCCTATGATGTGAGTTTTCCATTTCGTTTTAACAATTCAAAGAACTAAATCATTGTTAGCCCAATTAGGTTGAAAACGTAAATTATATTTTTTTGAAATGGTTCTATAATGAATGAGTTTTCAAAAAGTATAGTTATAATCGGAACTTGTGAAAGGGCCATAAGAGACAATGTAGTTGGGATACAAATTTACCTAATCATTGTTGCCAATAGCCCTATGGATTTTTTTCATAAATAAGATCACCATGTATATGAGATTTCCACGAATAAGGTTTTCCTTGGATTGGGATAGATTGGGCCGAGGTGTAAAAATAATGGTAATCTACAACATTGATACTTGGGAAATGGGGGATCCACCCTTTTGTCAATCATATCTTTCAGTTCATTAAAATATCCGATAAGACACCAAGAAGTGTCAATAATAGAGTTTAAATCAACTAAATGTTGCCAAAATGTTATCTTTTTTAGGGATTGAGCAGGTGCATATACCCCTGAAAATGTGCTTAATTTTTGTGAAGGTACATCGAAAATAAGCATATGTATGATGTGTCGTTCTTTAAGTAGAACATTAGTTAAAATATTTTTATTATTTCATAATACCGAAATACCACCAGAGTGATTAGTGGGATTGACAAAATCATAACAATTGAATCTGGTTGATGACATTTAGAAACTAATAAAATTTCTTCACCAATTTGGTGCTTTTTAGAACCTCGCATATTCCAAGTTATAATATTCATAAAATAAAAAACCAACAATAAATACATTTTATGTGAACTCTATCTGAACAAGTTCTCGAAATCAATTGAAAGAAAGTTTTAAGAAATTCGACATGATTCAAATCTCTCGAGATAGAAGTAAAGCCGAAATATTCCAAATTGATAACACATTGGTTAAACCATTTAATCTGGCCTTTCTAGGAGAAAGATGAACTAATAAATAGTCCAAAACGAAAAGAGACCCTATACGTTCCGAGCAAGGAGGCTGAGTTCCCAAAATTAGTGCACATGTTCCAGAGAAATGAATAGGCCCAAAATGGAGACTTAAATCGGTCCAAGAAATAGTCAATCGAAAATCAAAAACCTTTTTCCAAAATTGTATGAAAAAACATACAAATACCCAATGAATACAAAATAAAAAAATGTCCAGAAATGACATCACTTAGCTAGGAAATTCGGCTCCATTGGTTCTAAATTGAACCACGTCACATTAGTAAAGAATCTGTAGCCAAAAAAAAAAAAAAATCTCCGTAGAAAAAAATTGTGTTGATCCATATTAGAATAGATAGATTTAATTTCAAAAAGTATGGTCCATATGAGCAAACAACTCATAAAAGTAACAAATTGGGAAACCTAACTAAGTCGTAACTTCCTTTAAAAGAAGTGGATCCAAAAATGTTCCAAAGATAAAAAGTAAATTACATTTGAGTTCAAAAAGAATATACACAAAAAATAATACATAGTTAGGTTACGAACTCAAACTCAAGAGATACAATTAGCCACCAAAAAGACAAATTGTTGAGATGAAATTGTTGCCAATTCACACAGCTAACAAGAACACAACCCCTGAAAGAGCGTGAAGAAGCTTTGACCAATGTAATTGTGTCACTGTTAAATAAATTCGATTGTGACAAATGAAGAAAAATCATAAAGAGCAACCAAAGACACTCAGAGGCAAAACAAAAAACATGTATCCTCTTAGAAGAAGTTCTAATCCCACCAAAAGGGGATAACAAGGGAAAGCTAGGCCAATACCACTAAGTAACAAACCTGGAGAGAACCCATCCAACCAAAAGATGCTAGTAAGAAATTCTCCATACTAGGTGTAAAAGACATTAAAACACGCTATGCCTTATGCTAAATATCATAATCCTTGACTAAACCATAAGCAATAACTAATAATTTCACAAAAATGAGATCACAATTCTCAGAAACAAGTAATAATATGAGACCCCCAAATCAGTTTGTTCTCTGTTCGTGCAAGGTTCTCACAATAGTCAAACACTAAAAATCCCAACAAACAACCATGGAGATATCCTAACCTTACTTGATGATAAAAAAACTGGATGAGCAAACTTAATCCCGACAATTTCACTCCTTGTTTCACAACTTGCCCAAACATAATTCTCAAGAATAATTCCACAGAAAGCAATCAAAAACTGAAAATTGACCCGTAAAAAATAGGGAACCACCAGGGAGAGGGAGATTGAAATGAAGGAAAAAGAAAGTTACCTAAGCAGCAGCATAACTGAAATTGAATTACCCTGTGAATACAGTTTTGAGCTAACCGAACATAATCTTACAAAGGAGTTGATCGAGAAGCCTTAAAGTAACCTGCAAATTGTAAAATTGATAATCCTAAAAGATGAAAAGACCTCTCAACAATCGTAGTCCAACTAGGAAACACCTGAAGGAGAAAGGGGCCGCAAGGGATTAAAATATGCTCCGCAAGACCTCGGCAAGGCCAAGGTAGTAGTAGGTACAAATCTGCACTGAAGTTCATTATCTATGCCTTTCTCACATAAACAAAAGAAATCTGAGGGAAAGGTGAGACCACATCTTTGAACCAGAACATCTTGATTCAAGGAATAGGCGAAATCTAAAGATCATAGATGTAAGAACAGATGATTCACATTACATGGCTGTAAATTAGTTCAAAAGTGGGGGCGACGACGTATATGCGTGTTGATTAGAGTAGTTTGGGCGTGGAATCGAAGATAAACACTCATAGTTTGCGAAGAAGGGGGACAAAGAAGTGAAATAATTCTTATAGGAGATCAGGTGTTGGATCAAAGATAAACACTAAAATTTGATTGAAGAAGGAAGATAGGTTGGGAGTTAAACAAAGCAAGAAGGCATGTACAAGCAATTGAAGATAAATTAGTAGTGATGGACACTCGGATTTGGTCAATCGAAGAAGGAAATTGAGTAGAAGCATTAAGGGGGCTTTTTTCTCTTTGGGCTAGGGTTCATTACAAATAAGTGAATAGGGGGCTTTGGTAACAAGAAAATAAGGGGTTCTCTCACTTCTCTTTAGAAAAACATTATGTCTCTATAGACTATCAGCTTTGGTAGCAATGCTCCATACAAGTTTTGTCACTACAGTAGTATTGCATACTAGATAGTCCTTCACTTATCTCCCTCCCCTTTAGGTAAACATATGGTCTTCCAAGCAATATGTGTAGGTTTCTTATAATCATCGGTCTTAGCCCACAAGCAATCTTTATAGATTCTCTAAACTTGCTCAATCACAACCTTAAGGAGAAAATTTGACTCTAATATGCAGATATGCTAAGAAGAATAGAAGAAATAAGTGGAACCTTAGCAGCATAGGTGAGCTTTTTGATTGGCCAAGCCCCTAATCTTGTTGTCATTTTGTCCACAAGGAATCGACATTCTTTCTTGTTAAGTCTTTTAGGTTTGGTAGCTACACCAAGATATTTGAATGGTAAAGATCCCTTTTGAAATCCAATTATTCCAGTTCCTCTAATACCCTTATAACTACCAATTATGACTTAACAGGGTTAGCTTCAAGATTTGAGTTATAGGAGAAGTAATGAAAAGCCACAGTTAAAGCCTACACACAAGTACAATAAACTTTGTTGAACAAAAGAAGACCATCAACAAATTTTAAATTGCACAATTTCAGTTTACTACAACTTGGATGGAATTCAAAATGCTCTTGTTGGCTATCAATCTTTAAAGTTCTTATAAGTTATTCCAATACAACCATAGAGAGAAAAGGAGACATAGGGTCACCCCTGCCTAAAGCCTCTTTTACAGTCAAAATATCGAAAGCACTCATTGTTAGTTTTCGAGAAGCTTGTTGAGGTTAGACAATTTATAACCTTCTTGACAAAGGGCCTTAGAAATCCGTATCCATGCATAATCCTCCTTCAAAAATCCCAATCTTATAATATCATAGATTTTTTTGAGGTCAATCTTCATTATGCATCTAGGTAATACATTTTTACCTAATCCTCACATGCCATGGTATTGTGCAGAATAGATCTTCCCTAAACAAAAGCTCATTAAGATTGATAAACTAAAAATGCAGTTATTCTCATTTTGTCACTCAAACAATTTAGTAAGGCATTTCTATATGGCATTGCAGTAAGCTTTTGGCCTTAAATCCACAGGGGAGGTAGGGTTTGGAACTTGGGCATCGTTGCTAAAGCAGTGGCACTCATCTATTTAAGCATTTTTCTGGAAAAGAAGCTCTTGACAGCAAAGGGACCTTCTCTCCAATTATATGCCAAGTACTCTTATACAATTGATAAAAAGCCATCGGGCCCTGGACTCTCATCACTCCCAATATCAAACATAGCTCCCAATACAGGTGCAATGAGACCCTATCTTTCCTCAACACTTAGACAAGACCCTTACAATATAACTTCATAAGAAAGTTAGTATCCAAGACCTTCAACTCCAAAACACCGAGAGAAGTGATCCACCAAAATATCTCCAGCTTCCCTTTGATGATAAGTGACATCACCTTCCTCATTGTACATAGTTTTCATAGCTATGTTATAGGTTCTTTATTTCATACTCGTTAAAGAAAAAAAGTTGAGAACTAATCCACTTCTTTCAACCATCACTCCTTAGATTTCTATTTAAAGAACTCTTTCTCAACTTTAAGCATCATATTATAGTGCTTCAGTACTCCAAATAAAGTGGGTATATTTTATATTTTTACCCAAAGGATTTTTAGATTAAAATAAACCGTACTTTGGGGGTATAAGACGTTTATGTACCACACTATAAAGTTGGCTTATCATGCACCGTACTTTCAGGGTAATTTTCTTTCTAAACTGCCACCAATTTAAGGGATGACAATTCGGTTGTTTATGATATATCAAGTTAAGAAAAGGGGAAGAATAGCTGATTTATTGGGGTAGTACAATAATTCCTCTTTTCTTAGCATTACAGGTCATAAAACAATTGAGTTGTCATCCTTAACACTACTACAAATATGACTTTTTATTACACTTGATTTACAATGGTTAAAAGAAAAAACCGTCATAAAAAATGAGGCAGTGACATTTTTTTAAATAAGCGGTCTTTTTATTACATCGATGACTATAGTTCTTTCACTAAATCATAGTCATAGGTCAACCCGTCAATTTATGACTACAGCTTCGTGAAAGAACCATAGTCATAAATGCTATTTTATAAGGGTCTTTCAATAGAATTGTAATGAAATGTATGTCTAGACACCTAAAAGTGAGAACTACTAACTGCTCGCTGGTCACGCAGCTTCACAATCTGCTCTCTATGCTCACTCTTACTCTCCCTCTCCAATTGCTCTCGTCCACTACCTCAGATGTAGATATGCTTGCTCTCATCGTTGTTGCGGGCAAGCTCTCCTTGCTGTCATTGACCCCGCTCTCGCTCTCGTCTCTCGTTGTCGTTATGGCTGCTTCTCCCTCTTGCCTCCGGCTCACTCTCGCCATTGTCGTTGTTCTTTTGGTATGAATCTCTCTCCTCTCTTATTTTGCGTTTTAAATTATTTAAAAAATAGGGTAGTTGAATGTTGAATATATTTGTGATACTTATTTGAATGCCGAGAATGTGGGTAATGTTTGAGATTGTTCAAATGTTGAATCGTTTATTGAGAATATGGGTAACATTTGTTTAGTTTGTTAAGTTGAAAATTCGTGAAATATTTTAAATTTTTAGAAATGGGTTTAGGAGTTTAGGATTTAATTAATATAGGGAAATAGATTGATAGTTAGGATGATAAATCGAAAAGTGTATCCAAATTTATTTTGGGTTTAGAGAAATAGAAAGATATAGGGTTATCTCCAAAAATTTGTCATAAAGATAATTTGTATCCAAATTTGTTTATTTTGATTAGGTGATAATGGGGTGGACTCATTTATCCAATTATCAAAACTTGTATCCAAATTTGTTTAGGTTTTAGAGAAATAGAAATATTTATGGTTAAGGGTTTGGGGAAATGAAAAAAATTTGTGGTTTAGGGTTTAAAGATCAAAAGGGAGAAAATTTAACCACTAATATATATATATATATATAAACACCCCTCTTACATACTGAATAGAGGGAAAAAGGCTATATATATATATTTTGAAAAAGAGAAATTTAATCACTACAAAAATAAGAACTTATAACGATTTCCGGATATATGGCTATCCCCAAAAACTTGTCATAAAGATAAATTTGTTATGAAATTTGTTTATTTTGATGAGGTGATGTTAGGGTGGACTAATTTATCCAATTATGAAAATTTTCGGTTTCCTTTTTGGTTGCAAGTTTATTGTATTGTACATGATCGTAAACTTGAGTACATGATTTTTATGAGGTTTATGTAATGTATAAGACAACAATGAATATGAATAGAATGTTGAGGTCATCATTTAATTTGTTTTAGTAACCCAAGACATAACAAGAACCATTAGTTCTCATGACCCTTGCTCTCTTTAACAATGAGGTCGGGTTCATAAGGCTAAACATGGAGTGTATGTACAACGTGGGTCAGTCCATGAAGAATGGAAAGAAGGGTACAAATAGAAACAAAGGTGACAAATAATAGGGAATTATTACTAGTTTTTTCATTCATAATGCATACCGTTGAGAGAAATTTACATTGAGAGCTATGATATTTGTTCATCGCAGTTTCTACGGCTCACAAATGACAGTGACCTCGAGTGAGTATTTGAGGGTGTCGAACCACAGGGAGTAGGGTTTCAAATATTAGAGCCTAATTCGAGAGGTTCAAGCTAGGCCGAATCAAAGATGTGGGAAAAATTAAGTAATGAAAAGTAAATTAAAGTTAAAAAGGTAGGCATGAGTGAAAACTCAAATTTGAAAGCATAAATTGGGTGTACCTAAACCTAATACATGACTAACTAGCCATCAAAGGGCTAATCACAACATAATCCAACTAAACTACCCACTAAACATGAGAAAATTTAAGGTAAAGTCTAAATTAGCAACATAGCAAATAAGCATGGAGAGGAAAGAGAAAACTAAACTAACTTGCATAAATCAAACAAATGAAAATAAATCAACAACAAAATACCAAACATTTAAACAAAACATTAACTAAACTAACATTAATCTAACAAAATGAATAAGAATAAAGTAAGAAATAAAGAGAGAGAGAAGAAGAAAGCTTAGCCATATAAACTCCAAAGCTCCATGGTTTACAATCTTCAACCCAAATCTTCACTAATATAATCTAATTAATCTCCCTAATTGAGTTTTACTTTGGCTAACTATAAATTTAATCTAACTCCTAAACCCTAAGCAAGGGGTTCTGTTCAAGAGGCCTCCCCCAAAATGTCGCCAAAAACCGGTTTAAATAGCCTAAAAATAGTCAAAATGAGTCCTAGGGCCTTGACACGGTCGTGCCAAGTGGCATGGGCATGATCGTGCCAAGTGGCATGGGCATGATCGTGCCAAGTCTCTGGCTGAAAAACAAAAAATTGCCCAAAATATGGCCACCACGGCCTCTCCCACGGCCATGGGTCAGAACTTGGGCGTTGCCGCAAGCTGTACCATGGCCTGTGGGCAGGTCGTGGGGCCTCCAAATGGCCTTTTCTTGCTTTGACTTTCGTTGGGCGGCACTGGGACTAGTCCGAGGTGATCTTGGCGGCTCGTGATTGCTCCGAAGGGTCCTTTGAGAGGTTCTTCTTAGGGCCCGGAATGCCACAAATACTTGAACTTTGAGTGTGGTGATTCTGAAACTTTATTTCGAACTTTCGAAACTCTTGCGTAACGTTCACATGGGCTTGCAGATGGTCCAACATGGCTACACAAATTGAATATGGATCTTTGAAGCTTGATTTTCCGAAATCATCATCATTTTCGCTCTATTCTTCGCAAGTTGTTGGGTTTGGCTTATTTCCTACAAAAGTAAATAAAATAAGTAAAAATCATAAAATTATATTATTTACAAGTCAAAAGCATGTGTTAAAAGGCATATAATATACATAATTTACGCCCAAACAATATTCACCACAATCAATGAATTCCTCGTATATAGAAACTTGTCCGGATACACCATCAAAGGCTATAAAACATGCACCATTTATGCAGAGGGTACTTGCTCTTATCAACTTAAGCACGGAAAAAGATGACATATCTTGGACACCAAAAGTTTCTTTCCTTTTCCCATCAATGTCGTAAGAAAAGAGAAGGCTTTTAGTGCGAGATGAATTCTGCTCTAACTCCATTAACAGGACATCAAATATATGAACAAGTGAAGGATCTTGATGTGGAGTTTGGCAAGTCATACCGATGTCAATCCGAAAACGATGTGTGGAAAAAGATATCAATATTTTTTGATCTTCCATATTGGAAAGAGTTGTATGTGAGACATAGTCTTGATGTGAAGCATATAGAGAAAAATATATGTGAAAATCTCATTAGCACTCTTTTGAACATACCAGGGAAGACCAAGAACGGAGAGAAAGCAAGACTCGATTTGTGTGAAATGGGAATATGGGAGGAATTAGCACCACAACTAAAGGGGAAGAGAACATATTTGCCTCCGACCTCTTAAACATTAAGTAAAAGGGAAAAACAACGTTTGTTTGAGACCTTGAAGAAACTCGGATTGCCACAGGGATATTCTTCAAACATCGAGTAAACTCATGTCGATGTCCGATTATAGACTAATCAGTCATAAATCTCACGATTGTCATGCTTTGATGCAAAAATTCTGCAGGGTGCTATCCGAGCTGTGATGCCCAAACATGTCGGATAGTCGATTTCAATGCCAAATGTAGAAAAGTCGTTGATCCGGACAAATTGGATGATCTTCGGTGTGGCGTGATCATTACATTGTGCTAACTTGAGATGTACTTCCCACCTTCTTTTTTGATATCATGGTGCACCTAGTTGTCCATTTGGTGAGAGAAGTGTGATTCTATAGCCTGGTTTTTTACCGATGGATGTAACCGTTTGAACAATTTATGAAAATTCTCAAAGAGTGTGTTAGAAATCGGTACCAACCGAAAAGGTGCGCTGTTGAGGATGCACAAGCTGAGGAATGTGTTGAGTTCCGTAGCGAATACTACCCCTAAATGGAAGTTGTTGATATTCTAAAACATCGATTTATGGGGAAGATCGCTGGCGTAAGAAACTGGGGCTGACAGTTCTAACAATAAGTCGGGATATGAGGGATCAAGCACATCTTTATGTTCTTCAAAATAGCAACAAAGTGCAATCATTTATTGATGAGCACAAATCTCTCATATGGAGACAAGATCGAGGAAAAATTGAGACGTGAGTACCGACCCAACATAATCGTACATTTTTCAACCGGTTCGAGAGATAGAGTCATCACTAGCCAATTGGATGTTGTTTCTTACCCCGGGTATGACATCAATGGATACTCTTTCTACACAAAGATTCAGGACAATAGGAGCACCCCGCAAAATAGTGGGGTTATATTAGAGGCTCATGCACTTTATGTTTACAGCTCCAAAGAAAAACATCCCATTGTAACTAAAATGTCATATTACTGAGTCATTGAGGAGATATGGGAGCTAGACTATGTTGACTTCGTGATCTCGTTTTTCGAGTGCAAATAGGTTGACAATAATAATAGTGTATCGAGTTAATGAGATGGGACTCACGATGGTCAATCTCACAAAAGAAGGGTCTAGAGGGCATCAACTTGTTATAGTATCCCAAGCAAGACAAGTGTTCGATCCAAATATTACGTTATTTATACCCTTATTTACTTAGTTTTTGGGTTGTAAAATAACATATTTCGAGGATTTTTACTTAGTTTATTTACTTCGTGGGTAATAAGTTGAAATTAAGCTAATAGGAAAAAGTTTGAGGCAAAAAGGAAGCAAAACGAGGAAGATAATGGTGTGCACATGTAGTAGTACAGCCTTCCGCACAACTCGTATAGGGTCGCACAGTACCAGTGTAGAACTTGCATGGCTGTGAGGCCTGACCAGAAACTTTTAGACTTACACAAGTACTCGGTGCAGAATTTGCACGACCGTGCAACAACCCAATTTCGCTTTTGCTCGATTTTACGAGCCACAAAAACATAATTTTGGCTCCGATTTTGCGGGGCTCGGTTTTAGGGATTTTAGAGACTTCCTGGAGTTCTTACTTAGCCAAAATAAAACCCCATTAGGGGAAGATTAGAGTAGAGTTTTGTACAAGATTTTGGATTCAAGCCTTCAATTAGAAATTTGTAATCGCAAGCGCACGACGCAGTTGTAGGTAGCCGACAAGTATGGATCGTGTCTATAGAGAGTTGTGTTTCAAATAACAAAGCTATATTAAACTTTCTATCTAAGAGAATCATGAGAGATCGTATCTATAGAGAATTAAAAGGTGGAGCCAATTTACTAGTGTGGGTATACGGAATAATCGGGATTTTGACATGAAAATAGCCCAAATCCTAGCTAGGTCCATAGGTTGCTACTCTTGTAGTCTAATTGCGCTAACCCAGCGAAAGTAGGTGGTTAGAACAATTAGATTGGCTCATGACCCTCGAAAGTGTGGCTTGAGTGACCTTTGATGGTGTAACCGACAACTTTTAAATGCTTGCATAGACTTGGTTAGGTTTAGCCTTGTCTTGATTAGTTAGTTTATTAAATGGTAAAATCACAACCCGAGCATTCTTTTATTGCTTTCTAGGATTATATTAGTCATCATATCTCTCATCTCTCTTGATTCTCTTAGATAGAAAGTTTAATATAGGTTTGTTATTTGAAACACAACTCTCTATAGACACGATCCATACTTGTCGACCTAGCTACAACCGTGCCTTGCGCTTGCGATTACAAATTTAAGACTTAATTCTTCCTAACAAGTTTTTGGCGCCGTGGCTGGGAAGTTGTTTCATTTCAATATTGGAGCTTACTTGAGCATTCTAGACTAGTCAATTTAATTGAAAAATCTAAAAAATAATTGAAAAATAAAAAAATTAAAACATGTCTACTTACCATTATCCGCAGTATGGCATGAATTGTTTTATCTATACTTTGATTGACTTAATGCACGTCTTGCTCTTTTTGAGAAATATTTGGATAAATGGAAAGTATTAAATGTTGTCTATGAGGGTGTGAATAGTGAAACCCGTGCTCTTTTAGAGCATTGGGATTTTTGTGCGAAAAGTGTTGATGAAGTTTGGGAATTGAGTGAATGGATTGCTTGGGATACTTGTGAATTTAAAAAGACTTATACTAATTCTAGATTTTCATGCTGCGAACCTTGTGAGTATCATGCTAGATCTTACATCCAATCCCCTTGTATTCTCGATCCTACCCCTCTTTTGTGTAAAAAGTATAACTCTTTTGATCATGATACTAGTTCTCGTCCTTATTATGATATTTCTTCGATGAATGTTATGTGAATTGTTATAAAATGATAAGGGTTATGGATGAACAAAATGAGAAACTTGCATGTCTTACTAAGATTAGGGAGTTTGACTCATCGCATGAAACCGAGTTTAGTTTTAGTTTTGCTAAAATTGAGGCATTTTTCTATGATGATGATGATGAGTCTTCATTTCCTTTAGAGTCCGGACTAGAGGAAAAAATTGACCCTCCCTTAACTACATTACCCATTGTTTCTTTATCCTTACCTAGCAAACATAAGGACAACATTGAGGTTGCCTTTGATGTTGATAGTAGTTTAGTTTGTGAGAATGATTTATATCATGAGTCGAAGAAGCTTTAGTTAAGGTGTTTGATTAGGAGACTACTTTAGGGGAGTCATGTGAGGTGATTGTGATCGAGACATCGCCTATTAATCTTGATGTTGATGATCATGTGTCCCCGGGCCATTTACTTTGATCCCTTCTTCCCCTGTTTGTTCACCATCCTTCCCTTCCCCCAAGTATCATTTTTCCGAGCTCAGTACCTATTTGATTTATGATTTTATTTTAGATGTGAGCCATGTGAATTACTCATCTAGCATGGTTGAAGGGAATGTGGTTGACAATATTGTGTCCCTAGGTACCTTGGAGGTTATAGTTCCTCATTCGACCCATTTCATGCTTACCTAGAGGACATGCCTAGAAAAATCATGTGGACTAGTTTCTTCGATCATTCTTTTGATTTTTCTAAGGCATCCGATAAATTTAAGAGGACATTGAATATCATTGATATAATTTTGTTTATGTTCTCTTACTTTCATTTGTGTAGTTGCATGATCACGTATTTGATAAACTTCTTAGAGCTTTGACAGCTTCTAAGTTGGAGCTTAGTATTGAGATGAAGAAGAGTGGCTGATGCTCCTCGGGCCTTCTTAGTACTATTTTAGGATGCATTAGTTTATGTGCACCCAACACCTAACCCGGTATACTCATTCCTTCTTTTTCTCTTTTTCTTATATTTTCTTTCTTTTTTTCTTTGTATTTCTATTTTCTATTTTTAGTTGTGGATATTTAAGGTTGTGTTATTCTTTTTGCTTTTAGTTGTGGATATTTAGAATTGTGCTTTTGTGGGGGTGATCATTTTGAGGATAAATTTTGGATGTTGTTGAGCCATGATTGCGATCACCTACATATATATTCATGTTTTACTTTTGCTTTTGTTTTTAGTGGTAGTATTTTTGTATATAATTGAGTCCTTTTTGTTGGTGTGGTTTCTCTTGGCTCCCAATGAGGACATTGTGAGATCTAGGTGTGGAGGAGGAGAAACCATACTTCAATATTTTGAAAAAGAAAAAAAGAGAAAAAGTTTCAAAAAAATAGCAAAAATATTTTTTTAAAACAAAGTTACTTTTGGGGAGTTTGCGGCATTTTGATTAGCTTTGACCCCTTGTTACTTGGCTATTAGTTTATATATAGTATGATGTACATAACAGACCAAAATGTGTCATTCTGTATTCTATTTGAATCCCGACATTTAATTTTTGAGTTATTTTGATTTTGGTAGAGAAACCTCGTGGAAATTTGATCTTTAAAGATTAATTCATCAATTTTAGTCTTATATCTCATTTTATGTGTGACTCTTCCTTAATGTATTTCCTCTAGAACTTGTTTGGTCTCTCTTTGAAACCATATTTGGCATATGTATTACGTAATATGATAGAGACATTCATTTGTTTCTAAAATACATGAGCTAAAAAGCTGCCCTACTATGTATGCCTTTTTTACTAACCCTTTGAGCTTTGACCCTTTTTTTTTGTTTTTTTTTTGGTTACACCTATATCTTCTTTACCATTGGTCTAAACACATTTTCCAATCCTATGGCAAGGTTAAGGAGCAACACTTCTTGAGATAGGTAGTTTTGGGTTGTATAAAAATGGTGTGTTGTTTATTTACGTGGTTCGGAAATTAGGATTTATATTAATGAAAACTTAGATATATCCCCAGTGGTTAATAGACCCTTTGGAATTGAGTTGTTTTCATGATTCCTCATGCCAATAAGATTTGTTCAAAACAAAATGGAAAACATGAAAAAGAGAAAAATCGAAAAAAAAGAATAAGTGATTGGCATGAGGAAAATTCAAAAAGTAAGTTATGCCATTTCTTAAGTTGTCTCGGGTGTGTTTGTGCTTAAAAAGGTGAAGCGGGAAATAAACTTTTAGTCATGTTTGGAAGTGTTTTTTCTCCTTAGTCATTAGGCCTTGGCTATTTAGCTCCACATTTTTCAAATTGATTTCCCTTCATACCTATGAATTTTAGCCCATTACAACCCTTAAAAAGTCTTCTTGATTGCATTTGCATTCTGCCTATATAGTGGTGGAGAATTGAGAGTATGACCAAGCCTATGGTAGGGTGCACTATCGGAAATGAATTTTAAGTGAACCATATATTCTAAACACATTAGTGCGAGTATTTCTTTTATTGAAAAGTGAGATTCTACCGGTCTAACTTGCTCATTATTCACTGTTTGGGGTGAAAAATTGGTATGTGGATGTCATCCATGGAGGACCAAGTGTCTTGATCTGCACATTGTCTTTATATGCATTAATATCCAAAATACGAGGGTGATATGATTGATTAGAATGTGTATAATCTTTTTCCATTGTATATATTTTTATGAAAATTTTTGAAAAACCAAAAAGATTTTCTATTTTTTTCTTTCTCTTTTCTTTTTCTTTTTCAAGATTTTGTGGACATATCTTTTACAAACCCTCACGAGAGCTCACTCGTTCACTTGGGCTATCAACGGGTTCAAAGGGCTTGTTACACGTGCTAAGTGCAATCGCGATTCCTGCGAAAAGTGAATTAGGTTTTATTTATTTTTGTTTTGCTCAAATACGAGCAAAAGTTAGGTTTGGGGGTATTTGTTCAATCCAAATATTATGTTATTTATACCCTAATTTACTTAGTTTTTGGCTTATAAAATAATATATTTTGAAGATTTTTACTTGGTTTATTTACTTTTGTAGGTAATAAGTTGAAATTGAGTTAATAGGAAAAAGTTTGAGCCAAAAAGGAAGCAAAACGAGGAAGATAATGGTGTGCACGAGCGAGAGTGCGGTTTTGCACGATTAGTGCGGGGTTGCACAGTACCGAGTATAAAACTTGCACGGCTGTGCGGTAGGGGTGAGCACGAGTTAGTTCGGTTCGGTTAACCAGATTACTCGGCTCGGAAAAATGCGAACCGGAACCGGAACCATAACCGGATAAACCGGCTAATCGTATATCATTTAACCGGTTTTTCGGTTTGGTTCATCGGTTAACCGAAACCGATAACTAAAATTTTTTAATATTCTTTTATTAGTTTTTTGATAGAAAATTTTCTTTTATTATTACCATTTTTTCCAGTAAAGTTCAATTAAAAATTATACAAGTAAACTAAACATACATTTGGCCATAAAATTTTTTAAAAAAAAAACTTAAAGTTTAATTAGCGGATGAAAGTATAAGAGTATGATATGATTTGTTTACTATATAGTAACAAAGTTTGATGATTCCACTTCCATTCTAGCAAGCCCAAGCCTAAGATATGATTTCAGTAAGTGTAAGCCTAAGGCATAATTTAACGCATGATTCCAATAAGGTATGATTCCAAGTAAGACATGATTTGTAGTAGTATACTATGTGCAAACTTAAAGTATAATATGATTTCAGTAAGCAATCACTACTACAAAACTTTAAAATAGCGACGGAAATAGCGACGGAAAACAATCCGTCGCTAGTTAGCGACGGAATCGACGACGAAACCGACAAAAAAGCCACCTGGATCATACAACGACGAATTTAGCGACGGAGGTTACTTCCGTCGCTATGTTGTAGGCCGCCGACGGAATATTCCGTCGCTGAATTTATTAGCGACGGAATATTCCGTCGCTGATCCGTCGGCGGGCATTCGTACCGTACAAAATCCCTGAAAGAAAAGAAGGGAATTAATCTGTACTTATTAGCGACGGAATATGCCGTCGCTATTCCGTCGCTAATGACATTTTTCGTAATTAGCGACGGAACAGCTGACGGACTGTTCCGTCGCTAATTACGAATAAATCCGGAACCGGCACCGGCCAGCTTCGGATTTCGCAAACCAACGAGAGCGAGAGCGAGACCGAGACCGAGAGCGAGACCGAGACCGAGAGCTATTAGCCGCGACACCACCGCCATCAGCCACTACCGCCGGCGACGAGGCACGCCGCCGTCGCCGGTTGCCGCCGCCTCACCGCCGCCGCCGTTCAGGACCCCGAAGGCCGCAACCCCACCGCTCTCGGCTTCGTTTCGCCCGACCCTCGCACCGCCGCCACCGCCGCCTGGGTGGAGGACGCCGCCGACCAACCGCCGCCGCTGCCGGCTCACGCTCGAGGTTCGCCGTCGCAGCCTGTGCCGCCGCCGGTGCCGCCAATACATTGGAGGTATTTTTGTGTTGATTTTTTGTACATTTATGGTTTTACAAAATTGATATTAAAATTGATGAATATATGTAATTTGTGGGAAATTAATGGTGGTTGTGAATGAATTTGAGAAGAAAATTGTGAAATTGTGTTGTTTAAGGAGTAAATGTTATTGAAGTTTAATTTAGGGTTTTAGAAAATATAACTTGGAATTGACGAATATACGTATGTTAGTGGGAATTAATGTTGTTTGTGAATGAATTTGAGAAGAAAAATGTGCAATTGTGTTGTTTGTGGAGTAAATGTTATGGAAGTTAAATTTAGGGTTTTGAATATTGTCACTTGAAAGTAACGTATATATGTAATTTAGTGGAAATTAATGTTGTTTGTAGATGAATTTGAATAGAAAACTATGCAATTGGGTTCTTTATGGATTAAATGTTATTGAAGTTAAATTTAGGGTTTAAAAAATGTATGCTCGAAATTGACGAATATATGTAATTTGGTGGAAATTAATGTTGATTGTGGATGAATTTGAATAGACAAATGTGCAATTGTGTAGGATATGTGGGACATTATTGTTGAAGTTGACGGAAATGGTGTTTTTGATTTATATATGCGTAATTGTTTGTTGTTTATTTGTGTGAGGTTCTTGACGCTAATTAGGTATGCTTATAGGTATGATTGCTTTACTCGTATGATTAGTGTAATTATATGTATAGGAGTTCATTTATGCTAATTAGGTATGATTACTTTAATTATGAAATAAATATTGAAGAGTAAAATATAGAAATTATATAAATCTATGTATATTAAAAAAATTTATAGATGCATAATGGTTATATATAGATTATGTTCGTTATAGAAAATATGTAGTCATATACCATCTCCATGTGTTGGTATTTTTAACTAATAATGTAATAAATTGTTAAATTTCAATCGAATATATATGGACGGGCCTACACATCGTAGATGGATGTATCGTAGGTTATTACCCGGTAGAGTTGGGTATAGACAAGAGTTTTTAGACGGGGTTGAGGAGTTTGATGCACATGCTAGAAGCCAATCGGAATTTGTGCATAATCAACAATATAGGTGTCCATGTCGCAAATGCGTAAATCGGAAGTATAAGGATCCCGATGAAGTTAAGTTGCACCTCTATCAATATGGTTTTCTTCCAAACTATTGGTATTGGACTAGTCATGGAGAAATAGATCCTCATTTACATGAGGAGCAAACAATGGTTTCTAACGTATTCAACGACGACAAGTGGCGCCAATCATATGAACTACGGCGATGTCGAAACAAATATCGACCGTATGAATGATATGGTCACGGATGCTATGATCCCAAATCAAAACTCCACAAGTGAGCCTCCAAATACCCATGCCCAAAGTTTCTTTAATATGGTTGAGGCTGCGCAACGACCTTTGTGGGCAGGAAATGAAACTCACACCGAGTTGTCTCGCAATCTGTTAGAATGTTGAGCATTAAGTCCGACAATATCACCGATACATTTTATTTTAAGTCCGACAACCTGTTAGAAACTTTGGTTGATAACTCAAGCTCAGCGGAAGAATTAGTTGATGATTTTATTTTATACCGAGAAGATGAGATTGAGGATGTTGGTGAAGAAGAGGAAGGTGAAGAAGATGAAGAAGGGGAATGGGATGATGACAATATCACCGATGATGAAGAAGAACATACCCTATTCAATGACGCTCGAAGAGGATAGTGAAGAAGATGACGATAAGACTGATGATGAGGATGATGAGTAGTTGATAATGTGCTTTTGTTGGGTTTGTTTTGTATTGTACAACTTTCATTTATGTTGTCATCGAATGAATTCTTGTTAATGTACTCGAAGGTTAAACCATTGAAGCGTACTTTATTCACATGCTTCGATTTATATCTAACGCTCTTACATGTGCATATGTTTACTATTGTTTGTATGTTGTTCTATATGAAATCACTTGAACCGTTGGATGTTTACTAATAGTGTGAATTACTTGTTTATGTACAGAAAAATGGAGAGAGGTAGAGGCGAAGCAAAAGATCAGCTACTCGGGAAGGGTTAGAAACACCTCTACCGATGGGGAAGGTAATGATGTCAGCACTTCTACCCCCTTTCAAAACCCTCGGAACCTTCAAACTTCTGCCGGTGGAACACTATCTCCACACTCCCTCACAACCAAACTCCATTGGGGGTCATTTATTCCCAACCCTCCCTTTTTCCAACTCCCAAATGTCCCACACATGCAAAACCCACTCGGGTGGGCCTTTCTTTCTAAACCCTCCATATTCTCAAGCAACCCCATATGTACTCAAACCCGTTGAGTACATATACATATCAACAATATGGTACAAATAATGTACCACGCATCCACGTTGGTTCCGAACAACGGCCACCACAAATGCCTACAAATGAAGGACCAACCGATACCGGAACGAGGATCCTTTGCTTCAATCAAGTAGCGCTAGCAGCTGAGAAAAATCCGAATTGAGCCAGATGGTGAAGGGTGAGTGTGATAATAAATAATAAAATAAAATAAGCATATTAGTTATTAGTTGAACTAACAATTTTATATGTTGAATTGATTAGGTTCTACCCCATTGACAAAGTTGTGGGTACGATTTCCCACATCTTCCAAAGCAAATACGATGGAGCTTGGCCTACATGGGGTAAAGTCCCTCGATCACAACGTGATCAATGGTTTTCTCGAGTTTAAGGTAATGACACATCATTAGTTTTCTCCAGTTCGGATAACACAATCACTTATTGTGCATGTTCGAACATTAAATTTTAATTTCATAACGTATATAAACGATGTTTTTATTTATATAGAAATTTTTCACGTGGTCCCCAACCCATGAAGTCCAAATCGAAGAAATTTTGAAAAGAAAGGCAGTGATCGCTTGAAGGACTTCATGCTCAAGGCGAGGAAAACTAAGAAGAAGCCGAAATGGTTGGGTGACAACTACCGGCGCGAGTTGCTCGAATATTGGGAAACCGCTGAGTTCAAGAAGTTCTCGCGAGCAAGCTCGAAAAACCGTCATGCTCGATCGGGGGGACTTGGTTCATCACTCCATACGTGTGGCTCAATCCCTATGACGGAGCATAAGCGGCGATTTGTACGTACCCCTTTCTTATTGATTACGCATGCAACTGTTAACATGTTCATATTGGTGAATTGATTCTCTACTAACTTGTTTTCAATTTTAGATGAAGGAGCTTAAAGGAGTTCAGCCTCTACCGACCCAACTATTTGCACGCACGCACAAAACAAAAAGGACGAATGGGTGGACAAAAATCCAAGGCCATTTACGTGAGTAACCGTATATATGAATTCCGCATAATTTTCTATCTATTGTTTTCGTTAACAACTCGTTATATTTACATGCCTAAAATATTTATATTATATTCAGGAGAAGTTTCAAAAAGAGTGGGAAGAGTTGCAAAACACTCAACCCACTCAAACTTCCAGATGATGACCCCAACTCTTCCGAGGATCATGTATCCACCCCTTCACAACAAGAGTTGTGGGTCAAAGCAAATGCGAACAAGAAAGGTCGCATTTATGGATTTGGATCCGAGGCTAGAAACTTGAAACCAACAATGTCCTTCAAATCACCGAAACCTTCTACTACAGATGACTCGGAATGGAGAGCAACAAGTGCATAATTTAAATTCCGAGGTACATCACTGGATTGAGCATTGCCGGCTGCTTGACTTACAAAATCGGCATCCGAAGGCACGAGTCGACGGTTCACTGAGCCAATAGCACGTATGAATGAATTTCTGCAGTCTCAGCAAGCATCCGGATCGCACCGTCGACCACCGTAACCACAACAGGAAGAGGAAGAGGAAGAGGAAGAGGAAGAGGAAGAGGAAGAGGATGAGGATGAGGATGAGTGAATTCAAATGTGAACTTTTGTATATATTGGTGATCATCACTTTGCGTACTATTTACAAATTTGTTTTAACTATGTTATGGTTGTTGATGATGTTGAATATGTAAGTTGGATTTGTATATCCAACTTTGATGAATTATTTGTGGCCGGCATATGTAAATGCCAAATGTAAGTGTCACATATGTCAATGGTGGATTTGTATATCCATTCACAATGTTCCGTACTAGGATAACGAATAATTAGGAACTAATATACAAAATTTTTCACGAACAACGACGGATCAGCGACGGATGAGCGACGGTCTCTCTCACTTAGCGACGGAACTCAGCGACGGAAATGGGGAAATTCCGTCGCTAATACGGCTATCGCGACGGAAATCACCCCATTTCCGTCGCCGACACGGCGACAGAAATGAGGGATTTCCGTCGCCTTTTTCCGTCGCTAAATCAGCGACGGAATACTTTCCGTCGCTGATTTCAATCGGCTACGGAACTAGAATCCGTCGCTAATCCGTCGCTAATTGGCGACGGACTTGAAAATTACCGTCGCTGATATTTAGCGACTCGCTATTCAGCGACGGAATTTTTCCGTCGCTAATTCCGTCGCTAATGGCGAAATTCCATCGCTAATTGCTACTATTCCGTCGCTATTTTCGTCGTTAATCTGCGATTTTGTAGTAGTGAATTCTATTTCTCTTTAGCCAAGCTTAAGGTCCAGCTTGCACATAGCATACCAATTCAATTTTCAAGCAACATTGCAAACCACAAAATAAAATCAAATTCAATACATATTTCAGCTTGTAAATTCATAAAAAAATTAAAAAATTATATCGGGTCGGTTCGGTTAACCGGCGGTTTAAAATTGTGAACCTGAACCATAACCGGATAACCGGTTAACCGGATATCGGTTAACAAAAATCGGTTCAATTTTATCGATTTTTCGGTTCGGTTTATCGGTTCCGATTTTTTTACTCACCTTTACCGTGCGGCCTGCCCATAAACTTTCGGAGACTTGCACGGGTACCCATGTAGAACCCGCACCGTAGTGCGACGACCTAGTTTCAGCTTTTTCTCGATTTTTATAGGCGATAAAAAGATAATTTTGGCTCTGATTTTGCGGGGCTCGGTTTTAGGGATTTTAGAGACTTTCTACAGTTCTTACTTAGCCAAAATAAAACCCCATTAGGGGAGATTAGAGTAAAGTTTTGTACAAGATTTTGGATTCAAGCCTTCAATTTCAATTCAAGCATAATTTTTCTCTTTCTCTCTTCTTCTTAACTTCTAGTTTAATATTTTGATTGTTCAATTTAGTTTTAAGATTCAATTTTTATTAATCTAGATGTTAATTATAGTTAGATTGATTGCTTGTTTTCATCTTTGAGTTTAATAATCTAGTTTATGTTCTTGTTCAAGTATATTTGTATTAACTTGGTCTTTAGTGTAGTTTTTATATTTGTTTCATACTTTTATGTTAATTAGTTGTTAAAGATGATTGTTTTGGTTGTGATTAGCTTCCTAATAGCTAATTAATCTCATTTAGGCTTTAACTCAACTAGTTTATGTTTACTATTTGGGATTGTTTCTCATGCCCACCACGTATTCAGCGAAATGCCTAAAAGGGATTTTCATCTTGAATTTGGGTGATTGGTCTATCATTGAAAGGTGGAGCCAATTTACTAGCGTGGGTATATAGAATAGTCGGAATTTTGACATGAAAATAACCCAAATCCTAGCTAGGTCCATAGATTGCTACTCTTGTAGTCTAATTGCGCTAACCCAACGAAAGTAGGTGGTTATAACAATTAGATTGGCTCATGACTCTCAAAACTGTGGCTTGAGTGGCCTTTGATGGTGCAACCGACCACTTTTAAATGCTTGCATAAACTTGGTTAGGTTTAGCCTTGTCTTGATTAGTTAGTTTATTAAGTGGTAAAATAAGAACCCGAGCATTCTTTTATTGCTTTCTAGGATTATATTAGTCATCATATCTCTCATCTCTCTTGATTCTCTTAGATAGAAAGTTTAAGATAGCTTTCGATTTGAAACACAACTCTTTGTGGACATGACCATTACTTGTCGGTTAGGTACAACAACGCCGTCTTGCGGTTACAAATTTAAGCTTAATTCTTCTTAACAACAATTGTTCTACGTTGAGGACCCGATCAATGATAAGTGGTTTATTGTTCTTCAGGGAAGGGGCACGTTACTAGAGGGGATGGTAAAGATGTGTGTGAGTTTGTTGAGGAAACCCTACCCTTCTCCTCGGGAATTCCTGTCAAAAATGAGAATGCAAATATTGAAAAATTGTATTTAAGGGTTGACAATCAGGAGGACATATATATTGAAGATAAGTCAAAAGGAGGGGAAAAAAGGGTATAAACCACGTAATTATATCATCTCGTTAACGACATTATTGTATAATAATTTTGTTGATGGATATCCATATTTTTGCTTGTTTCCAAGTAACTTTAGCTTGCTTTTTCAGGTGTTTCGGCATTAACACTTTGTTGTAACAGATCATTGTTCGATGCGGATGAAAAGGACTAAGTTGTCTAATGGAAGAGGAGAAAACTTTTTCAGGCAAACAACTAATTTATGCCCTTTTTGGTCTTTCTATGTTTGGTTGCAAATCTAAGCTCCCGCTTCTCAACTAGGAATTTTTAAGTATAAATTCAAATCAAGTGATTTATACTACGAAGCTCCTAGTTAAGAAGCGGGAGCGAGAATAATGACCAATGTTGTCCTTTCTAATTTATGATCTTTCTATGTTTGTTACATTTCTTGTGGAAACGTAGTTGCTTAACGTTTTCCTGAGTTTTTATGTTGTCCAGTCTACGATTGCAAGAACTCCAAGTAATATTAGGACCATAACAAAGGAAATAGAGAATGATGGTGAGATGTCCTGCTTGTGTACTCCTTTTTAAGTATTTTATGTTAAAAAGTTCATCTCCTCATCTTGGAATTTTATAGTCTAAATGATTTTAATATTTATGCCAAAAGATTTATCTCTATTCTCCCAAAGTGATGGTTTTAGTAGATTGAGTTACGTGCTTGTCTTTATGACTATATTACTTGTTTGGAGTTCATGCAGAGGTAGCATGGGATAGTAAATATGATGTATATATGTTGCACAGAGCTACCGCTACAATAATTCCAAGCTAGCAAGTATCGTCATAAAGACAATCACATAATTAAATTTACTACAAAAGCATCATTTTGGGTAAATAGAGATTTTTCTTTTGGTATAAACATTGAAATCATTTATACCAAAAAGTTTCAATATGAGAAATGAACTTTTTGACATACATAGTGAAAGAGGAGTACTCTTTGTATTATATTTCACATAGTAGTGTATTCTTTGCTGGAACTTGTGAAAGATGGAATTGTTGTGGTTGCAAAGTGTGTAAAATTTTTTGTTTGTGAAACAATTGAGGTTGTTGGTGCTTTTTGTGTAAATTGTTGTGGTTGTACGTATGTACTGTTTGTATGATAATTGTACAAGGAGTATGAAAAAACAAAAAAATTATAAAAATTCAGACCTATTACTACGGTTCTTAAGGAAGAACCGCAGTAATAGGTTTGAATATAACCTATACGGTTCTTAGTTAAAAGTTGTAGTAATAAGTCTTGGCCTAAAATTTTGGACATAAGCGGGGATTTGGGCCCAAACCTATTACTACGATTTTTAACTAAGAAGTGTAATAATAGGTGAATCTATTACTACAGCTTCTTTGTACGTAACCGTGGTAACAAGTAATCTATGGCTATGATTGTTCAAATAAACCGTAGTAATAGGTCTTCTTTACTGCAGTTTTTAACCGTAGTAAAAGATGTCCATCTACAATTACGGCAACATACATGACGCCGGATAACCGTAGTAAAGGTCGTTAGGAACCATAGTTAAAAGTGGTTCCTATAGTAGTGTAAATTGGTGGTAGTTTAGAAAAACAAATCACTCCCAAAGTCCGATGCATGATCGAGTCAACTTTATAGTTTCATATATAAAATACACAAAATACAATTTATTTTAATCCAAAACCCCTTATCCAAATTAGAGCAAACTACTTCACTCTTTTTATGTGATAGTAATATATCATTCGTTTGATTAAAAAAATATCATTCACTTTAGTACAATTTCATCAAATCTTAATAGCATCATTACAAATGTTTTAATAAAAAGGATTTTAAAAATATATGTTTTCCCCTTTTTTGTTATATAGAGTAAAAATGGAGAAATTTTCAAACAAGAAAAATATAAAGTTTAAATTTATATATATAAAAAAGGGAGTATGCAAGGATTCACAGATAAAAGAAACGTTGGTATTGTAAATTGAATAATAAATGGATCTTCAATTGATTCAACTATTTATTTAAGTTGAATAATTATAAAATTAACGACAAAGTTAATTATTAAATTTAAAAATTAAGAAAAATAAAGACAATCAATATACATATGTCAATTATTCATTTTAAATGTGTACAACTGAACTTCAAAAGAAAAACAAATGAAAATATTAAAAAAATTGTTTCCGGAGAAAACCGAGTTGATGATGTGGATGATGATTCGGAGAGAGGAAGGATTTATCGCTTCGGTTCCGAGGACGTGGCACGATCAATCCGAGTCCGAATGACGACCGCTTGAACCTGCAAAAGGCGAAGCCCGGGTGGTGGATCCCGGAAACGCCCTCCGACGCTCAAGTTAGAAATGAACTAAGTTTGAATGGATCGAGGAGATCTTCCTCGATGTGCGTGGGGATTCCTTGGGAGTCGAGAAGTTTTCCAAAGATGGAAGTTCTCGAGGATGAATGTGTGCCGATGAACACCGATGAACACCGATGAACGTTATGAACGTAGATGGGAATTGAGAGCTTAGAAGCTTGAGTGATTATCCTTGAATGAGATGTCTTGTCCAAATGAACATAAAAGCATGCCTTGGAATGTATCAAAGATGAGTATTTATAGGAGGTTTTGAAGGGGTAGAATGGTACTTTACCACGGTTTAGGGAAACCCTAGCCCTAGTGGGCTTTGGGGCTTTTACCTGGCCCGTTACGGATCGCCTTGGGCCGATTCCACCCCGGTCCAACCGATTAGGCTCGGTCGGCCGCTGACGTGTCGGTTGAGCTGGAACCGCCCGGAAAATACCCGAATCATTTAGCCCCTCACGTTCGCCCGCATGCCTCCCGAGGTAGGTAGGTGGAATGTGGAACAAATAGCGATTGAGCACCGCCGACCATCCTTTGCCGCGAAGGCGTTCTACCAGCTCCTCTTTGATGATGCTTGGAAGTCAGGGTTGATAAATGATTGTGAGAAGTATGGTAAGTTGTTTCCAGCCACGATCCGTTCCGAGTGGGACACGCTTGAGGCTTGGGTGGAATGTAACCACGATCGCATCGTTGGGCTTTAATCGGTGAACCTTAATTCTTCGGTGAACGTTGCGACGGGAGGAGGAACCGCTCCCGGAGTTGGCTCGTCGTCTGTCCCTCCCTTGGAGAGTGGAGAGTTAGCGAGATGACCCTTTTACTTCCTCTTAGGGTCGGAGGGACTTGCCCAAGGCAAAGGGGAGTAGCCTCCTTGCGGAGAAGAAGATGCGCCTCCGGCGGAGAAGAGGCGGAACCTTCCGACGGAGAGGAAGAGGAACGATTCGGCGGAGAGGAAGAGGAACCCTCCGAAGGAGAAGTGAGGTGGTAGCCATGGCTCTCCTTACGTCCGAGTAGTGTAACCGTAGCGTAATAGTACAGCCATAGCGTCGTAGCGTAGCATCTTGAGTTTTAGACGCTTTGCTTCCCTTGTAATGGCGCACTGCGCGTTCTTGTCTCAATGAATGAATGAGTGAAGGAAGTTTGCTTTGTCAACTTTGCTTTCCTTCGCTTTCTTGTCTTGTAGTAGACGCTCTGTTGCGATAAACGATTTTCACTTAGCCCCTCGGGCCTAGAGAGTAATTTTTGAGCATCCTTTCAGCCTCCCGGAGGCTTGAAAGTGCTTGAGTATGGATATCTCGCTAGGGGACATCCAACGGGGAACGTGATCTCCTAACTTTAAGTTAAGAATGCAAGTGCCCATGATGGAATGGGTCTTTGCGCGACCTTTCGATTTCCGAAGGTTCGAAAGTGCGTGAGTGATAGCTTCTTGAAGGGTACCACCTTATGGGGCTGAGAGTGCGATTTTCGGCTCCCGGAGGCCAAGTGGTCGCTGAGTGTAAACCGACCTTGTTCCCCAAAGGATAGCCCCTTGTGAAGGTAGGGATGCGACTTGTTAGCCCTTGGGGCTAAGTCGCCGCTGACGAGCTTCGGGCCTTGCTCGTTTCGTTCTTGCAATTCTCGCAATGTTTGTGATGGATTGTTTGATTGATTTTTACTTAGCCCCTTGGGGCTAAAAAGGAGTCCTGCGGGGAGGATGAGTTTTCTTGTGATCCTCCCGGGGGCTCTTCCGTGGAGGATGAGTCCTCCCATGGTCCTTCTAGGGCTCTTGCGGGGAGGATGAGTCCTCTCGTGATCCTTCTAGGATCCTCAAGGCGTCCCAGCCCCTATGTGCCTCGGATCCGAAGAAAGTGAGTTTGCCCACGGTAGCGTTGTCATGGGTCTTTTACGCAACCTTTCAGCCCCGGAGGCTCGAAAGTGCATGATCGTCGAGCGCGACCTCCTATCCTTAAGTTAGGAGTGCGAGTGCCCATGCGGACATGGGTTTTTATGCGACCTTCTAGCTCCAAGTAGGCTTAGAAGTGCATGACTGTCAAGCGCGACCTCCTATCCTTAAGTTAGGAGTGTTAGTGCCCATGCGGACATGGGTCTTTACGTGACCTTCCAGCTCCCGTAGGCTTAGAAGTGCATGATTGTCAAGCGCGACCTCCTAACCTTAAGTTAGGAGTGCGAGTGCCCATGCGGACATGGGTCTTTACGCGACCTTCCAGCTCCCGTAGGCTTAGAAGTGCATGATTCTCGCTAGGGAACATCCCACGGAGAGCGCGACCCCTAACCTTAAGTTAGGAGTGCGAGTGCCCATGCGGACATGGGTCTTTACGCGACCTTCCAGCTCCCGTAGGCTTAGAAGTGCATGATTGTCAAGCGCGACCTCCTAACCTTAAGTTAGGAGTGCGAGTGCCCATGCGGACATGGGTCTTTACGCGACCTTCCAGCTCCCGTAGGCTTAGAAGTGCATGATTGTGAAGCGCGACCTCCTAACCTTAAGTTAGGAGTGCGAGTGCCCATGCGGACATGGGTCTTTACGCGACCTTCCAGCTCCCGTAGGCTTAGAAGTGCATGATTGTCAAGCGCGACCTCCTAACCTTAAGTTAGGAGTGCGAGTGCCCATGCGGACATGGGTCTTTACGCGACCTTCCAGCCTCCCGTAGGCTTAGAAGTGCATGATTCTCGCTAGGGAACATCCCACGGAGAGCGCGACCCCCTAACCTTAAGTTAGGAGTGCGAGTGCCCATGCGGACATGGGTCTTTACGCGACCTTCCAGCCTCCCGTAGGCTTAGAAGTGCATGATTGTGTGTCCTCCGAGAGGTGTTCCTTTTATGAAGTTAGGCGTACGATTTTTTAGCTCCTGAGGCTAAGTTATCGCTACCGCAACTTCGAAGGATGTCCCCTTTGTGGAGGTGGAAATATGACTTGTTAGCGCCCGGAGGCTAAGTCGTAGTTTGATGTCGAGAGACGTTTCGGCTTCGAAATTGTATGCTTCGTTGCGGAAATATTTTTTCGAAGTTACGCAATTTTTTATTTTATTTTATTTTATTTAAGACTCTTGATCCCAACCTCTCACACCGACCCTTCTTACCGACCCCTAAGACCGACCCCTAAGACCGACCCCTAAAACCGACTCCTAAAACGTATCGCTTGCCTTGCTTGCTTGCTCTCTTCCCTCGGCCCACACTCTCTCCCTCCTCGCTGGGCCTGCCCTCACTCGGCCCACCTCTCCCCCTCTCGGCTCCCTCTCTCCCCGCCGGGCCTCTCCCTCCCTCGCTGGGCCTCTCTCTCCCTCTCGCGGCCCATCTCTCCCCTCTCGGCTCCCTCTCTCCCCGCCGGGCCTCTCTCCTCCCTCGCCGGGCCTCTCTCTCCCTCTCGCGGCCCAGCCTTTCCTCCCTCCCGCGGCTCCCCTTCGGTCCTCTCTCACTCCCGCACCCCTCTCCCCCATCCGGCTCGCTTCCCCTTTGGCCCACACTTTCGAATCTCCCTCCTCCCGCCTCTCCCTCTCCTTCCCGCCCTAGGCTGCGCTGCTGCTACCATTACAGCCCTCACCCTCTCCTCTCGGTCTCGCCGCTGCCGAGCCCTCCTGCCGCCGCACTTCGCCGGACCCCCACCCCAGGACCGACCGCCCGGTCCGACCCCGGTGACGACCCCTCCCCTCACCCTCTCCCTCACTCTCGCTCATGCTCCCTCCCTCTCGGCCCTCTCGTTCTCCTCGCTCGGGCTCGGTCCTGCCGGACCGACCCTCGCCCTCACGCTCGGACTCGGCTCTCCCGAAGACCGACCCCTCCCCGACCCTTCGCTCGCACCCTCTCGGCCTCGCTCTCTCGCTCGCCGACTCTCTCTCTCTCGCTCGCTCTCCTTCGCTCGGGCTCGGTCCCGCCGGACCGACCCCGCCCTCACGCCGGACTCGGTCGGCCCCGACCGACCCCTCCCCTCCCCTCACTCTCTCAGCACTCTGCTCTCGGCTCTCTCGCGCTCTGCTCTCCCTCGCTCGGGCTCGGTCCTGCCGGGACCGACCCCGCCCTCACGCCCGGACTCGGTCGGCCCGGACCGACCCCTCCCTCCCCTACTCGGACTCGGTCTCGAAGAGACCGACCCCTCCCCTCCCCTACTCGGACTCGGTCTTCTCGTAACCGACCCCTCCCCTACCCCTCACGCCCTCCACTCTCTCTCTCGCAAGCAACACGCCAAAAATGCCCAAACCCTAACCCTAACCCTAACTCTAGCCCTAGAATTTTTTAATTTTTATTTTATATAATGCTGGCATATTTTTGGGGAAACTTTCCCGACCAATTTTATGCGTAAGAATTTTGCACAGGGGCGGAAAAATACCGACCTTGAGTTTAGAGCGAAGAAACCGTAGGCTCCTTCGGACGGACAATATCGACCCAATTCGTATCGGAAATGCGATGGCCATGACTCCGCTGGTTGAAACATGTTGAGCTTGAATATATCAACTCCTTAGTATGGGCCTTCGTAGGGTGCCTCCGATTGTGCCCAAATCGTAATTTTACGTTGGAGGTCTTCGTTAGCTTCTCGTTTACCTCCGAACTTGATATCGTCAAACGATGTTTAGCGTTGGGCTATAATAACGACCGTGCGCCTTGACGGCCAAAAATCTTCTTCGTCGTCAATTTGTGAACCATCGCTCATTTGATTTTTAAGAAAAATGTGGGCACCCGATTTATCCTTTGCCTGAATTTGGAGCTAAGCGATCGTAGATTGAACCTTGTAGCATTGGAGCAGTTTCTTGTTGAACAAAAGTGTTCTTCAAGGGCGTTGATCTCTTGCCTTTTTCCGGTGACCTAAGGCTTGAGTGATGTCTCTTAGAGATCCTCTATGATCTTATGTGATTTTCGTTTGTCGAATCGCGTACGCTCGTAATTTTTTCGTCCAAGAGGCCTTTCTTTTGACGAATGTACGCATCCGAGGACCATAGTCGTTCTCTTCATGCTTGGCATTGACTTGTGCTATGCTTGGACCTTACTCTAAAGATCTCACTTTGGAGTCAAGTTCCTTGACCGTATCAATCCCTTAGGAAGAAGCGCCAAAGGAGGGGGAGATCCCCGAGGATGATGGCGTTGGCGAGGATGCCAAAGATGGCTCCGAGGATTGGCCCCCTTTCCATGACTCTTCGTGGGCTATGAGTTATTTTTGACGTCCCGCGTGCCATTATGACTTGATACTCTTTCGTTTTGCTTGAACTTTTATCTTCGATCGATCCTTGCCGTGATGCTTGTTGGATGCTTACTCGACCTCGTTGCTTCTTTTTATTGTTGCCGATTTTTGCTTTCGCCGCTTGGGGTACGTGATCATAGTGGGGTCTTCTTTGAGTCTTACAACTTGGCTACCCCAGGGATTGTATTAGCCCCAGTGTTGCCCCCAAAATCGGCACAATAAAAAACATACAACGAAAGAAACTAGCAGCAGTAGTCGCCTTAGGGGTTATATTAGCCCCTACCTTTTCTTCTAACTTTGACAAAGTTAAGAAAATACAACGAAAGGAACTAGGGACTTGGGTGCTTTAGGGGATTGTATTAGCCCCTATTCATGCCCCCAAGATCGTCTTTAAGTGAAATATGAGACGTAAAAAGCTTGCTCGTTGTATTGATAAAGGATCGAAGTCCGTACAAAAGAGAGGAATGTGTGCCCTCGTTGAGCGCTTTCGGAAAAGTCGCGTCAATCGTGGGTGATTCCTTTACAAAATCTTTGGGACTTGGCTGGGTGGGTCTTTAAAGAAAGGCCCCCACTCCGCATAATGAGCTCGCACTATCTACATAAGCACCATTATCTCCCGAGTTCGATGTCTTCTGGAGGTGCAAGTCGGACCTTGACACGATTTTCCGGGGTGGTGAAGCACACCATCATAGTCTTGGAGACTTTAGTTGGGGCTCCGCTTTTAGCTTCTTGCCCTTAGGATCACCGTGAGTCCTCCCTCCTCTTCTTGCTTCTCCATCAAAGGTCGAAGGCTTACTATATAGCATTCACGTGCAGTCTTTTGGTCTCCGTAGGTCTCACCTACGGATCCGTCGTCAAGCTCATACCTCATGAGGAGAAGGTATGGAGCGACGACCGCTTTGATCTGGTTGAGGGTGGGACGTCCAATGATGACGTTGTAGGCAGAGGGGGTGTCGATCACTAGGAATTTGACTTCGATGTTTCGGCCCCCGACCTTCTCTCCAACCCCGACCGGTAGGCGGATCATGCCTATGGGGTGTATCGCCCGCCCTCCGAATCCAACGACAGGATTGACGAGGGAGACTAGATTCCGAGGGGCATACTTCAGCTGTCTAAGGCATTCCATGGTGATGACGTCTACCGAGCTCCCCGTGTCGATAAGAACCCCGCGGACCATGGCGTCCGAAATCTTCGGCAGTGATGACCAAAGGATCCTCATGTGGGGCGGCCATGCTTTTCAAGTCTTGTTCGCCGAAGGTCACCGTGGGCACCTTCGGAGGTGGAGGTTGGCCGGTGATCGTGACTTGTTGAGCGCTCCCGAGGTGAGCCTTCCAAGAGGAGAGGGTCGTGCCCCCGCAAATCCCCCAGCGATGGTGGCTACAATCTTAGTAGCATCGTCCTCATCGTAGTGCTCATATGCTTGCCTTGAAGAACCTCCTTGAGCTCCATGAGTATCTTTTTGAGGAAGCGATCAATTTGCCCATTATCCGCCAACTCCCCAAGCGCCTTCTTTAACGCGCGACACTCAGTAGTGTTGTGTCCTGGCTTGTTCATGAAATTCGCAATATTTGTTGGAAGCTCGCGCTTCGCATGAGTGGACATGGGAGGTGGTTTTTTAGCATGGGGTGCCCTTTGATCTCCATCGAATACTCGGGGTCGGCGTTGAAGCGGTGGTCAACTTCATTTCGAGGATTAAATTTTCCATCTCCTCCTTTCTTTCGACCTCATCTCCTTCCTCCGCACGGATCTCCGTGGCTTGAATAAAGTCGGCCGCCTTTCGGAGTGCTTCGCCAAGGTGGACACCTTTTGTTCAGCGAGGGAAAATTTGAATCTTCCGCTTCGAGTCCGTTAAGGAAGGCAAGTGTAGGCGACTCCATCTTGCAGTGTCGAGATAAGGACAGACCTCTCCATGAAACCTTCGGACATAGTCTTTAAGGGTCTCGTTTCTCCCTTGCTTAATCTTGGAGAGGTGGATGCTAGTCTTCTTCGCTTGCAACTCGCAATGAATTGTGCGAGGAACTTCTCACATAGCTCTTCAAAGGAAGAGATGCTCCCTTGGGGAAGATTGTTGAACCATTTCTGCGCGACTCCCTTTAGTGTAGCAGGGAAGAATCGGCAGTAGGTTGCATCGTCCCCGTCCCGAACGTACATGTGGGACTTGTAGTACGCCAAGTGATCTTCAGGATCAGTTGTGCCATTGTATGAATCAATGTTCGGAACCTTTATCTTCTTCATTCGGGGAGCATTCATGATCTTCTTGGAAAATGGAGTGTTGAAAGCATTCCGGGTTGGCCTTGAATCGGAGCCGGAGATAGGGACTGCGCGGGGTTGGTAACGTGGAACTTCCACTAGGGAAGGACTCTTCCTCCTCTCGGATCGAGGGGAGTGCGCCCGGTCCTCTCCGACTTCTCAGGACCCTTCGATTTAATTGCTCATGACGCCTTTCTCTTGATCGTTCCCGCTCTCGGCGGCAGACCGTTCTTGGTCGCGCCTCGGGCATTGCGAGCTCGATGAGAATTGCGGCTACGTGTAGCCGATCGTGAAGGACTAGCGGACCTTCCGCTCCCCGGGGTCTTCGCTCCGTGTTTGGGGCAAGGGCACCTCCATGATCGTCGAACCAGGCAGTAACGCCCGCTGTGGGTAGCATAGGGAGTCGAGGCCGTGTGCGAAGTTGCAATGTTCTTGTTGGCTTTATGGAGAGCTTTCTTTGCGCCGATAATTTCTCGTGCGTCGCCTTCTTCGTGACGCCTTGTCGGGAGGGCATTTGGCTGCTCAGAGCAAGCGCAGCTTGGTGCCTTAGTTGGTTGTTCTGGGGCTGTGTGGGAGGGCATCCCGCCCGAGAAGTAGCCAACAGCCGACCTCCCAGTGGGCCGTGCCGCACCCAGGAGTTGGGGCGTAGTGGAAGGGCATGATTGGCATGCGCTGTTCCATAGTGGCTCGTACTTGTTCTTGCACTTGTTGTGCAACAGCTTGTTTTAAGGGTCTCTATTAGGTTCCGGAGAGCCCCTAGGGTGACGTACTCCTCCGGCCGGGTGTGGCGGTCTGCCGTAGACCGCCGAGATGATTCCACATCCTCGGGTCGAGGAGCGTCGCGGATTGGCCCCCGTAGGCATTGAACGATGAGGGTGAGGAACTGGTGGGTTCGTGTTGCGAATCATCTTGGATCGAGATCGAGTGCCACTGGCGACCATATGCTACCTTCCTCCCCACAGACGGCGCCAAACCTGTTTCCGGAGAAAACCGAGTTGATGATGTGGATGATGATTCGGAGAGAGGAAGGATTTACCGCTTCCGGTTCCGAGGACGTGGCACGATCAATCCGAGTCCGAATGACGACCGCTTGAACCCGCAAAAGGCGAAGCCCCGGGTGGTGGATCCCGGAAACGCCCTCCGACGCTCAAGTTAGAAATGAACTAAGTTTGAATGGATCGAGGAGATCTTCCTCGATGTGCGTGGGGATTCCTTGGGAGTCGAGAAGTTTTCCAAAGATGGAAGTTCTCGAGGATGAATGTGTGCCGATGAACACCGATGAACACCGATGAACGTTATGAACGTAGATGGGAATTGAGAGCTTAGAAGCTTGAGTGATTATCCTTGAATGAGATGTCTTGTCCAAATGAACATAAAAGCATGCCTTGGAATGTATCAAAGATGAGTATTTATAGGAGGTTTTGAAGGGGTAGAATGGTACTTTACCACGGTTTAGGGAAACCCTAGCCCTAGTGGGCTTTGGGGCTTTTACCTGGCCCGTTACGGATCGCCTTGGGCCGATTCCACCTCGGTCCAACTGATTAGGCTCGGCCGGCCGGTGACGTGTCGGTTGAGCTGAACCGCCCTGAAAATACCCGAATCAAAAATAGATAAAATTGAAGTCATGGTTACGATAATATATATATATATATGCTAAATCATAAATGCCATGCTTTTAATATTTCTCTAATTAAAATAAAATATAAGATAAAATAATTTATTTGAGATAAAATCTCCTCACTCTAGAAATATAGCTTCCAAAATGTTGACAAGTCCTCCGTACCTTTCAAATATGACTATGATAATCTCGAATCATTAGAGTAATTAGATCACTTAATAGACAAATGCTCAAATTAAATAGGTATAAAAATAAAAAGTAACAGTTGAACATTTGCATGTTGGCATAGCATCCATTAATAGAACTTTTAAAAAAATTAGTATAAAAATTCAATAAAATTTCAGAAAGAAAATACATAAATAAATTAATAACCATCAAATTCTACAAAATTTAAAGGTGATATATTCTTTTTTCCGATTATTATTAGCCAAAAGGCAAGAGTAAAATCAAAGTACAACAATTCAATATTAGACATCATTTAAAATAAAAAAGATCGACAATTAAGCTAAACTAAACTTTCTTGCTAACATATAAAACCATTTAAGACTACCTCCTCCTATGATAAAACTTCGATCATCACAATATACTCTTGTATAAATTTTTTAAATTCACCATTAGTCATTGGAATATTATAAAGGAGAGTAAACAAAACTTTAAAGATAAAGATAAATTGAATAAGTGACTCTTCTAATAATATATACATATATCTATATATTGTGTAATCGCAATGATAATATAAATCCACTCTCTGAAACTTGACTAATTAAACAAATATGCCTAACATAAACATCACAAAAAAAGAACATACAGTGACAAAGAAGCAAAACATACGGTAACTCACTGCTTATTTAGTTATGGCTCTCATCTATTCTTCCATGTCTACACAAAAACATATTTTAGACATATAAATGCGAGAGAGGGAAAAGAGAAAATAAGACTAAAATTTAAAGGTAACTTGAAGTAAAATATGCTTAACACTTCGACAAAATGCTCTTATTGCATGACAAGAACTTCATATATATTGCCCGATAATTCCCCAATCACAATTAGTTTGTCGTTACTTTGCATGCTATTGGGGACTTTTCGAACCAAGTATTTACCGAATTCTCAAAAGTATAATGTATATGAATTTTTAATCACTAAAATTTTAAATTTTTTTGATAAAATGATGGCCAATGATAATTCATGCTGCTCAATGTAATATATTAGAAAGTCTTGCGATATTATCAGTCTTTATGGAGTAAAAAGCTTTCCAAACACATTGTTATGAAACTTCGTTGTCTTTTATAAGAAAACAAGAGCAGCTATTGCATTAAAGAATTCAGAAAATGGATGACTCGTAAGCTACATGAAGAAAATAAATTACTTACTATTTCCGGAGGAAAACGGTGTGATGATGTGGATGATGATTCGGAGGGAGAAAGGATATATTGCTCCGGTCGCAAGGGCGTGGCGTGATCACAGGGATTCCACGTGACTCGCTGCGAAACCTGCAAAAGGCGAAGCCCCGAGGGTGGATCCTGGGAACACCCCTCCGACGCTTAAGTTAGTGATGAACCGAATGAGGGGATCGAGGAAAACTTTTTCGATGCGCGAGAAACGGGAATTTCTTGGGATTTGCTTACCAAAGTAAGGCTTTTTGGGACTTGTGGGACTTTCCAAGAGAGGAAAGTGTGTGGAATGGATGATGTGAGCTTGTGAGCATGTGTTATGAGGTTGGAGGTTGGTGGTTGGTGGTTGGTGAGTATTTATAGAGGATTTTGACAGGTTAAGATAGTAATTTACCATGATTTAGGAGAAAACCCCGGCCCTAATGGGCTTTGGGCTTTACCTGGCTCGTTGAGAGGAGGTTTGGCCGGATACCTCCATTGTCCGACTCGATTAGGTACAGCTGGCTAGTGACGTGGCAGGTGAGCTGGAACTATCCGGGAAATATTCGGATCATTTAACCCCTTACATTCTACTCGCACGCTTCCCGAGATGGGCAGGTGGAATGTGGAGCTTCTATTGTTGCGCTTTTGTGGCCCCAAATCTTTATAAATAAGAGGTGAATCTTGAGGAGGATAGTAAATTTCCACCCCTTTACTCTTCTCTTTTCTCTTGCTTTGGAGAAAATGACCGTCGGAGCGCTTCCTGTCGGATACGAGAAGTTGTACCCTTGCTTCAATCGAGATGAGGTCGAGCAAACAGCTATTGAGTATCTCATCGACGATGCTTGGAAGTCGGGGTTGATAAATTATGATGAGTATCATAGGTTGTTTCAAGTTGCGATCCGTCTTGAATGGGATGTTCTTGAGGCTTGGGTGGAGCGCAACTACGATTGCCTCGTCGAACTTCGGTAACGAACCCGAGTTCTTCAGCAAGCGACGCGGCGGGAGGAAGGGACACTTCGAGTGTTGACTCGTCGTCTAATCCTCCCTTGGAGAGTGGCGAGTAGGCGGATGGCCTTCCCTCATGCTCCTCTTCGGGCTAGAGGGATTTGCCCAAGGCGAAGGGGAGGAGCCTCCTGCGGAGAAGAAGAGGAACCTTTCGAAGAAAAAGTGAGGCCGTGACCATGGTTCTTTCTTTGTTTTTGTAGTGTAGTAGTAGCGTTGTATTCTTCTAGCTTGAAGCTTTAGCATTTCAATCACATTATAACGGCACTCTTCACACCTTTGTTTTAGCGGATGAATGAATGAATGAAGTTTATTTTGTGAGCTTTATCTCTCTTTACTTTTCTGTTTAGATGTTGATGCTCTGTCATGATGAAGGATTTTTGCTTACCCCTTGGCGCTAAGAAAGAGTCGGAGGATGAGTTCTTCCTTGGGACCCTTGCGGGAGGGTGAGTCCTCCCATGGTCCTTCTAGGACCCTTGTGGGGAGGATGAGTTCTCCCATGGTTCTTCCGGAACTCTTGTGAGAAGGATAAGTTCTCCCTTGGTTCCCTTACAGGGAAGATGAGTCCTCCCATGGTCCTTCTAGGACCCTCGAGGTATTCCAGCCCCTATGTACCTTGGATTCGAAAAAGGTGAGTTTGCCCACGGTAACGTCGTTGTGGGTCTTTTACGCGACCTTCCAACTCTCGGAGGCTCGGAAGTGCATAATTCCTGCTAGGGAACATCCCACGGAGAGCACGATCCCCTAACCTTAAGTTAGGATAGCAAGTGCCCAGGCGGACATGGGTCTTTACGTGACCTTCAAGCTCCTAGAGGCTTGGAAGTGCATGATTCTTGCTAGGGAACATCCCACGGAGAGTGCGACCCTCTAACCTTAAGTTAGGAGTGCAAGTGCCCATGCGGACAAGGGTCTTTATACGACCTTCCAGCTCCCGGAGGTTTGGAAGTGCATGATTCTCGCTAGGGAACATCCCACGAGACCGTGACCTCCTAACCTTTTGTTAGGAGTGTGAGTGCCCATGCGGACATGGGTCTTTGAACAACCTTCCAGCTCCCGGAGGCTTGGAAGTGCATGAGTGTGTGTCCTCTAAGGTGTATTTCTTTTATGGAATTGGAAGTGCGATTTTTAACTCCCGGAGGCTAAGTTATCGTTGAGCGTAACTCGAAGGATGTCTCCTTGTGGAGGTGGAAACGCGACTTGTTAGCTCCTGGAGGCTAAGTCGTTAGTTGATGTCGAGAGGATTCGTAATTAGAAGTTGGGATGAGAGATTTATCCAAGCCGGGACGACAAATTTGGGACCAACGTCCGTGTTAGTAACAAAGGCATCCGCTATGAGAAATGGCGTCAAAGCAGTAGTGCAAGCAAGGTTTCGTTCAATTATTTTGGAATGGGATAACCAAACTATCATTAAAGCTATTAAAGGCAAGATTCATATGCCTTGGAAAATTTAGACACTCATCCAAGATACACGAGATTTTCTTCAAAGGTGCAACCGTGTTTTTATTCATCATACGCTTAGAGAAGGAAATCGGGTTGTAAACTGGATGACCAATTTGGTCTTTGTATTTCTTTTTCCTTAACTTGGTTGTTTATTCCTTCTTCCTTTCTCTCCATTTTAATGAATGACAACTTAGGTAGAACCCTTACAAGAAGGGCTACCTATTAGTGGTTTTATTTATCCTTTAAAAAAATAAGTTTTAAATCCAAACGAATGTATTATTAAAATAACAAAACAAATCGTTGTGACAAGAAAACTAATTGATACACTTCCGAAGAATTCTTTTTACTAAATCATTATTTTATAGTACAACCTTCAATTAGGACATCCCCAATACTTGCATAATTTTCTTAAAAAGAAAATTTGTCAGCTACATGCTAGAAAAATTGATATTTTATTGTAAGTATATTATAATCAATAAACAATTTGATCATGCGACCAGAAAAGTACGAAACTAAACTAATAGAAACACTCACGAGCAAGAGAAAGTAACACCCATCACAGGGAGTGCTGACCCTCACAATTAGAGAGAGATAATTTATTTAGCAAAAAAATAATATGAAAAATATAACTAATGAAAAAATTGGGGCTTACCGAAGAAATAATGCTAATAGTAGCCCTTAGAAACTACAAAAAATTTAGGGTTTTCTAGAGAGAGAAAAAGAGAATGGATGAAGGAAAAAGGTGGCTAGGTCATTTTTTTTACAATGGTAAGTGGGTCCATTCACTAGTCTTCCTCTACAAAGTGTAAGCCTGATAAGCTAGTGGGAAGCGGGAGTGTTGCACAATAACTGAATTAGGTCCAACGGAAATCTAACTTGTTCTTTAGTCCCATAAAGAGCTTGCCAAAAGTCTACAATTTTCTTAGATTCGAGCCGCAGAAATGAGTATTAAACTCCACTCTCTTACCGCTTGAGGCAAGAGCTCTTAGTTGGCTAGGGTTTTGTTATTTTGACTTGATTATTTCTATTAGTACCATCTTTTTTCTTTACTAAAAATTTTTAAAAAAAGTATTTTTAAAGACTTTTACTCCCTATGTCCCTTGAAGATTTTTCTAAGCACCATATATTTCGTCCTACATTAACTTCAACAAAAGCTTAATAAATACAGTTTTATCTTTCATTATTCTTACTAAGTCAATTATATATTGGTTGAAAAAGTAGGTTTCTTAAAGTATATGTTTTTCATATTTAGCAAGAAAGTAATAGAATTGAGAGTATAATTATAGAAGTACTTATCCCTAAAAATTGATTATCACTAAAGTACATGAAATTACTGAGCTTTAAATTGGTCATATAAATCACGTAACTTTAACTTTGAATTTAATTGAATAAATTGCAAATATTGTTTTCTTGTTCCCATGTTATTTCCATGTAACATAACTGTATATTTTTCTTATTTCTTAGGCATGAAAATTTACGTTTTCATGTTGGATATGGAGCTTTTTTGGGTTTAAAATTTGAACCACTTTAACACCTAGAATAAAAGGAAAACTTTTGTTGATATCTAAAGTAAACCTGGCAAAACCGATCCGAACCGAATGGGTCAACCCGAACGACTCGAAACCCAAACCGAACCGACATCCGAAACAGTTGAACCAATTTTGACCCGAAAATCGAAATGAACCGACCCGAACCGAACCGGCCCAAAATCTAATGAACCCGATTCCGACCCGAACCGAACCGGCCCAAAATCTAATGAACCCGATTCCGACCCGAACCGAAATAACCCAACCCGAATCAAACCCGAATCGATTTAACCCAAATAAAAGTGACCCAACCCATATTTTTTAGGATGAACTTTTTTGCCTATAGTGGTACAATTTTGAATCGATTTTGACCCAAAAAGTGACCCAATTACAACCCGATCTGAAATTAACCCGAATCGAACCCGAACGAGATTGACCTGAAGTTGAACCGAACCGAAGTTGACCCGAATCGAAATCAAACGAACCCGAACGAAATCGACCTTAAGTTTACCCAAACCGAAGTTGACCCAAACCCTAAACCGAACCGGACCCGAACAAGATCGACCCAAAGCTAACCCGAACCAAACCCGAACCGAATGACCCGATTGTCGGTATAATCTAAAGAATCGTTAGCAAACTTTAGCATTCTAATAATTAGACAAAAAATAAAAAAAAGAAAAGTATAGGTTGATTATCAGTTTAATAATTCTTTTTCTGTTATTTTCCTTTTTATTGTTTTAGTATTTAGAATATCTAATTTCGTAAAACAGCATTTTGATTTCAGTAAAAAGATTTTTCTTTTTATAAGTTTTAAGTACTTAATGTTAGAAAAACCTTACCTCTATCAACTTGAAAACTTGACCGAATTTTCATGGCAAAAAAATCTAAATTGTATTATTAAATAAACTAGAAATGACATGGCACTTTAAAAGCCATATTGGTGTTTTTTTACACAAATATGGTTGACCAGAGTCAAGAAGCATTCGCCGAAGGGAAAGAACTAATACATAATATTTTGTGCAGTCGAGTGATAGCAAGAGGGTAGAAGAGGAAAATCATTTCAACAAGGTGATCTCTTATACTATGGCCATGTTTGACAAATGGCTTTTTCAAGTGTTTTTTGGCAAAAAAAATGATTTTTTAGAGAGTTTTGGCTGTTTGACTTGGTCAAATGGTAAGTTGACTATTTGTAATAATTTTTATCCTCAAAAGTCATTTTCAAAAAGTTAATTTCAATAACTTTTTAAGATTGGCTTTTTGTAAATTGTCTTTTTATTTTAAATTTTTTAAAAATAGCTAATTTTACCAAATACTTTTTCTGAAACAACTAATGTAAATAATTAATCCAATCAGTCAATGGTTAATAGTTAATCCAATCAGCCAACAACCAACAGATAACAACTAATTGCCAAATAGGGAATGTGTTGCAAATAAACATTGAGTTCAGTGCTTGATGCACGCTTTTCGGGAGTTTTCCACAACAATTGGGCTACATACAAATTTGAGTAAATCTGTAATCATTACAAAAGGTGTTATCTGTAACCAAACATAATATTTTAGAAGTTACAAGCATTGAAGATGGACAATAATTATTCTAGTACCGAGGAGTGTGTTGAGCATAACTTATAGTAGATTATTAATAGAAAAGATGATTTCCATGATAAGAGCACGAGTATCAAAATCTATTTCTTATGCTGGCAGAGTAATCCTCATAAATTGAATTTTAACGAGAATTTTTAAGTTTTGAGCATCTATATTTATACTCCCCTGAGAGGTTATCTCCCAAGTAGTTTTCATTTGCAAGAATTTCTTATGGATTTCAAACATTGAGTATAAAACAAGACCTTTGTGGGGTGGTAAATAACATGCACACTTCAAAAATTTGGAGGCTTGAGTTATAGAAATTCTGACATGTATAACAAAGCTTACATAGCTGAGTTAGTTTAGGCAGTTGAACTAATAAAGAAAGACACCCTATAGCTAAAGTGGATTCATAGCCACTATTTGAGGAAAGGGATTGGTAGAAATACACATCTCTAAGGGATATATGTTGGTATTTTAAAAAGGTCTGTATGTTGAAAGAGATGTTCAAATGGGATGTAAAGCTCGTAAAAAACTTACATATCAGAGTGCTTATCTTTGGGATCTGAATAAGATACAAATGATCAAATCAGACAAGGATAATGTAAAGTATGGTGAATGTTCTAAAATATTCACTCATCACTTTAGTATACTTCAAAGAAAAAAAAAATTCTTGTTAAGGAGAGAATGATAACATGGCAACCTTAGAAAGATAACACATGTATGCTCAGCAAAAACATATTAAGATATAGGAACATCTGTTTTTCGATTGCTTTTACTCGAAGCATATTAGAGAGGTTATTTTGTCCAAGTTAGAATAGAAATACAACAATCAAAAACACCAGAATGGGTAGGAACACAATTTAAACATGAAGGGCTTAAGCACTTATGAAGCCATTTTATAAGTAACTATTGTGACTATTATTTACACATCGAGATAGAAAGAAACATTAGATCTTTTAGAGAAAGTGAAGATAGAAATTGTTAGTCGGATGATAAATTTGATCAGTCAGACACCTTTATTTATTAGTTTATCCGACTCCGTTGAGCATTAATAAGTTTTGTACTCAAGGCAAATATTCAGTTGCAAGATGCATTCTAAAATCATCCCTTATATTATTCCTCAAGTTCCTTATTTATCCGATTTCATGGTTAGATATTATTTCCTTATTTATCATTATACTAGATCATTGAATTAAGGAAAAATTCCCACTGAATATAATCCCTAAAATCTCGGATATATTGCAACATATTTTGATATGATCTTATTGCATAAAATCTTAATCTTTCCACAGAGATTATTGGACCTATTTTGGGAAGGATAGTCGGATCATTCATATTATGGATTGGAAGAAGTAGAAAATGCAACGACGTGAATTAAGCAATGATTGAAGGTTGCTAAGGCAGGATAAATATTCAAAGCTACATGAGCAATTCAAGAGACAAGCCAAATTTGGAAAGTATCAAGATTATGACCATCAGTCAAATCCTGCCAAGATCAAGTTACCAAGTCGATAGAGAAGATCATATCTCCAATGGTAACTCCAACGGTCGACTAAATGAAGGGAAAGCTATAAAGACACAAGCCAAGACCGTGGATCAAATAAGCAAGAGAGCACACTTCATACCTTATCTTATTCTCTTGTAATCGTGTTTACTTATTTAAATCATTCGGATTCTTGTAGCAAAGTTGTCTAAGGTCAGATACTTTGTGAGATGTAGCAAGGAGTCTTAGAAAAGACTGCATTGTGAGTTGTAACACTTGAGAGAAGTATGAGCGGTGAGCCTTGAGAGTAAGTGTACTCAAAAAGGTTAGTCGAAATTTAAGTGAAGAACTTATCCGACAATCGAGTAATAAAAAAAAGTACAAGATAATCCTAAGGGAGGAAACCTTAGACGGCCACTAACGCATATATTTGGATTTGGGCCAAGATCGTGAACAAACAAACTTGCATTGTCCCATTTACTTTTCTGTTTGTTTGCTTTTCATATATCTAACATCTCGCCTCTCGTCGATCGGACGTTTCAAAATTTTAAAATACCCTATTCACCCTCTCTTTAGGATATATCCGACCCTTTGAGACTTTTCAGGAATAAGTAACAAATAGATAAAAAGAGTAGATTATGATAATAATTTATCTCTTAGTTAAATAGTCTAAGAATTATACTTTGAATATGAACATATAGATAAATAGATGTTTTGTGTGAGTATATGATATAGGGATTTTCTTAAAACATTTAGCTATATATGATGTAACCCTCGGTAATGCGAATTTTGCATAAAGGTAATGAAGATATTTGAACTTCTACATTACCAAAAGAAAAATAAAACAAAAAAACAAAATAATGAGATGCAACCGAAAAACAAAACGTCTTCCACATATATATATATATATATTTTGTGATATGGAAATTAAATGAGGAACATTCATTTGCAAGTTGCAACAAAAAACAGAGGGAACACTTGATTGATTTTTCATCCCCTAGTTCACCATTATTTTTCCTTTTTTTTTTGTTTTTCTTACCAACCTGTTTCCGGAGAAATTTGAGTTGATGAGATGGATGATGATTCGGAGAGAGGAAGGATTTACTGCTCCGGTTCCGAGGACGTGGCACGAGCGATCCGAAGCCGAGTGATGACTCGCTTGAACCTGCAAAAGGCGAAGCCCCGGGTGATGGATCCCGGGAACGCCCTCCGACGCTTAAGTTAGTATCTGATTTGATTGAAAGGATCGAGGAGATCCTCCTCGATATGCGTGAGGGGATTCCTTGGGAGACGAGAAGATTTCCAAAGATGGAAGTTCTCGGGGATGAATATGTGCCGATGAACACCGATGAACGTTATGAATGAGAATCGAGAGCTTAGAAGCTTGAGTGATTATCTTCAAATGAGATGTCTTGTCAAATGAGCATAAAAGCATGCCTTGGGATTGAGGAAAGATGGGTATTTATAGGAGATTTTAAAGGGGTAAAATGGTACTTTTACCATGGTTTAGGGAAACCCTAGCCCTAGTGGGCTTTGGGGCTTTCACCTGGCCCGTTAAGGGTTATCTTGTGCCGATTCCTCCCTTATCCAACCGATTAGGCCCGGTCGGCCGGTGACGTGTCGGGTGAGCTGGAACTGTCCGGGAAATACCCGAATCATTTAGCCCCTCACGTTCGCCTCGTATGCCTCCCGAGGCAGGTAGGTGGAATGTGGAGCCCATTCCGAGATGCCTTTATGACCCCAAATTCTTATAAATAGGGGGTGAGCCTTGAGAAGGATTGCCAATCTCCACTTCTTCATTTTTCTCCTCTCTTTTGCTTCCGAGACAATGACTCGCCGGAGAGCTTCCTATTGGGTACGAGAAGTTTTGCCCCGGCTTCAACCGAGCTGAGGCCGAGGAGGCAGCGATTGAGTACAATCAGCCGTCCTTCATCCCGGAGATGTTCTACCGACTTCTTATCGACGACGCCGTGAAGATGGATCTCGATCGACGATCGTGCCGAGTGTCTCAAGTTACTTCGAGCCGCGCTCCGCTCCGAGTGGGGTATACTTGAGGCTTGGGTGGAGTGCAACTACGATCGCATCATCGAGCGTCAACCGGCGAGCCTTTATTTTTGGCGAACACGCCAACGGAGATGGAGCCGCTCTTGGCGTTGGCTCGTCATCCGACCCTCCCTTGGAGAGTGATGGGTCAGTAGGTGGCCCTCTTGCTTCTCCTTATTATGGCTGGCGGGACTTGCCTAAAGAGAAGGGAAGGATCCTCCCGGCGGAGAAGGAGAGGGATCTTCCGGCGGAGAAGAGGAGGAACCTTCCGGTGGAGAAGAAGAGGGATCTCCCAGGCGGAGAAGAGGAGGAACCTTCCATCGGAGAAAGGGAGGAACCTTCCGGCGGAGAAGAAGAGGAGCCTTCCGAAGGAGAAGTGACATGGTGGTCGTTGTCTGTCCTTTCATCGGGGTAACGTAATCGTAGCGTAGTACTCAGTAATCGTAGTGTTGTTGCGTAGTATCTTTAACTTTAGACGCTTTCCTTTCCTTGTAATAGCGCGTTGCGCGCTCTTGTTGTAATGAATGAATGAATGAATGAATGAAGTTCGCTTTGTTAACTATGCTCTTCTTCGCTTCGTCTCGTCGTTGACATTCCGTCGTGAAGAATGGTTTTTACATAGCCCCTTGGACTTAGAGAGTAATTTTTGAGCAACCTTTCAGCTCCTGGAGGCTTGAAGGTGCTTGCGACCTGTTAACTTTAAGTTAGGAGTGCGTGAGTGCCCATGACGGAATAGGTCTTTGCGCAACCTTTCGATTCTCGAAGGTTCGAAAGTGCGTGACCGCCCATGACGGAATGGGTCTTTGTGCGACCTTTCGATTCCCGAAGGTTCGAAAGTGCGTGAGTCTCGCTAGGGAACATCCCACGGAGAACGCGACCCCCAACCTTCCGTTAGGAGTGCGAGTGCCCATGACGGAATGGGTCTTTGCACGACCTTTCAGCCTCCCGGAGGCTTGAAAGTGCTTGAGAGATAGCTTCTTGAAGGGTATCACCTTATGGGGCTAAGAGTGCGATTTTCGGCTCCCGGAGGCCAAGTTGTCGCCGAGAGCAAACCGACTTTGAACCCCAAAGGATAGCCCTTGTGAAGGCAGAGATGTGACTTGCTGGCCCTCAAGGGCTAAGTCATTGCTGGACGAGCTTTCGGGCCTTGCCCGTTTCGCTTTGTAACTCTTGCAATTTTTGTGAGAGTGATGATTGATTTTTTTTATTTTTTATTTTTTTATTTTTAGACTCCTAAACCCGACCCCTAAAGACGACTTCTAAAACCGATCACTCGCCTTACCCGCTCGTTCGCACCCCCTCAGCCCACTTTCTCTTCCTCCAGCTGGGCCTCGCCCTCACTCGGCCCATCTTTGTCCCTCTCGGCTCACTCCCTTTCCCGCTAGGCCTGCCCCCTTAGCCCACCTCTCTCTCCCCTTCGGCTCTTTCTCACTCCCGCACCCCTCTCCCCCATCCGGGCTCGCTTTTCCCTCACTTGGCCCACGGTTTTTGAACTCTACCCCCTCCCGCCCCTCTCTCTCCCCTTGCCCTAGCCCCCGCTTGCTGCGCCGCTATTGCTCGTGCCCCCTCTCCCCTCGCTCGCTGCTGTTGCTTCGCTCTACTCTCTCTCCCCGGCTGCTGCACTTCGCCACCGACCCCGTGTACACCCCTTCCCCCTCTCTCGGCACTACTCGCCCTCCCCCACCTCGGTCCCGACTCCTCCCTCGCTCGCTCACCTACCCCCCTCGGGCCCCCTGTTATGTGGCTACCCCCACCCCCACATTGCACTCGGCCGGGGCCACTACCCCCAGTGCCGACCGCCTAACCCCACTCCCGGACCGAGCGCTCGCCCGGCCCCGGAACCGACCCCTCTCGACCCCCTCGCACGCTCGCTCTCTCTCTGTTTTCACGCTCTCTCCGGACTCGGTCGGCCCCGGACCGACCCCCAACCCCCGACCCCTCACCCCGAGCCCTAGAACCGACCCCTCCCCTCCCTCTCGCTCTCTCGGCACTCTGCTCTCGAGCTCTCTCGTGCTCTGCCCTCCTCGCTCGGGCTCGGTCCTCCCGAGACCGACCCCTCACCCTCACCCCGAGACCGACCCCTCACCCCTCACCCTCACCCCTCACCCCTCACCCCGAGACCGACCTCTCCCCTCCCCTACTCGGACTCGGTCTTGACGAGACCGACCCCTCCCCTCCCCTACTCGGACTCGGTCTTAACGAGACCGACCCCTCGCCCTCCCCTACTCGGACTCGATCCCGACGAGACCGACCCCTCACCCCTCACCCCAAGACCGACCCCTCCTCTCACTCTCTCGCCGCGCACCCGCACTACTCGGCTCTCCTTCACGTTGACTTCCTCTCTCCCTTACTTCCCACTTGGACTCGGTCCTCCCGAGACCGACCCCTCACCCCGACCCCTCCCCCGAGCCCTCACCCCGACCCCTAGCCCCGAGCCCTACCCGAACCCTTAGCCTAGCTAAAAACCCCAAAAACCCTAAAACCCTAAAACCCTAGAAACCCTACCCTAACCCTAGGAATTTTAGTTTATTTTTATTTATTATCTCGCTTGAGCGGGAAACCGGGAATTTGTTAACTCGAATTTTGAATTTTGAATTTTTAAATTCGGTCTTGTGCGAGGAGACAGTGATCGATTGTGGCCGATTCCGACTTATCGGGAAGGGAGCTCTATATAACCCGTCTCTTGGTGCTTCTCTTCACTATTCACAAAACAATTCACAAAGTGAGGTAGAGAGCACTTGGGAGGAGCCTTCAAGCTAGACTCGGGCATTCATCACCTTCACTCGAATTTTGAGGTATATCTTCGAATAACCCACTTGTAGTTTGAATATTCAAGTAGATGCATGCCTTAGGATAATGGGTAGCTCCAAAGATATTGTTGCGAGCCATCATGATAGTTTGTCGAGTAATTGTGCCTCGGATAGAGACTCGTTGTGCCCCGTGGATAGGTGTAGTTATGATGGTGTTGTAGGGGGAGTCTCTAGGAGTGGTTGCATCTCGCCGACTTGGAGGTTTCCGTAAACCTTGATAGTCACCCCGACGTAGCCTCTCGAGAGTTAACCGTAGCTAGTCGCGTGCCGTGGCGGCAAGTCTTGGTGCCTAGCGCAGCTTGTGGAGGTCGTCCCTTTGGCTCGCGCTACCCGCGACTTCGCATTCCCTTTATGAAAGGTCCCCCACTCCCAGCCTCAATAGCTGTTCCCGTGAGGTGGTTTATCGCTAGGAGGTTAAAAGGAGTCACGGTCTTCGAGGACAGGTGACATTTACGGGTTGTGCCTCGCAGGATTCCGATAGCAGGACTATGGCTATGATTAAGGCCACCTATACACCCAAGACCGTGGATGAGCTCCTGCGGGATGGGTATTCCAAAGGTAACTCCCCATCCTTAGACATTTCTTTAGATGACGAGACCATCTCGTCTTTTACACCACTTCGGGGGCGGAGGACTTAGCCGAGTCGTTGCTCGAGAGGTCGGACCCTAGTGATGGTCCGGGTTCTCACTTCATCGATCCCGCTTGCGAATGACATGGTACGGACATCAAGGCTCTTTGGCCAATATCGCATCCCCGATAGTTATAGGATCCTAGTTCCGTTGGAGCGGGACAATGTCAAGTCCCCCTCCCGTGTGTCGCGCCTTTTATAAAGGACGCTCGATGGTGGGGTGCGGTTTCGCTCCATCCTTTAGTTGTATCAATATGCAATAAGTTCAACCTGGCCCCAGCCCGGATTGTCCCCAACTCGTGGCGCTCGATTTGTTCGTTCATCGCCACATGTGAAATAAAAGACCTCCCTCGTAGCTTAGAACTGTTCTCCCTCCTTCATGGCTTTCAAAAAGCGTCTCGTTAGATGGTGAACGAGGGTGGTACAGCTTTCCAAACAAGAGAGGATACATGACTCGCCTTGGGTAGGGCTTCATCAATCCATAGGTGGAAGTATGAGTTTCACTTTGTAGAAAAGTTGGATGGGGAGTGGGATGTCCCCGCTTGGAGTGATGAGGAGGAAATCGTCAAAATGCCTCGGTTCCCTCCGCGCGGTTTATCGTTCCGAGGTGTACGCCGCAGCGGAGTACTTTCGCACCCGAGAGGTACCCCATCCAACGATTGAAGGAAAGAAAGAAAGGCTTCCTTCCCACTGGCTTCCCAAGAGGGAGTATTTCAAGAAGCACTTGTTCCTTGTCGCCGCGGGATTGGCCCTCGACCCGAAACTTCCACAGGGTACTTGTTCCACCTCATGCTTGTTGTTGTTCATGTTTCGAACCGACCTAACTTTGGTTTGTTTTTCGCGGATCAAGCAAGGGCTCTCTTGTCCAAGGCCATGGCTGGGAACTCCTCACGACCGCAGGGTGATCGGGATACGGATCCTTCTCCCCAAGGCAAAGACGCCACGGACAGAGGCAAGGGGAAAGCATCGGAGCCGCATTCCTCGACTGTCCCTGTCCCAAAGGTCGGCGTTTTCAAGGGGAGCGGTAGTAAACCTCCCACGATGAGCCTTACACTCCTTGTCGATCCTTTGTATTGAACCTTTGACTTTATGCTAACATTATATTGTTGTCATAGGCTTGTCCTCCCCGGCCGAGAAAAGTCGGTCGTCGCCTTGATTCGAGCATTAAGGTGGGAGGCCAGGTGGTGCGCGGGTCATCTAACTCAAGCAAGCGCTCGAGGGATGCTTCAGACCTCTCCTCCCCGAGGGAGTGACTCCTAGCACAAGCGGCAAGGAGGTGTGCCCGGGCCTCTAGTCTCGCCGTTTTCGCATGCTGACCCGGAGACCAAGGCCATCTTGGCGGGCAACCTTCCGAGGACATACGGAGACGGTTCTCGTAAGAACGCTCGCTTCTCCAGGTTTCACTGCGTCGATCCATCTGCGGCTGAGGTAATGCATAACTTTCCCTATACTTGTATTTTCTTTGCCTTTTGGATTCTAATTCTTCCGTTCCATAGGCCCTCATCAAGGTTATGGAGGCTATAGAGTCTCGAGTCCTTCTCCTTAAGTCTTCAGGAGGAGGTATCTTCTCTTCGGGGCTCTTTGAGGAAGCTCTCGAAGGAGAAGAAGGATGAGGCTGATCGATTCCAAGGGGAAGTGAGCAAGTTAAAGGCCCAGCTGGGGCTTCCCGGGAACGCGAGAGGGATCCGAAGGCACAACTCGAGACCACGAAGGCTGAGTTGGAGGTCACTCAAGGGAAAGAGCGAGACCTCGAGGCTCGCTTGAAGCTGCCCGTGAGAAGGCTCGTAGTTAGAGGTCACGCTTTGAGTCCGCACAGGAGATAGACGCCGCAGCTAGGGATGCGTCTCTTCGGAAGCTTCTTGTGTTAGTTTCCCGGCCTTGAGCGAGGAGGCGGAGGGGCTAGAGCAGTGGATAGCCTATGCCAACCTCCTTTACTCCGAGGCCTTTGCCTCACGATCGGACTCTCCGACCGAGGGCACTCCCGAGGACGGTGAGATTCCTCCCGCGGACAGAGCCGATGACCGGGCCGGGCGGCCCCGAGGAGTAGCCTCCATTCCTCTTCCCCTTTCCCAATCCTTAGGATTGCTTTTGATGGCTTGCATGCCATGTGTTTTTGGATGGCCTGCGTGTCGTATAGCTTGATACTTCGCCACTTTGGGTTTGTTTTGCCTTAAACATTCTTCCTTGGTATTCCTTGCTTAATGCTTGCTTGTGTGCTTACTCGATGTTTATTTGATGCTCGCTTGGATGCCTATTCAGCGCTTTGTTTGATGCTTGCTTCGTTGTCTCTTTTGGTTGTTGCCGATTTTCCTTGTCGTTTCTTGTGTATGATCATCTTTTGACTTTGGCAATTTTTGGCTATCTTAGGGGATTGCATTAGCCCCTAGTGTTGCCCCCAAAATTGGGACAAACAAAACATACAAGAGTAGAATTTTACAATGTGGTTGTCATCGAATTAACAACAATCCCTACTCTTTCTTCTAACTTTAACTAAGTTCGAGAGAATACAACAAATGGACCGAAAGGTTGGAGGCCTTAGGGGTTCGAATTAGCCCCTAGTGATGCCCCCAACTTCGGCTAAGGTAAAATATACAACAAGAGAGATTGAAAATTTAGTTGTTCTATGGGATCGTATTAGCCCCTATTCACATTCCGAAAATTAACTTAAAATAAGACATGAGTCGTAAAGTTGCAGAAAATGTGCCCATTGTATTATCATAGAAGATCAAAGTTCATTACAAGAGAGAGAGAGAGAATGTGTGCCCTCGTTGAGCGCTTTCGGAAAAGTCGCGTCAATCGTGGTCGATTCCTTTACAACATTTTTTTGGGACTTGGGCTGGGTGGGTCTTTAAAGAAAGGCCCCCACGCCAGCTCGGTAAGCTTGTACTCGCATACAAAGGTCGCTTCCTAGTGCTTAGATGAAGTACTTCTTCAAGTTGCTTGCTATGCCATGCTCGGGGAATGTCTCGCTCCTTCGAGGGTGGCCAACCTGTAGGTCCCCGGGCGGACTACCTCGTGAATGATGTACAGCCCTTCCCAATTAGCCGTGAGCTTGCCGTGTTCCGCCGCCTTCCCTATAGCTTCGGTTTTTCTCAAAACCAGGTCACCAACTTCGAGATTTCTTCCTTTCACCCTTCTGTTGTAGGCTCTTGCCATTTTCGGTTTGGTTATGGCCTCACGGAGATAGCTATCTCCTCGAACCATCGGGAGCAAGTCAAGGGCCTCCGGAGGGCCCCGTTGTTAGACTCCTCCCGAAAGTTTGTGAGGCGGTGGGTGTGAAGGGCTACTTCAACAGGGAGGACGGCTTCCGATCCGTATACCAGCATGAAGGGCGTTTCTCCGGTGGTCGACTTCTCCGTGGTCCTCGATGGACCATAAGACAGCTGGCAACTCCTCCGCCCACTTTCCCTTAGCGTCGTCTAACCTCTTCTTAAGGCCGTTCAGTATGACCTTGTTGGCCGACTCGGCCCGGCCGTTGGCTCTGGGATGGGCCACGGCCGTGAAGCGGGCCTAGCAACCATATTGGGCGAGGTAATCCCCGCACCCTGTCGGTGTCGAACCGCCGCCCATTGTCGAATATCTTTGCCCTGGGACGCCAAACCGGGTGATTATGTTCCTCCAAATGAACTTGCGCACCTCTTTCTCGGTGATCGAGGCAACGGCTTCCGCCTCTATCCATTTAGTGAAATAATCCACCGTTACGAACAAATACTTGCGCCGACCCGTGGCTTTTGGGAATGGTCCAAGGATGTCCATCCCCCATCTTGCAAAGGGAAGGGCGATTGGATGGGAGTCAACTCGGTAGGCGGGCGCTTTGGCACGTGAGCAAATTTTTGGCATTTGTCACATTTTCTCACCAAATCCATCGAGTCTTCTCGTAAGGATGGCCAATAGTATCCAGTTCGTAGGGCCTCTCGCTGCGAGCGCCCTTCCGCCTATATGTGAGCTACACACCCCTTCATGGATTTCTTCGAGAACTTTCTGACCCATTTCCGGCGGAATGCAACGGAGCAAGGGTTGGGAGTGTGCCTTCTTATAGAGTGTTCCTTCGTAGTAAACGAACCATTCAACTCTCTTCTTGACATGTTCTCGCTTCTTTGGTGTCTTGCGGAAGTTCCCCTTTGATAGGTAGTTGATGAGGGGATCCATCCAAGTGTTGCTCCTATCCAGCCACATGGTTTCTTTAACATCAATGCTTCTCTCTCTAGGTATCTCCCATTGGATCTTCTTTGGTTGCCCGTCAACCGAAGAGTCGGCGAGTTTGGAGAGGGCATCGGCTTGTCTATTCTCCGAGCGGGGCACATGAAGGATTTCGAAGTGCTTGGAGCCGTCCTGCCGCTTCTTTGACCTTTCGGCGATATGCTATCATGTCCTCGTCCCGTGCCTCGTATTCTCCATTCAGCTGGGAGACTACAAGTTGGGAGTCGGAGTAGGCCTTCACGGAGCTCGCTGCTGCCGCATAACGAGGTTTATGCCTCGCTAGGAGGGCCTCATATTCCGCTTCATTGTTGGAGGCCCCGAACATGAACTTAAGTGCGTGTTCGAATTGTTCCCCGTTGGCGAAGTGATGACTAGCCCCGCCCCACTCCCGTCTTTGGTTGCGGAACCGTCTACATAGAGGGTCCAACATTCATCTTGGGATGGTAGGGGTGGCTTGGGTGTGAGCATTCTGCTATAAAGTCCCTAATGCTTGTGCTTTGATAGCTCTTCGGGGTTTGAACTCCAGGCCATATAGGGTTAGTTCAATGACCCACTTCAACGATTCTTCCGGAGCTTTCGAGCTTCACGTAACACGTTCTTCAATGGTTGGTCGGTAAGGACCGTCACTTTATGTGCCTCAAAGTAAGGGCGCAGCTTTCGCTGGCCAAGAGGAGAGCATATGCGAATTTTTCAATCACCGGTAGCGAAGCTCGGCGCCGGTGAGTGCATGGTTGACGTAATACACCGGTATTTGCTCGTTCTTTCGCTCCACAAGGAGGACTGCACTTATTGCTTGATCCGAGACAGTAAGGTAAATGAGTAGGGGCTCCCTGAGTGGGATCGGCGATTTTTAGAAGCCGGGCCAAGTATGTCTTCAATTGGGAGAATGCTTCTTCCGCCTCTACATCCCACTCAAACTTGACTCTCTTCTTGAGCAGCTTAAAAAGGGTTGGCATTTGTCTGCGGACCTTGACATGAATCGTCCGAGGGCGGCCACGCACCCTGTTAACTTCGAACCTCCTTGATAGTCCTTGGGGACTTCATGTCGAGCACAGACTTGCACTTTGTCGGGGTTTGCTTCTATCCCTCTCGTGATTGATGATGAAGCCTAGGAACTTTCCAGCCTTGACTCCAAATGTGCATTTTTTGGGATTCGACTTCATTCCATACTTTCGTAGGACTTCGAACGTCCTCCGTAGGTTGGAGATGTGATCAAAGTCCTGCTTGCTCTTGACGATCATGTCGTCCACATATACCTCCATGGTCTTCCCAATGAGGTGGGCAAAGACCATATTGACCAGCCTTTGGTAGGTGGCTCCAGCGTTTTTCAATCCGAAGGGCATCACGTTGTAGCAATACAGCCCTTGGTCGATGATGAAGGCAGTTCTCTCCTAATCTTCCTTGCATAATGGTATCTCGATGGTACCTCGAAAAGCGTCCATGAAACCGAGGAGGGCGTGGCCGGCCGTAGCATCGACAATTTTGTCAATTTTTGGCAGAGGATAGTCTGTCTTTTGGGCACGCTTTGTTGAGGTCGGTGAAATCGACGCACATTCTCCATGTACCGTTCGATTTTTTCACCAAAACGACATTGGCGATCCACTTGGGGTAGTGGCATTCCCGGATAAATCCCGCCTCTAGTAACTTCTCGACCTCCTCGGCTCATCGCTTTGCTACGCTCCGCCCCGGATGGCTTCGTTTTTGGATAAGGGGCTTGTAGGAGGGGTCGATATTCAACTTGTGCTCGATGACCTTAGGGCTCAACCCGGCAGGCATTTCTTTGGGTCCAAAGGCGAAGACATCTTTGAATTCTCTCAAGAGTCGGATAAGGCCGTCCTTGATCCCTTTGCGGAGGTTCCCGCCCACTTGTACGGAACGATCGGGCGGGTTTCCTCCGGAGGGATGAGTTCGACATGTTCCGAGGGTGTAGGTCTGTCCCTCGCCATGGTCCTCGGTGGTGGCAAAGCAAACCATCATCATTTCGGGGATCTTGGCAGGGAGTTCTACTTTCGGTTTCTTGCCCTTGGGGTCATCCTTGGCCCTTTCTTCTTCGATCGCTTCGCCATTAGGGGTCGAAGGCTTACGACATAACACTCCCTTGCTGTTTTTTTATCTCCGTAGATCTCGCCTACGGATCCGTCATCAAGCTCATACTTCATGAGAAGAAGATATGGAGCGATCATTGCTTTGCTTTGGTTGAGGGTGGGACGCCCGATGACGACGTTATATGCGGAGGGCACGTCGATCACCAAAAGCTTACTTCCATGTTTCGTCCTCGGGCTTGTCTCCGATCCCGACCGGCAGGCGGATCATGCCAAGGGGATGCACTGTCGCCCCCAAATCCAAGGATTGGATTTACAAAGGGGATGAGGTTCGAGGATTGTACTTCAACCGGTTCAAACATTCCGTGGTGATGATGTCCACCGAGCTGCCCGTATCTACTAGGACCCTTCGGACGATAGTGTCCGAGATCTTCGGCGTGATGACCATGGGGTCGTCATGCGGGGTGGCCAGTCCTCTTAGGTCCTTCTCTCCAAAGGTCATCGCAGGCACCTTCGAGGGTGGAGGTTGCCCGGTGATCAGCACCGGTTGCGCACTCCTCAAGTGAGCTTTCCAAAAGGAGGGGTCACGCCCGGCCAAGCCCCCGGCGATGGTGACTACGATTCTGGTGGCCTCATCATCTTCGTAGCTCTTTTCCCCTTGCCTTGAGGGGCCTCCCTAACCCCATGGACGTCCTTTTTAGGAAACGATCTATCCGCCCATTGTCGGCCAACTTCCCCAGATGCTTTCTTCAAGGCCCAACACTTAGCAAGTGTTGTGCCCCGTTTGTTCATGGAACTCACGATATTTGTTCGAGGCTCGTGCCTTGGCGGGAGTGGTCATGGGGGTGGCTTCTTGAGCATAGGGTGCCCTTTTATCTCCATTAAAATGCTTCGGGGATCGGTGTTGAAGCGATGGTTCACCTCATTCTCGCGAGGCTTCTTTTCACTTCGGGGATTAAACTTTCCTTCCCCTCCTTTTCTCCTTGCTCGCTCCCCATCCTCTCGCACTGCATCTCCGTGGCCTGGATGAAGTCGGCTGCCTTCCGGAGAGCTTCGCGAGGGTGGTCACTTTTGCTCGGCGAGGGAAAATTTGAATCTTCCGCTCCCGAGTCCGTTTAAGGAGGTGTAGGCAACTCCGTCTTGAAGGTCGGGGATGAGGACGGCTTCCCGTGGAACCGCCGCACGTAATCCTTAAGAGTTTCATTTCTCCCTTGCTTGATCTTGGAGAGGTGGATGCTAGTCCTCTTTTGTTTGCAACCGGCGATGAATTGCGCCACAACCTTCTCACAGAGTTCTTCGAAGGAAGAGATGCTTCCTTGAGGGAGATCGTTGAACCATTTCTGCGTGACCCCCTTCGAGTGTGGCGGGGAAGAATCGGCAGTAGGTTGCATCATCTCCGTCCCGCACATACATGTGAGACTTGTAGCATGCCAGGTGGTCCTCGGGATCGGTAGTGCCGTCGTACGGTTCGACACTCGGGACCTTTACTTTCTTCATCCTAGGCGCATTCATGATTTTCTTCGAGAAGGGAGTGTTGAAAGTATGCTCGGGTCGGCCTTGAGTCGGAGCCGAAATGGGGACGGCGCGGGGTTGATGACGCGGAACCTCCACCAGGGAAGGACTCTTCCTTATCTCGGATCGGGGTGGAGTGCGCCTGGTCCTCTCCGACTTCTCGGGACCTCTCATAGCCGATTGTCCCGGGTGCCCCTCCCTCGAGTGCTCGCGCTCTCGAACGACGAATCGTCCTTGGTCGTGTTTGTGAGCGTCATAGGCTCGTTGGGATTCACCACCATGAGTAGCCGATCGCCCGTGGCTGGCCGTCCTTCTACTCCCCGGGGTTTGGCCCTCGCTCTCGGTGCTTGGAGCATTGCCTTCAAACCAAGCGGAGCGCTCGCTGTGGGTGGCGTAGGGGTTGAAGCCGTATGGGATGTTGCGACATTTTCATTGGCTCTATGAAGAGCTCTCTTGGCTTCGATGATCCCCCTAGCCTCTCCCTCCTCATAGTGCCTCGTGGGCGGGCGTTAGGTTGTTCGAGAATAAATGTCGTCGGGGCCTCGGTGGGTCGTGGCTGGAGCCACGTGGGAAGGCATCCCACCCGAGAAGTGGCCAACAGCCGACCTCCCTGGGGGTTGCGCCATACCCAGGAGTTGGGGTATAATAGAAGGGCATGATTGGCATGCGCTATTCCATAGTGGCTCGTACTTGTTCTTGCACTTGTTGTGCAACAGTCGTTTTAAGGGTCTCGATTAGGTTCCGGAGAGCCCCTAGGGTGACGTACCCCTCCGGCTGGGTGTGGTGGTTGCCGGCAGTTCGGTGAGACGATTCTGCGTCTTCGGCTTGAGGAGCGTCGCGGGATTGGCTCCCGTAGGCATTGAGCGATTAGGGTGTGGGACTCGGTGGGTTGTTCGTGTCACGAGTCATCTTGGATTGAGATCGAGTGCCACTGGCGACCATATACTACCTTCCTCCCTACGAGACGGCGCCAAATCGTTTCCGGAGAAATCCGAGTTGATGAGGTGGATGATGATTCGGAGAGAGGAAGGATTTACTCGCTCCTGTTCCGAGGACGTGGCACGAGCGATCCGAGCCGAGTGATGACTCGCTCGAACTCGCAAAAGGCGAAGCCCGGGTGGTGGATCCCGGGAACGCCCTCCGACGCTTAAGTTAGTATCCGATTTGATTGAAAGGATCGAGAAGATCCTCCTCGATATGCGTGAGGGGATTCCTTGGGAGACGAGAAGATTTCCAAAGATGGAAGTTCTCGGGGATGAATGTGTGCCGATGAACACCGATGAACGTTATGAATGAGAATTGAGAGCTTAGAAGCTTGAGTGATTATCTTCAAATGAGATGTCTTGTCAAATGAGCATAAAAGCATGCCTTAGGATTGAGGAAAGATGGGTATTTATAGGAGATTTTAAAGGGGTAAAATGGTACTTTTAACATGGTTTAAGGAAACCCTAGCCCTAGTGGGCTTTGGGGCTTTCACCTGGCCCGTTAAGGGTTATCTTGGGCCGATTCCTCCCTTATCCAACCGATTAGGCCCGGTCGGCCGGTGACGTGTCGGGTGAGCTGGAAGCTGTGCGGGAAATACCCGAATCACAACCAAACATATCCCCGCAAAGACCAGCGAAGAGGGGCTGATTTTGTCTCACAATATATATCAATTCATTAAATTCATTCGTCTATTTGTTTAACTTATTTTTCTCTAACGAATAGGATGGAATATATGGTAATCAGTCTGAAACTAAATTAAATTTAAAATTTGAGATAAAAATTATCTAATCAGAATTTTTTTTAAAAAAGTCGTATTTAAATTTAACTTCAAAAAATTTAATAAAGTCAAATCAAACCAGGTTTAGATTGAATGTTCTGCCCAATCCAATTACCCCTGACTAGTACAAAATTTTTGTTTCGCAGCGGCGTCGCACCTAACTTGCTCACAACTCTCGCCTTCCTAGCGATGGAGACTCGCAAGTCATACCCGTCACAATTTGACATTTGACACTTGACACCCATCACCACCCATTATGGCTACTGTTTCAATAAGTAGGAAAAGATAAGCTTCAAAATTTTAAAAATCACGTAAAAACTGAAAAAAATTATATAATTAAATCAAGTTAAAATAATCAAAACCAATACCTAGAAATTTCGATTGAACATTGATATGATGAACATTTCTACTGCAAGTAAACTTCACTAACGCTCATATTTATCGGTACATTTTAAATAAGAAATCAAAATATGTATATGAATGAAAGTCATAATTAGGACGTGAAAATACCTTTAATAAAATTCAAATTATATCTTAGTAATTATAAAATTATAAGCCGAATTCTGTAAACCAATTTGAATAGATTGAATCTTTGAATAAATCTGATGGATGGATAGAAGGAATACTAAAGACAGCTAAACAAATGAAGATACAATCCTCTGAAATGGCATTTTCAAAACACCTATGATTTTCATTATTAGAGAGAGACAGAGAGATCTGCAAGTTACATAATCATGTGCTGAAAGGAAGCGATCTACCAACCCGGATTTGTAGTTTAGTGACATAATCACAGTACTTATTGATCTTAAATATTGGCAATATTATAATTATGAAGAAAAGGTGACATCAAATTGCTGAAAAAGATCTCGTCACCACTCCTTTGTATACTTGTGTGTAGCCTCTAGTCACTGTTGGTCACCACTAAATTATTATTTTATTTTAAATACAAACAATTCTTATATTAAGATTCAGGATTTCTGTCATTAATCTAAACTGTACACAAATGCATCATCAACTATTACAATGCGTATTATTTATTAGTGTTCGAGAAGTTCCAAATAGTTTTTTCAATCAAAAAATTTCATGACTTTTTATTTTCTTTGTATAATTTCATTAAAAATTAATTGGTTGATTTTATTGAATGATATACATGTAACTAATTTTTTATTATATATTCTTTAATTTTGTCTCACGTCTAAAAAAATTCTAATTTTGTTAATTTATTCTATATTTTTTAATATTTGTCAACATTTAACTTACTATTTAAATTATTTGAAATATTGTATATCATAAAAAAGATAGACATTTTTTATTCAAACTGATTGCATGAGAGCAGTTACTCGGATGACAATGAGTAATTTATAACTCATGAGTTTTGTAAGTGATTCGGATATTGCCTAATCCGTGCCTAATCGGTCGGACAATGGAGGCATCAATCCAAACCTCCTCTCAACGGGTCAGTAAAGCCCAAAACCCATTAAGGTTAGGATTTCCTCCTAAATTATAGTAAATTACTATCTTACCCCCATTAAAATCCTCTATAAATACTCATCAACCTCCAACCTCATAAATATGCTCACAAGTTCACATTATCCATTCCACACACTTTCCTCTCTTGAAAAGTCCCATAAATCCAAAAAGTCTTACTTTGGTAAACAAATCCCAAGAAATTCCCCTACGCACATATCGAGGAAGATTTTCTCAATCCCCTCATTCAGTTCATCACTAACTTAAGCATTGGAGGGGCGTTCCTCGGGATCCACCCCTGTGGCTTCGCCTTTTGCGGGTTTCGCAGCAGCCCACGTGGAATCCCTCCGATCACGCCATGCCCTTACGACCGGAGTAGTAAATCCTTTCTCCCTCCGAATCATCATCCACATCATCACACCGTTTTCCTTCGGAAACATTTTGGCGCCGTCTCGTGGGGAGAGAGGTAGCTTATGGTTGCTAGCGGTACCCGATCACGATCAAGGATTTCACGTGACGCAACCGATCCACCTGTCCCTTATCCTTATCATTCCATGCCTATGGGGGCTAATCCCATGACTACCATCAAGTCGACGACGTGGAGTCATCCCAGCGCTCCACGAGCAACCGCCAATCTCGGCCGAAGGCTACATCACCTTAGGGGCTCTTCAAAACTTGATTGAGACCCTTAAGACTACGGTTGCACAACAAGTGTAGGAGTAAGTGCGAGCCACCATGGAGCAGCACTTGCCCCTCATGCCTTTTAATATGCCCCAAATCCTGGGTATAGCACAACCCCCGGGAAGGTAAGCCCGTTGGCCACTTCCCATGAGGGATGCCTTCGCATGCAGCCCCAACACAACCAACCGAGGCTCAAACTGCGCTCCCTCCTAAGCAACCAAGTGCCCCCAATGAGCCACCACGAAGAAGGAAATGCTAAGGGGATTATCGAGGCCAAGAGAGCTCTTCATAAAGCCAAAGAGAAGATTGCCAAATCACACACAACTTCGACCCCTACGCCACCCGCAGCAGGCGCTTTGCCTGGTTTGAGGGTCATGGCGATTACCTTACACCGAACATAGGGCAAGGGCCTCAAGGAAGTAAGATGACGGTCGGTCCCGCACGATCGGCTACGCAGGCCGCAATTCTCGACAAGCCCACAATGCTCCAAGGCGCGAGCAAGAGCGGACTCGTCGTTCGGGAGCGCGAGCGATCAAGGGAAGGCGTCATGAGCAATCAACTCGAAGAATCCGAAGAAGTCGGAGAGGGTTAGGCGCATACCCCTCGATCCGAGAGGAGGAAGAGCCCTTCCTTACCGGAAGTCCCATGACATCGAGCTCGCACTGTTCCCATCTCTCGGCTCGATTCACGACCAACTCGGACCACCTTTACCACACCATTTTCGAAGAAGATTATAAATGCTCCCCTATTGAAGAAGATAAAGGTTCCAAACATTGACCGATACAATGGCACAACCGATCTTGAAGATCACCTAGCATACTATAAGTCCCATATGTGCGTGTAGGACGGGGATAATGCAACCTATCGCCAATTTTTCCTCGCCACAAAGAAGGGAGTCACACGTAAATGGTTCAACAATCTTCCTCAGGGAATCATCTCCTCATTGAAGGAGTTGTGTGAGAAGTTTGTCGCACAATTTATTACGAGTTACAAGCGTAAGAAAACTAGCATCCACCTCTCAAAGATTAAGCAGGAGAGGAACAAGACCCTCAAGGATTATGCCCGGAGGTTCCACTGGGAGGCTATCCTCATCTTCGATCTTCAAGATGAAGTTACCTACACCTCCTTCCTAAATGGATTCGAAGCGGAAGATTCAAATTTTCCCTTGCTGAGCAAATGGTGTCCACTTTGGTAGAAGCACTCCAAAAGGCGGCCGATTTTATTAAGACCACAGAGATATGCGAAGAGGAAGGAGATGAGGGCAAGAGAAAAGGAGGAGACGGAAAATTTAATCCTCGAAATGAAGAAAAGTCTTGGGGGAATGAAGTGGACCACCGCTTCAACACTCGACCCTTAAAGTATTCTCGATGGAAATCAAGGGACATCCCATGCTTAAGAAACCACCTCCCGTGTCCACTCGTGCCAAAGCGCGAACTTCAAACAAGTATTGCAAATTTCATGAATAGACTAGGTATGATACTCGCTAAGCGTCGTGATCTCGAAGAAAGTCCTTGAGGAATTGGCGGACAATGGTCAAATCCATCGTTTCCTTAAGGGAAGTGCCCGCGGAGATAAGTACTATGATGATGATGATGATACTACAAAGATTGTGGCCACCATCGCTAGGGGCTTTGCAGTTGACATGACCCCCTCTTCCGGAAGGCTCATCTCGAGAGCACTCAACGAGTCCCGATCATTGGTTAGCCTCCACCGGTGAAAGTGCCCGCAGTGACCTTCGGAGAACAAGATTTGACAGCATGGCCACCCCACATAAGGATCCTTTGGCCATCGCATTGAAGATCTTGGACGCCCTAGTCTGCAGGATCCTTGTTGACACGGGGAGCTCGGTAGACATCATCACCATGGAATGCCCGAATCGGCTAAAGTATACCCCTCGGAATCTCATTCCCTTCGTCAATCCTCGTCATTAGATTTGGGGGCAAACGGTACACCCCATAGGCATGATTCGCCTACCAGTCAGGATCGGAGATAAGGCCAGGGGCCGAAACATCGAGGTCAATTTTTGGTGGTCGACGTGCCTTCCGCCTACAATGTCATCATTGGACATCCCACCCTCAACCAGATCAAAGCGGTCATCGCGCCACACCTTCTCTTCATGAAGTATGAGCTTGATGATGGATCCGTAGGTGAGAATTACGGAGACCAAAAACCGCACGTGAATGCTATGTCATAAGCCTTCGACCTTTGATAGAGAAGCGTAAAGAGGGGGAAGACTCATGATGATCCCAAGGGTAAGAGGCCAAAGGTGGAGCCCCAACCAAAGTCTCCAAGACTATGATAGTGTGCTTCACCACCACGGAAGATCATAGCGAGGTCCGGCTTACGCTTTCCCAAAGACATCAAACTCATGAGATGATGGTGCTTATGTAAATAGCTCGAGCTCATTGATCGGCGTGGGGGCCTTTCTTTAAAGACCCACCTAGCCCAAGTCCCAAAAATTTTGTAAAGGAATCTCCCACGATTGATGCGGCTCAACAGGGCACACATTCCTCCCTTCCGTACGGACTTCGATCTTTTATATTAACACAATGAGCAAGCGTTTTAGATATTTATATCTCGCACTTTACCTTCACCGAGTTGGGGAAAGAATAGGGGCTAATATGATCCCCTAGAGCAACCAAACTCTCAATCTCTTTCGTTGTATATTTTTACCTTTGTCGAAGATGAGGGCAAGAGTAGGGGCTAATAAGATCCCCTAGGGCAACTAAGCCCTCGCCTTTCTTTCATTGTGTGTTTTTACTTGTGCCAATTTTAGGGGGAAGACTAGGGGCTAATACGACCTCCTAAGATAGCTAAATCGCAAAACTCAAAGAAGACCCAATCATGATCAAGGGTGATCATGTACCCTAAGCGACAAGAAAGCAAAAATCAGCATCAATAAAAAGAAACAAAGAGGCAAGTAAGCATCCAACGAGCATCAAGCGAGATCCAAGCATGAGATAAGTAAAATCGGCTATGGTCTTCGGATGCATACACCTGTTAAAAGAAGGCCTCTTGAACGAAAAACTATTGAGCGTACGCGACTTGTTAAGCAAAGATCCCATAAGATCATAGAAGATCCCTAAGAGACATCACTCAAGCTCTCAGTCACCAAGAAAAAACACAAGGTTAATGCCCTTGAAGAGCACTTTTGTTCCGCAAGAAATTGCCCCAACACTATAAGGTCCGATCTACGATTTCTTATCTCCGAACTCCAACGAAGGTCAGTTGGGTGCCCACATTTTCTCAAAAATGAAAGGAGTGATGGTTCACAAATCAAAGACGAAGAGGATGTTCTGGCCGTCAAGACGCACAGATCATTATTATAGCCCAATGCTAAACGTTGCTTTTTGACATCAAGCTTGGGGAAAACGAGAAGTCGACAAAGACCTCCAACGTAAAATTTCGACTTAGGCACAATAAGAGGCACCCTGTGAAGGCCCATATTAAGGAGCCGACGTGTTCTAGCCTCACGAGGAGTTTATACAAGCTTACCCAAAAGGGGTTCGATTTTTCTCAATCAAAGAATGACCAATGTGTTTCGACTTAAGAAGTTGGGGTCGTCGCATTTTCACTCCAAAAATGAGTTGATATTTTGTATCCAAAGGAGCCTACAATTTATTCATCTTAAAATCGAAGTCGGTATCTTCTCCATCCCCTTCAATATTATCTCTTTGTGCATAAAATTGGTTGGGAATGTTTCCCAAAAATTATGCCAATACAATTTATTAAAGAAAAAATTGGGGAGTTAGGGGGCTGGGAGTGGGAGTTGGGGTAGGGTCGGGGTCGGGAGGGGAAGGGTTCCTAGGCGAGAGGGGAGTCGAGTCCTGGGCGAGAGGGGGAGTCGGGTCAGGTCGGGGTTGGGGTCGGGAGGGGAATCGGGTCCCAATCGAGAGAGGGAGAGTGGGGGTAGGACTCAGGACCCGGGGTCGGGTAGGGCTCCAGGTCCGGGGCTGGACGAGTGGGGAGCGCGGGAAGTAAGGTCGGGACCCCGGGTCGGTTAGAGCTCCGAGTCCGGGGCTAGGCAAGTGGATGAGCGCGGGGATAGGTGTAACACCCCAAAACCCACTCTACGAGTATTACATCGCCGAGTTCCTCACAAGGAACTCCCAAGGCTCATTTAGGTGTCGACTTCCAAATTCCAACTTAAGGTAATAAAGGTAATTTTCTAAAAGAGTTCGAAAATTTTCTAAAAATTTCGGCAGAGTCCCATTTGTAATATGGATTATCCCCTAGGCTTAAAGCTTTAAAATCCTGCATAAAAATCATAATATAACTCGACGAGCCACACGCTCGGAGTATACAATTCAACAGACCACACGCCGGAGTCTAACCAATCATGCGTTAAAAATTAAAACAATCTAAATGGTTCATTATACATCCGGTACAAACTATATGAACTAAATTACAAACTACAATACTTCAAAACATGGAATGCACGTCGGCAACTTGAGTCACTTCAGCAAACAACGAGTTAGCAAATGGCATGCAGGAGTCCGGAATACGCTAAGGTATGAGACACCTTCGAGAGTGTACCTGCAACACTCGGGAGGGGAAAAGGGGAAATTTGTGGGGGTGAGCAAACCACGAGCTCACCGGAAAGTCTTAAACTCTTAAAGTGGAAATTCTTTACGTATACTACCCATAATAGTGAAATTGGAGAAAGTATAATAACGAAATACAAATCTAAAAACTTTTCAATGAAATCCCTTGAAATCATTTGCCACATATAGATCACAACACTCTAATAATTTAAAGGCACGATTTGCAATTATTAAGAACTCTTTTGGAACTGAATCATCTTTAAACAAGGTGGTGCAACCACCTACGCTTTCTTTCAAATACTTTCAATCGAAACTGAATCATTTCTACTAAATCACTTCTCATGAATCACTTTCAATGAATCTCTTTTGGTTAATCACTTCCCAAGTTGTGGACTTGAACTAGCACTTTGTAATTTCTCATAGTTTCTCTGATTTCTCCGGGGTGCGACCCCGAATAAAAGGTTCCTGGACCTATCTAGGAAGATTCCTCATCCTCGCTACACTAGGACCCTAGCTAGCCGCCCCTAGCTAGAATCCTTCATTGTGCTAAATGATCTAGGCAAATTCGATCCAAACAATTTCTTCAATACATTCACTCATCAAGCTTGTTTCAAACAACATTCTCAAATCAATTTCACTTCTTAGAAATACGTTTTCACGTTTTAAAAGCATATATCACGGAAATCACATTCAAGTATCATTCTCGTAAAACATAGAACTTCTTTTAAAACTGAATTTTGAACAACATTTGAATCAGGTTGCTTTACAAGTCAAGCATCTCCATTGTAAGGTTCAACATCTAAAGCCACCATATTTAATCAAGTGTTCACTTAAGTATCTAACATCTACTCATATTCACCCATACTAACTAAATCAAGCTTGGATCGTATCCCGAGAACCGTGTCGTGATGCACGGCGCCACCATAAACGACATCATATGGACTCCGCTTCCTTCGATGTTGCAGCTGAACTCGAAGTAAAATGTAGCGTTTGGGGGAAAAACCCATGAAACGCGGAGCCGACCTTAGATGACGACGTTTTGTGAAAGTGAGCTCCGCATCTCGGTTAGACGCTTGGAGAAAAACGCAGCGTCTTGGCGATGTTTGCCATGAAATGCGGCTCCGGTCAATGCGATGTCATGCGGACCAGTTTGTCTTCGTGTCTCGGTTAGGCGTTGATGGTGAAACACGGTGTTTTGAGTGCAATAGTGCAATAGTGCTATGTTGTCCCTCAATATGCGCATACCCAAACCGATCGGTAAGTCCGGTAGATAATGGCCAAATATATATGGGTGTGATCACAAGTTTGATCACACTGGTATGATTGATATGGGTGGGCCACATAATTAGGTTACAAATACTATTTGAAATGGTTTATTTCATTTAGCAAACCATTTGATATTGTTATGTATAAACATATGGATTTTCGTACGGTACAAGCAATAAACGTTCCATAAATCACATAAATATTCTTTCGATCCCTTCTAGAGTTGCTCGACTCGGATGAACGACGTGGATGCCTTAACAAAATAAAGTGTCTTGAAGACTCGGACTCGACTCTAGATTACTCTCGTACTACATAAAGACTCGGTATAAACCTCATCCCTCCTAAGTTTTGATTACAAGTCATTCCGAGTGTCATAGAAATTCTTGTACAAGTTTTCATTCATTTCGATCGACTCGGAAAATACATTCTTATTTATCTTCTTACATTGATATTTCGAGCCACTCGGACATCACTCAAATTTATCGCATGTTCAAATAATCTCTCTAACACTTTTTATCCGAGTTCGACTACATATTTCAGCGTAAAGTGAATTACAATGTTAATTCCTCTTTCTAAGTCGGTTTGTATGTTTGAGAATTATTTGTCCTTATCAAGTCCTTATACTCGATGTATTCACTTTTATAACGTCATTTCTTTTAGGATCGACTCGATGGAATTTGAGTATAATTAGTATTAGACTCGGAAAATTCCAATCTTCTCGGCCTAAGATAATTATGCACTTAATTGTCTTAATTAAATTATTATTCGTGCCTAATCTTGGACCAAAGTATAATACTTTGATAACCAAAGTGGTTTACTTTTGTAGGTTATCCAAATGAGGCTATCTCATTTTTAAATTACAAAAGTAACCAGCTTGAGTTGTCAATCACCAGCAGACAAGGCTTATCTACTTCGAACAAGGGTCGACGCTGTGTCGTGGTTGTCTATTTCAAAACCGGAAAACTTCTACACTAAGCTCAACGGTGGTTTTCACCTTACTTTTCGGACATCACCAGTTGATCGGAGCACCTTTAGGAGCCAAGAGCCATTGCACAACGTTCACATTCCAACGGATATTTTTGAGCGACGCAGAAGAGCCATTACAACGGCCAAAGAAGACTTCGTTCGAAACTAGACACAACAGCTAATCTGCTTGGTCATCTATAAATAGAAGCCACATCACATGACTTGAAGATTGTTGGAATTATTTGTTGAAACACATTATTTAAGATAAAGTCATTGTGTTCATATTCAATCTTCTATTTACAACTTCCGACTCGTAATTCATGCTTTACGAGTTGTAAAGTCTTATAATCGATCACATACACTTCTTACTTTCGAGTAAGGTCCCTTGACTGAACTCTAAGGGTTAACTCAGCTCAGTTGTCCCTATCCGTAAAGGTTACCTCGGTTAGGAAGTACTTGATCAAATAAGGGAACTTCGAGTCTAGGAAAACTCGTAAGAAATTGTCTAAGGGAGCAATTCGGCCGAAGTCGAGTCCGTTGTATTTTGAGGATTCAAAAATAGTGGATTTGACTTTGTACTTGGATTAGCAATGTCCGTGGTTTTATGCCCCAGGAGGGTTTCCACGTATCTCGAGTGTATACTTTTTGAGTCCAATTTAGACTCATATTATGTTGTTCATACTTTTCAAGCTTAAAGTTTCTAAGTTTGTTAAAATTTCCTCATCACCCTTTTCACCTCCTCTAGGGTGACTAAGACTCTTCAAGAGTAAACCTTTAATTAGTATCGAGCCTAGCCTTTCAAAAAAAGATCTAACAATGAAGGTTTGCTCTTGGAGAGTCTTAGTCACCCTCGAGGAGGGAGGTGTGAATAAAGTGATGAGGAAATTTTAACAAACTTAGAAGTTTTTAAGCTTGAAAAGAATGAACAAGACAATATGAGTCTAGATTGAACTCAAAAAGTGTAAACTCATAGATACGTGGAAACCTTCCTGAGGCAGAAAACCACGGACAATGCTAGTCCAAGCACTAAGTCAAATCCGCTATTTTGAATCCACAAAATACAATTCCTTACAGAGTTTTTCTAGACTCAAAAATTACCTTATCCGATCTAGTACTTCCTAACTAAGGTAACCTTTACAGATAGGGATAATCGAGCTGAGTTAACCCTTACAACTCAGTCAAGGGACCTTACTTACAAAGTAAGAAGAGTATGTAACCGATTACAAGATTTTACAATTCAAAAAGTATGAATTACAAGTTGGGAGTTGTAAATAGAAGATTGAATATGAAAACAATGACTTTTGCTTAAGTAATGTGTTTGAACAATAATTCCAAGCAATCTTCAAGTCTTGGGAGGTGGCTTCTATTTATAGATGACCAAGTAGATCAGCCGTTGTGATGATTTCCGAATAGAAGTCCTTCTTGATCGTTGTAACGGTTCTTCCGAGTCATTAAAAAGATCCGTTGGAATGTGAACGTTGCGCAATGGCTCTTGGCTCCTAAAGATGCTCCGATCAGCTGGTGATGTCTGCAAAGTAAGGTGTAAACCACTATAGAGCTTAACGTTGAAGTTTTCCAGCTTTGGAAACAGCCAACCTTAACACAGCGTTTGAGCCTTGTTCGAAGTAGAAAAGCCTTGTCTGCTGGTGATTGACAACTCAAACCGGTTACTTTTGTAATTAAAAAATGAGATAACCTCGGTTGGATAACCTACAAAAGTAAATCATTTTGGTTTACAAAGTATAAAATACTTTGGTCCAAGATTAGGAATAGATAATAATTTAATTAAGACACTTAAGTGTATAATTATCTTAGGCCTAGAAGAGTGGAATTTTTCTAGTCTAATATTTATTATACTCAAATTCCATTAGAGTCGATCCTAAGAGAGATCAAGTTATAAGAGTGAAAACATCATATTATAAGAACTTGATCTGGACAAATAATTCTCAAACAAACATACTAACTTAGAAATATTAATTAACACTCGTAATTCAGTTTTTCTTTGAAATACGCAGTTAGAACGCAGATAGAAAGTGTTAAAGATATTATTTGAATATGCGATAAATCTGAGTGGTGTTTGAGTGACTCGGAAACATCAATGTGAGATGATAAACAAGAATGTATTTTCCGAATCGGTTACAAACGAATGAAAACTTATACATGAGTTTCTATAGCACTTAGAATGACTTGTAATCAAAACTTAGGAGGGATGAGGTTTGTACTTGAGTTTTTATGTAGTACTCATAAAGATCTAGATTCGTAGTCCGAGTCTTTAAACAATCTAAAGGTCTAAAGATCAGATGGCTCGGAACATCGGAGAGTTCGATGAAGGAAGATCTTCCACTAGACCTCCAAACTTCAAAGGATCAAACTTCGTGCACTCTGGAAGAAGCTAATGGAATGCTTTCTGCTGGACAACGATGAAGATGTTTGGAACATCATCCAAGAAGGCAATTACATTCTAATGAAGATAGAAGGTACAAGATATGTGCCTAAAGAGAAGTTCGAGTACACTAATGAGGAGTCGAAAAGTTCAAAAAGAACTTCAAAGCAATAAACATTCCGATGTGTGCTATCGACTCGTAAGAGTCCAACAGAGTGTTAGCATGTGACACAGCCTAAAGATGTATGAGACACTCTTGTCAACACATATGAAGGAACAAGCCAAGTGAAGTAGGCGAAGATAAGTCAATATCGTCATAAATATGAGCTGTTCAAGATGGAGCCGAAGAAAACATCACTCGGATGTTTATACGCTTCACCGAGATTACAAACAATCTCAAATATCCGGGTAGAAAGATTTTCAACGAAGAAATGTGTAGAAAAATTCTAAGAAGTCTACCAAAGAGAAGATAGGGTCCCAAGGTGACAGCCATCAAGGAAGCTCGGAACCTCTCTCAATTAAAGCCATAAGAACTGATTGGGAAGCTACTTACCCATGAAATTCACCTGGAAGAAGAGGATGTCGAGGTCAACACCAAAAAGAACATTGCGACTGAAAGCCTCGTAAAGCGAGGGGAAAGTATGAGTTCCTCGGACTCACAAGAAGACCCTATGACTCTTATTGCCAGTGGCTTTAAAAGAATGATGAAGCACAAGAAATAGGAGTAGAGACCAAAGGAAGAGTTCTACAAGAAAGATAAGAAGGACAAAAAGGTAAATACTCCTCCCCTTCCAAGTTATCGTAAACTAAGAACTCGGCTATTTTGAATGTGGCAGCAAAGATCACATAGTCAAAGACTATCCAAGGAGAAAAAGAGATAGAAAGAAGAAGAAGACTATGATAACCACATGGAGTGATGAAAACTCATCGATGGTAAGTTGTATTTGATACGTATTTTTAATAGTTATTTAGTTTATATTATATAGTTTATTTTATCGAAATTATTCTATTTTGTTTATTTTTAGGTAATTGTCAAATAAAGCGAAAAAGAGAAGAGAAGACGTTAAAAGCGGATTTTTAGCTACCGACAAGGGTTCAAGAAAAGACATGAAGTCGGTCCATAAGAATAATGTGTCATAAAATATTTATTTTATGACATTATATTTTATGAAGTCTTAATTTAAAGAGGAGGGTGGAGATAATTATACTTCTAAACCTACTAGGACTCCTCCTTAGAGTTGGATGAGAAGAAAGAGGAACCAAGCCAATATCCCTCACGAGTTATTTAATCCCCATGCATCTCTCGCTGCCCATGACGAGCGCCGGCCATCACGGTTCTCGTCCTCCCTTATCTCAAGCTAGACCACCTCTCGCTGCCCTTCGCTTCTCATCAACATTTCTCGTTGCCCCTCCTTCGCTGCTCGCCATCATCACTCGAAGGTTTGCTCTTGGAGAGTCTCAGTCACCCTAGAGGGGGTGAATAGGGTGATGAGGAAATTTAAAACAATAGATAGAGGATTAAAGTTTAAAACAAACTTTGAATTTGTCTCGAGTCTAGATTGCGCTCGAAACTTGTGAACTCGTAATTACATGGAAACCCTCCTGGGGCAGAAAACCACGGCCAGTGCTAATCCAAGCACCAAGTCAAATCCACGATTTTGAATCCACAAAATACAGTGGATCGACTCAACCGAATTGCTCCCTTAGACAATTCTTTACAAAGTTTTCCTTGACTCGAAGTTCCCTTATCTCGATCTAGTACTTCCTAACCGAGATAACCTTAACGAGTTAGGGACAAGTGAACTGAGTTAACCCTTACAGCTTAGTCAAGGGACCTTACTCGGAAAGTAAGAAAAAAGTTTTGTGACTGATTACAAGACTTTACAACTCGGAAAAGTTTTAAGTACGGACTTGGAGTTGTAAGATGAAGATTGAGTGAGTGTTATACAAAGAGATATGATTTGAGCAATAATTTTAGCAAGCTTCACGTCTTGTAAAGTGGCTTCTATTTATAGATGACCAAACAGATTAGCCGTTGTGACTATCTTCCGAATAAAAGTCCTCTCAGTAACAGCTTGTAACGGTTTTTCGAGCCACCCGTAAAAGATCCGTTGAGATGTGAACGTTATGCAACGACTCTTGACTCCTTAGGATGTCCCAATCCACTCGGCGGTGTCCGAAAAGTAAGGTGGAAACCACCATTGAGCTTAGCGTTGAATATTTCCAGTTTTGGAAACGGACAACCCCGACACGTTGTTCGGGCCTTGGTCGAAGTAGAAAAAGCCTTCTCTATCGGTGATTGGATATCTTGAAGCCGGTTAATTTTGTAATTCAAAAGTGGGATAACCTCGTTTAGATAACCTACAAAAGTAAATCAATTTTGGTTCTCAAATTATAAAATACTTTGGTCCAAGATTAGACATAGATAATAATTTAATTAAGATAATTAAGTGCATAATTATCTCGAGTCGGAGAATAATGGAATTTTCTGAATCTAATATTCATTATACTCAAATTCCATCCGAGTTAGTCTAAAGAAAGATCAAGTTAGGTAGAGAATATCGAGTATGAGTACTTGATCTAGACAAATATAGTTCAAACAAACCATGCCGACTTAGAGAGTTGAACTAACGTCGTAATTCACTTAAACTTAGAATATGAAGTCAAACCCGAGTTTAAAAGTGTTAGTGAGATTGTTTGAACAAGCGATAAGTCCGAGTGTTGCCTAAGTGACTCGGTTAATGAAGAGCAAGAGTATGCTTTATGAGTTAGTCGAAATAAATGAAAACATATACAATAGTATCTCGTAACACTTAGAAAAGTTTCTATACCACTCGTAACAGCTTTCTAGAGTACTCGTAATGACGTTTAATCAAAACTTAGGATAGATGAAGTTTGTACCTGATTCTTTGGTAGTACTCATAATGATATACATGCAAAGTCCGAGTCTTCAATCTCCCCTTTTGATGAAAGACATTCCATATGCAGATAGAAACTTTGTTAGTGAAACTGTCCCGAGTTTTCATTCCTTCCCGGATAGTACATCGAGTTTACGGATAGAATAGCAGAAATAGCTAAAGTGAATCAAATTGCTAAGATTGTGTCGGAGCTACGAATGAAATATCGCATAGAAATGAAGTGATTGGAGCTTAGATTATTGCTTATATCGAGAGAAAAAATATATATAATCGAGTTTGAATATCGAGCAAGATGCACTAAGAAATTGAAACTTAGAAAGAAGTTACACTTAGACGAAAATAAGCACGACATTAGAAACTTCATTCACATAAACATAGAAAAATATATATAAATAAGGGTGAGAGAAATTCCCTAAACAAGACAACAAATTTCTAAATATTCTCCCCTTGTCTTTCAACAAAAACAAAAAGAGGAAGAATGTATCAAGTCGATACAATTATTTGTCCGGACAAAACAAAAAAAAAAAACAGTAAATAGAGAAAGAAATTTAAGATGGTGGAGTGGGAGTAGTCCGAGTCGAGGCGGGCGGTCGCCTTCGCTAATATGAGCGAGAGGATGTGGTAGATTTAGGCGGAGGCGCAGCTGGGATCTCCGGGATGGGCTCGATATCGAGTGGCCGACCCGAACGAGGTCGTCCAGAGGTTCATCCTCTCGGAACTTGATGGAGGGAGTTGCTTGCTCGAGCTCGACTCGCTGGCCGACCGACCTTTGTCGGGAGGGTCTTCCGACTCACTTAGACTCCTGTTTGAGCTTATCGGTTCGGTTGAAGGGCGGGAGCACCTTGTCCCTTAGGCTGCTTCTTTTCGGCTCCTTCTTCCTCTTTCGCTTCTTCTTCCTTTTCCTCTTCCTCCTTCTCCTCGAAGGGGCCGAAGAAGAAGATTTCGATCCATCAAAGTTAATTTTAATGTATCCTCCTAGTGGCTTATGTCAACCGACAAACCGAGTAAAAGTAATGAATGATGGTGGGTGAGAAAATAAGTATGAATTGAAAATGTGAACCAATCCGCCTACGATGTTTTGGCTCGTAAAATCGTAGCAATGGAATTATAACTTCCATTATTAAAAACAGATATCATTCCGACTTTTCCATATAATCCATAACAAATGAACTATAGATGACATATAACTTTCAACTAATGCATTTACCTTAAAAAAATAAAAAATAAAATGAAAGCCAATCTCTCACTTTTTCTTTTTTCTTTTATGGACAAAAGCCATATCATATTTCTAATCCTAATAATTAGGATTTCACTATTAAAGATTTTTGATGGGATGCCAGAATTATCATAACTTTTAGACTACTAATTAGGTAGCTTTTTTGCGGTAGAATTATTATTATGTTGTAATTAATTTAATTAAATAAATAGATTTGGTACTAGATCTGGATGTCTGTTCTGGTAGGGTATCAAAGTCTGAATAAATTAAAAATATGGTAGAAAAAATCAACCCCTCAACAGTTTAGCACACCCACTTCAGTTCCATTCCTTACTCAAGTCTCTGATTTGGTTTTGCTGAGAGAGAGAAAGAGGTCAGGAGAGGCGAAGTTAGGTACACTGTCTTCCTTATTCCGTATTCTGATTAATTAATTCTCACTCTCCATTGCGTTGATTTTTCTGTACCATAAAGGCATCAACTTCGATTGCGATTCACAATTTGGTGCGAATCTCGAACTTATTAAACAAATCCCAAATTGGGTTTTAGTTCCTCGGTTTCCATCTCTTCCTCTTCCTCCTTCTCCACCCTCATTTATTTGCAGATTTCAGTTGTTGCCTCTCTTTCTGTTTCCTTTCACATTTCTGGGAAGCTTCTCTTCTCCTCTTCTCCCCAGAAGTCCCTGTTTCTGTGATTGTTTTCCCCTCCCTCTCCCCAGCAAGTTGTGGGTTTCTGGGAAGTTCAATTTTGGGGAAGTGTGTTCAGATTCAGTTGGCTTCCAGTGCTAAATTGATCTGGGTTTTCTGAATATGAGCATAGAAGGCATTGTCTGATCTGGATTTTCCTAGATTTGGGTGTTTACAAAGATCCAATCATCTCAATCACAGAAACCCTTAGGTTTTCTTTTTGCTTTTTTTAAATTCACTTTTTTTGGTGTTGAGTGAGTGAAAGAATCTTTGTATGCTTCATTTTCATATTTTGCATGTCCATCAAGCCAAAAGTGTATTGGTTCACTAGGAAAATGCTTGCAACTAATGGAATGTTTTACCCCATTGTTGGGTTTGCAACATTGATTTTATTCATTTACATGTCATTTGGAGGTGACATGAGAGCTAGTGTGTTCAATGAGGTAAATTACAGTTTTGTGGAGAGGGTTGGCAATCAGTTTATGCTGGATGGGAGGCCCTTTTACATCAATGGTTGGAACTCGTATTGGTTAATGGACCATGCTGTTGATGGGTTCAGTAGGCCGAGGGTGAGGGCAATGTTTCAAGCTGGATCTAAGATGGGTCTCACTGTGTGTAGAACGTGGGCCTTCAATGATGGCACCTACCATGCTCTGCAGATTTCCCTGGTGAATTTGATGAGCAAACTTTTCAGGTACATTAGTTGATTTTGTTCTCAATTGATAATAAACTCATTGTTTTTGCAATCAGTGATAGTTGCTCTTGTGGTTTGCATTTTGGATTACTAACAGTCTTTATTTGCTTTGTTTGGTGGGTTTGATCTATTTCCCTCTACATTTGTACCAACATTTTTGAGCCGGATGCAATCTCTTACAGTAAGATATGTCAAAAAGCATTTGCAGTATCTGAGTCATAGTTCTTTGGTGCATTGACTAGAAAGTTGGTTTTGAGCCAATGTTGGGACGAGATGTGGGAGCTAAATAGATCATAGATGACTGGGAGTAAGAGTTCTTTCAGGTTCTGTGACAATGGGAGGAATTTGTCTCAATGGGTCAAATGGTGCAAAATGAATTTCACTCCTTTGAGCAAGGCCGAGTTTGCACTTGACCTATTTATTAAGAATTGATCATTTGTTGTCAGGGAGAAATTTAGAAGACCCAATAATTTTCCTCTCTGCTATTCCTGTCTTCCAAAGTAGGATAAAAATTTCTCCTTCATCAAGTTTTTTTGTTTCTTGTTTTCCCCCTAAGTGGAACATGTTAGATAAATCAATTGTTTGCAGCCAATGTCACTTTTCACTGACTTAAATGGACTGCAGGGATTGGATTATGTGATTGCAGAAGCAAGACGAAATGGAATCAGGTTGATCCTGAGTTTAGTTAACAATTTGCAAGCGTATGGCGGAAAAACTCAATATGTCAAATGGGCATGGAAAGAAGGCATCGGAATAAGCTCTTCTAATGATTCGTTCTTCTTTGATCCATCTATCCAGACCTATTTCAAGAATTATATCAAGGTATTATCTTTCTTTTCCTTCTTCTGTGTGGTTGAACACTTTTCCTTGAAGAAATGTGATTGTTTTTTAGGTACTTCTCCGAGATAGTTTTTAGCAAGCAATGTATCTAATCAGACTTTAAGAATCTCTCTGTAATTGGGTTTCATAGATTGCTGAAGTATGAAAATCACTGGTTTTATGAGTCGTGTCCATTATTGCTGGATGTTCATTGAAATCGTCCTGTCATATGCTAAGATGAAATTTTGTTGAGCATACTAACTCACTTTAAATCAAGTCTATATTTGCTTGAGATGTCTCTTTAATTCCTTTTACAATGATAAATATGTAGTTATGTACTGCCTACTGAATTTCTTTTCCACATAGCTTTTCTCGTCAATAGTTTTGTAATTATTGAAGATGTTTTAATTGCTAGTGGTCAGTGGCAATGGGTAAGCTGCCTATCTTGATCCCTTAAGAATTAAACTATTTGAGAGGGGATCTAATGGGGTTGTTGGTGTCACTGTTGTTGGTTTGTTCAAAGTAAACCCAAAATCAAATGAAAGTCAAACTTGAATAATCTATACTTGTGTAGCACAATTCTGTCCAAACAAGTTTTTCAGGCAGTGCTTACTAGGAAGAACACTATTAATTGTAGATTTGTTTTAAAAACAAATTCGCTGTCTGTATTAATTGTTGTCCTTTGGTTTAAAAACAAATTCACTGTCTGTATTAATTGTTCTCTTGTTTGAGACTTTTTCAGGCAGTGCTTACTAGGAAGAACACTATTACTGGAATTGAATATCGCGACGATCCCATTATCTTTGCTTGGGAGTTGATTAACGAACCGCGTTGCATGTCTGACCCCACGGGTGATACCCTCCATGTGAGTACTTTCAGGTTCCTTGACAACCATGAATCTTCCTATCAGGGTAGCTTCTTTGTTGATGTCTAGCCATGCTGTTTTCAATTAAAAATTGAGATTTCAGATTTAGGCGGTGTAGACTTAAGTAGTGCTTAGTTAAGAATTTTGTATAGAATTAATCTTTCATACTTCTGATTTTAACCATTAGTCCTTCATGAACATTCCAAGGCATAGTAAATGTACAAACACATTGACTGTTTGAGGGAAGCTAAGAGGGGTCAAGAGTTATTTTTCTTTTGTCCTGTTTTAGAGAGTTATAGCTTGAAATTTGCTGCAGGATTGGATCAAGGAAATGTCAACCTTTGTGAAAGCGATTGATGAGAAACATCTGGTCACTGTGGGCTTTGAGGGATTCTATGGTCCAAAGAATGCAAAATCATCTCTGAACCCATCTGATTGGGAAGCTATACTTGGAACTGACTTTATTCGGGACAATAATATACCTACAATTGATTTTGGCTCTTTTCACATGTACCCTGACCAATGGTGAGTTATTTACTTAGTCTGGTATAGTGATGTTGTGCAAGTATTTATACTGTAGTATAATGCTGTTTCACGATTGCTTTATTCAAACCAAGCCAGACCATTATCCCCACCAGGCACTCTTGTCTAATTCATCCAGTCAAATAGCAGTGAAATTATTTCTCTTGGACCCTATTTCCGAAAGATATTGACTCACTAATGAAAATATAAGAACATATTTCATCAATTGACTGTTGAAAAGCTCAAAATTTGCCGGATGAAGAGCTAATTAAGAGATACCTCAAGCCAAGAATGTATTCCGTTGCACTTGTGCATTTCTTTTGATTTTCTATCATGCATAACTTCATTCTGGCTTTGCATCTGCTTCAGATGGTAACGGTTCCTTGAAACAAGCTTATTATTATTTTTTATTTAAGCTTATTATTATTCTTATCTTTTATTTCATAGGCTTAAGGTGAATGACCTTGAAGACAAATTAGAATTTACTAGAAAGTGGGTGCAATCTCACATCGAGGATGGTGACAAACAACTTAAGAAGCCCATCCTACTCACAGAATTTGGGCTTTCAAGCCAGAACAAAGACTTTGATCCTTCTCACCGTGACAAACTCATAAAAGTTGTGTATGATATCATATACAAGTCTGCTAAAAGGAGCAGGTCCGGTGCTGGTTCCTTTATTTGGCAGTTCTTTGTGAAAGGAATGGAGGATTTTCACGATGATTTTGGGATGGTCCCTTGGGAAAGGAAATCCACTTTTGAGCTGATAACTAGGCAGTCTTGTAGATTGGCTTTATTGCATGGACGCTCTGACTTGAAGGGAAATTTGAAAGATTTATGTGAGCGTAAGGGGTGATCTCATTTTACATATGGATAAAATTGAGCTTTAAATTGAACTGTTGGCAAGGTTGTTGCCCTTTTGTCAAAGCTATACAAAACAAGGATATAGAAATTTCATGGATACGACTGGTGAAGCCCAGAACAAAACATCATAGTGTCTCATTTAAAGTCACTTCCGAAGATGAATCAACTGTAAGCAGCAGCATAGGACCATTTTGGAGGCGAGGCTGTTGGGATTTTTCAGTTCCCTAGAAATCTTGATGAGTGTCGATTCTTTTTGTGCAATTCCCCCCCTCCCCTTCTTTTTGAGAAAGAATGTAACATATGGTGTACTCTTCTAAGTTCTGAACAAATGTGTGTCGTCTATGTCACTGTTAAAAGCATTACATCTACGTCTCTCCAGAGTTCGGAGGAAATGGTGGTTTTGGTCACTTTAAAACTCGTGAATTCGAAGACATTTGCAGGTGAGTGAGTTGTAAATTTGGATGGGAATTTCTTTGAAGAGTGGATTGAGCATTGTGCTATAAGTTAGTTGACTCCCGATTGTGGTGCGAGTGCCCAGGCATTTGTTTCAATTTGAGATATTCAGAATCCTAGATCCACCGCTAGTTGTAACATGCTTTAGAAGCCAAAACAACTTTTAAAGTATGCAGGTGCATGGTGTTTAGAGGCATTAATTATTATGAAATTCTTTTCCACGTCGAATGCAATACAAAAGAAAATATGAATAATTGGACAAGACGAATTTATTAGTCCATAAGACAAATCAAATGGAGGTATAGAAGTGAGGTTATGATGCATGGTCGATTACTAAAATAGATGGGTGAAAATGTTGATGGGTTAAATTTGCATTTGGTGTATCTTTTACTTGCATGAGAAGACGGGTGAAGTTTGGATTTGGTGTGTATGTTATTTATGTTAGGAATTGTGTTCTCATTGTCATTATAAATGCATCAGGGTTCACGATGAATGAGTAAATGTTATAAACCTGAAAAACCCACAATGAATGAGTAAATGTTATAAACCCACAATGAATGAGTAAATGTTACAAACCCGAAAAAATACAAATCCGGATCGAAAACTTAATTAGATATATAATATATACCAAAAATCTAAATTTTTATTTAAAAAATACTTAGAAAAAGATATTTCCTAGTGTTAATATTTAAAATAGAAAAAATACTTAGAAAAAAAGGTATTTCCTAGTGTTAATATTTAAAAGAGAAATTTCTATGTAAATAAACCTTATCATAGTTTTCCTAAACTTTGTTGCTCTCTTTCTCATATTTTCTCTCACCTAATCTCTCTAATCGAAATCAAGGTTATAATTCCAACAATTTAAAAGATACACATCACATATAGAACTCTCTCTCACAACTAATGAACTATAAGACAATATGAATCGATGCCATCTCACGAGAATTTATTCACCTTTCTTATATAAAAGAATAGACAAACAAAGTTTCTTATGAATCAAATCAGCCCGGTCTAGTCTAAGATGTAAACGGTTGAGTATGTTTTTGGACCAATTGTCTTTTGTCCGGTCTTCGATACATGAATTTTGAAGTTTTAGGTTTCGCTTTGGTTTGGGTTCGACCTAATGAACACTAACCACTAAAATAAGTCAGTTGACTAATTGACCAAAATATTTCATTGAATAACCAAAGTAGTGTCCAAATGTAATCTAATTTTAAGAGTTCTTAAAAATATAAAGAAAAAAATGTTAACCAAAATTGACGAAAGGTTAACCGGTTTGATTTTGATCCAAGGATAGTTTTACAGATTACTATTTTCCTTCCAACTAAACAATGGAAAATATGAGTTAAAAATTATTTTCGGTGAAAAAATATTTTTCATAGAAATCGAACTTTCAAAGGAATCATTTTCCATCCAACCAAACACACCCTTAAAATTAATTAACTTGAGCTTTTAATTACATTGATTAAATTCTATTGCATTTGAGAAATTGATAATTGTCCAAGTTTTTCTACTGTATTCCGATCACAACCCTAATCTTCTATATGCTTTTTATTTTTTATTATTTTCTAAACTGTTAAAATTATCATTGAGTCTACAACTAATAATAACTAGTCCTTGTTCACTAAAAGATTTTCTAATGTTCTCTAAAAATTATTACTCCGTCCATTTCAAAATACATGTCACTTTAATTAACTTTTCTCGTTTCATAATAATTATCACTTTACAATTTCAATGACATATTAATTACTAGTTTACCAACTTCGTCCCTTATTAATTACTTTGTTTCTCTTCTTTTTCATTGATTTTTTCAGTTCCAATAAAATATAGGGGCAACTTAGTCTTTTAACATTAAATTGTCATGAAATTTGTGTTTTCTTGGTATTTCCGTATAACCTTAAAACGATATGTATTTTGAAACGGAGAGTGTATATTAAGTTCTCTCCTTGGGCAGCCGCCTAGTAAGAGGTTTTCTTATTAATTACTTTTTTCTCTTCTTTTTTCATTTCCAATAAAATATAGGGGCAACTTAGTCTTTTAACATAAAATTGTCATAAAATTTGTGTTTTGTTGATATTTCGCATAACATTAAAACGACATATATTTTGAAACGGAGGCTGTATATTAAGTTCTCTCCTTGGGCAGCCGCCTAATGAGAGGTTTTCTTCCTGGTCTCATTTGGGGTTTACAAGTCCAAGTGACTCCTTGTCGTTTCTCTATTCGATTCTGTCATTTTTTATGGCAATTTAAGAAGAAGGTAGCAGATCAAAGATGAGTAAAAGTACGAATAATGGAAAAAAGTGGTGGTAAAGTGGGAGAATGATGACGAAGAAAAGGAACAATCGAATTTTTCTTTGTGTCGGGTGGGCAAGGTCTGGACTGTATGCAAATTTAGCTCTCCCGCTTTTATGACTACCATAGAGAAAATCTAGAACCCTAATCATGGTACTGAGATAAAAGAGATTGGTACAAATCTTTTCCTTTTCCAATTCTATCATTGGAAGGACATGAAGAGAGTGGTGGCAGGGGAACCATGGCTCTTCAATAAAAAAAACTAGTGGTGCTAAAACCACTCATTGAGGGTTCCTAACCCTCAGGAATGGCTGAATCTTTGACCGATACATCCTTCTGGGTGAGAGTTTGTGACCCCCTTTCATGGGCTGGAAGGAGAACCAAGTCAGCAGTCTCCGGAACTCCTTGGAGGTGAATATCAAGACCGATGAAATATGCAACGAAGGGTGGATAAAATCAATCTAGGTTCAAGACCCTCATGGATCTCCAAAGCCCTTTCCCTGATGAAATTATCCTAGAACGCGAGAATGGCAACCCTTTATGTCTAATAGTGAAGTACGAAAAATTGCCGAATTTCTACTATTATTGTAGGCATGTGGGTCATGTTGAGAGGGATTGTAATCAACAAGAAGAGACCAATGCAGATGAGGCATCCTTTAATTATGGGGAATGGATGAGACCATCTCCTTGGCGAGTCCAATGTCGATCAAAAGGGTATAAAGGCACGCAAAGCAACGGTAATCAAACCACTCATCTTCAAACCAAAAAAGTAGCAAAAAAGACACTGCATCAGAGATTGAGAAAGTTTCCGGAAGCCTCATGAAGGTTAAATTCAAAGACACGGTGCAGATAGAGGAGAGCAGGGAGACTTTAGAACTGGAATGAGCTGTTGAATGTGTGCCCAAAGAAACCGAAGATGTGCATGAAACTATTCACAACACCACTTTGATTGGAACTCATGGAAGGAGGAAGTGGCACCGAGTAAATAGAGAGGGGAACACAGTAAACGGTCCCAAATCGGAAACAGGAGCCTCAAATGGGAAACACTAGTTGATGCCACTGACTAGAAAAGGACGAAGCAAACCCATGATAGAGTCCCAAAACATACTTCAAACGAGGCAGAGGCTGATGATCAGCCCCACCCTCAACCATGATTATCCTTGCTTATAATTGTCATGGGCTTGGGAACCCATTGGCAGTTGGTGCCCTATGGGGCATAGTTACAGAAAAAGATCTCAATGTGGTCTTTCTTTCAGAGACAGAGTTGAATACCATTGAACCAGACAGAATCCGAGTGAGATTCCGTTGTGCAAACAAGCTATATGTTGACTGTGAGGCTGAAGGAAAGTTTAGAAGTGGTGGCTTGGCTCTCTTCTGGAAATTCCATCTCCAACTGAGTTTGAAATCTAGCTCTCTCAACCATATTAACACGGTTAATATGGGCTCGGATGGTACATCGGTTTGGAGACTGACAGGGGTTTATAGGCACCCTCATGATGAGGACAAACACAACACTTGGAGCATGTTAAAAGCATTGAACCATGACTCACTGCCTTGGCTATGCTGTGGGGACTTTAATGAAATACTCGAAAGTCATGAAAAAGCGGCGGGAATGCAAAAATGCAACACTTATTAGTGGTTTCCAAGAAGCAGTAACTCTCTGTGGATTAACTGATATGGGCTATGAGGGGCATGAGTTCACTTGGACAAATAATCGTGGTGTTCATAACAATGCCCAAGAGCGACTCAATCGTTTCCTTTGTAAGTCAAACTGGAAGGTGTTCTTCCCTTGGTTTAAAGTCTCACACTTGCCTAAGCAAAGATCTGATCACCTGCCCTTATGTTGTCATGTCGTTCACAACTGTCCTTTACAGTCGCTCAAAAAGAAGAGTAAAGGATGGCCGTGTAGATTTTCAGAAGACCTGGATGCTAAATGAGGCTTATGAACAAATACTTAGAGATGTATGGGACCAAAGTAGAAACCTCTCTGGGTACTGAAGAAATCTTTTCTGCTGCAAGAAAATAAGAGGTAGGTTGGGTATTGGTACAATGAATTTGCAGCATAAAATCTAGACAAAAAGGAGGAAATCGATCGGTTGCAAAGGGAGGACCCCTCATATGAAACTATTGGGAAAACCATGGAGCTTAACCATGATATTGACTACCTGGAAAGCCAGGAGCAGTTAATGTGGCTCTGAAGAAGCCGCCAAGCATGGATTACGGAGGGTGACCAAAACACGTCTTTTTCCACCAAAAAGCTACTATGCGCGAACGTCAGAAATCAATCCAGTACCTTTTGGATGAGAATGGGAACACGTTAGAAGAGGAGGAAGATTTCGAGAGGGTTTTCTGGAATACTTTGATGCCCTATTTGCTAACAGTAACCCCTCAAACTTGGACAAAATCCTAGACGTGATTGATCCAAAAGTTACAAATGCAATGAATATAGTACTTTTGAGGCCTTTTACGGGGAGGAGATCATCGCGACGGTGCAGCAGATGCACCCTACAAAAGCCCTTGGACTTGACGGTATGCCTGCACTCTTTTTCAATCCTTTTGGCATATTGTACGTGCTGATATAATTTGTTCAGTCCTTAACATTCTTAATAACGATGCTTGCCCAAGTAAGATCAACAAGACCTGTATTACTTTGACCCCAAAATTCAAGTCCCCAAAATCTCCTTTGGATTTTCATCCATAAGCCTTTGTAATGTTGTATACAAACTGGTGTCGAAGCCCATTGTGAACATGCTTAAATCAATCCTTTTGAACTTCATTCATGAATCCCAAAGTGCTTTTGTCCTAGGTAGCTTGATCACAAACAACGTACTTGTGGCGTTTGAACATTTCCCTTACCTCAAAAAGCGCAAGAAGATGGGGGAGGGGGTATATGGCCCTTAAACTTGACATGAGTAAAGCATAAGATAGAGTGGAATGAGTCTTCTTGCAAAAAATGCTTAAACGCATGGGTTTTGATGAATCCTGGGTAGCTCTTATTATAAGATGAGTAACCATTATTTCTTATGTGGCATTGATTAATGGGCACCCTACATATTGGTTCCTTCCTCACTGGGTTTTGCGGCTGATTCATCTTCCCTTATTGTTGATTCAGTTAAGAGGAATTTGCTTCATGGTATTCGAATCTATAATGGCGCTCCAATGGTCTCCCATCTTTGTTTTTTTTTTTTTGTTTTTTGTTTTTTTTTGCAGATGATAGTCTCATTTGTGTGAGGGTAAATGCAAGTACAGCGCGTAGAGTACTTGATGTCCATTCCATCTATGAAGGTTGTCTCAAGGCAGGTGATCAATCCGGACAAATTTGAAGTCTCTTTCAGATGAAACGCGAGCGAGAATATACGTGAAACCCTCAAAGCGGAGATTGGGCTTTAAGAGCATCCGCAGTACAAGGGCTAATTTTAGACTCACTTAGTAGAGTTTACAGTGACACATTAGCCAAGAGCATGTTTTTCTCTCTTCTAAATCCTTTCTTCCATAATGCAAGACACACAAATAAGGCTTATCCATTTAAATAATCTACATAGAGCTTACTCATCACATATTTAATTAATTTTTTATTTAATTTACATTGTTATTTATTTTCAAAATATGTAAAAAATTATTCGGTACACTATAAAGATTTAAATTAATTATTTTAGGTTTTGGTTTTTCTTAAAACAAATGATACTATAATATTAGAAAATTTATTAAATAAAAAAATAATATTAATGTTATTACAATAATACAATACGTAATTTAATTATTTTAGGTTGCAATTTTTTTAACAAATGGTACAATAATATTAAAAATTATATCAAATAAAAAAGATAAAATAATAATAGCAATGCTAAATGATAATAATATTAGAATAATAATTATTTATTTTTCATACAATAATAATAGTATTAGAAGTATTAGTAGCTCTCTTTATTAAAAAAATATTAATAATAATATCAATGTATTTATTTTCATAGTGTGTGTGTGTGAGAGAGAGAGAGAGAGAGCCGTTGCATTTTTAATTAATGGCTAACTAATTAATAGCAATATCAATGTTTAATTTCATTTCCCTACCTCATTTCATTTTCCCAACAGAAGTTAATTGCATTTTTATTAATTCACAGCAGCGTAAATGAGTTAATTATATTGATTATCTCCTAATTAAGTAAGCTAGGGATGGACGGTCTTCCACCAACCCAAACTAAAACACAAAAAGAAAAGTTGAACGTTTATGGCTGAGAAAAGTCCGTGAACGAGTGGCCGCCTACCCCGGGACAAGACGCGCTCCTTGCTCCCTCTCTCTTGCGTTGCAGTTCCCTCGAGTCTCGTAAGACGTGCAATATCATCTTCTCTCTCCTCGCGCCCCAGCGCTAGAGAAGCTCTAAGGCAGTAGAGACTCACCCTCGCTACTTGGGCCTCCTAACTTTCATCGGGAGATCAAAGAAAGTTGTTTTCCAAGGAATTCGGGACCGTGTCTGGAAGAAACTAAAAGGGTGGAAGGAGAAAACTCTATCATAATCAGGGAGAGGTGTCCTACTCAAAACGGTTGCCCAAGCTATTCCCACCTACTCTATGCAATGCTTCAAACTACCTAAGAGCCTTTGTGACGAGCTTGAAGGCCTGTGCCCAAACTTTTGGTGGGGGCAACGTGAAAGTGAAAGAAAGCCAGCATGGATTAGTTGGAGTAAGTTGTGCCGATCAAAACGCTGTGGAGGTACAGGTTTCAGAAATTTCCTATTTCAGTATTGCTTTACTTGCTAAACGGGATTGCAAACAACCCACACTCCCTCATGGTACAACTCTCAAAGCGAAGTACTTCTCAAGGACCACTTTCTGGGATACAAACCCCGGTCACCAGCCCAGTTACCTGGGGAGAAGCATCCTAAAGGCTAAAGTTTATTGCAAGGAGGATCTAGGTGGAATATCCGAAATGGCAATTCGGTGCTCATATGGTGGGATAAATGGCTGCATTCCCCCAGCGGAAATCGCATAATAAGTGCTCCAATTCTGCTAGACAACAACGCAACAGTGTGTGACCTCATAGATCATGAAACATGCTCGTGGAAAGCTGAACTGATCCAGTAACTATTCCTCCTAAACCAAGCATCAGAGGTACTAAATATTCCACTAGGCGATGCAAATGCGCCTGATTATAATTTGGTGTAGTAACTGTCTTTTGATAGAAAATTTTCAGTACGCTCAGCTTATCACCTAGCAAGAACAATGACAATGAAACTTGAAGACGCAAATATGCCAGACCCTTCCCATCTCTCGAACCGTAGATGGGATAAGATTTAGAGGTCAAAAGCTCAACTGTAAGTGCTGAATTTGTGTTAGAGAGCTTGCCACAATGCCCTCCCTACTAGAGTTAACTTTGTGAAGCGAGGCATGGACGTCAATGTCTATTGCCCCCTTTGCGGTGAATATTACGAAACACCTACACGCCTTTTTGCTGAATGCACTATTGCAACTGAGGTGTGGCTAGAGTCCTTTTCGGCTCAATACATCTAAAAGGACTTACTATGATTTTGGAACTTGGTGCCATTAGATGTTGGAGTTAATGAGTGAAGAACACGGCAGCTTATTTCAAACAATTTGGTGGGCTCTGTGGAATGTGCAGAATCATTGGATTTTTCACAACAAGAGATGGGATGCAGCTATTATTGGTAGGTTCGTGGATCATTAGAGACGCTTGATGGAGGAAAAGGAAAAAATGAACGTGCAGACAAAATACCCAAGGACAACCTCGAACACATTGGACATGGGAGGTACCTCCTCCCGGTTTCTACAAGATCAACGTGGATGCATCACTTGTTGCAGAAAACTGGAGGGGTCTGGGAACTACCATCCATGACGAGTTTGGGACAGCAATGATCACCACCTACACTAAGGTCCAAGGTCAATAGAGTGAAGAAATATCTTAAGCATGCGCGGCTTGCCTTGGAATGAAGATGGTCATAATGGTTGGACTGGAAATGGTGATATTAGAAACAGACTCCATGGAAGTAGCAAGTGCACTACAAGCAAGGACGTCTAAATTAACCTACTCGGATACTTTCATTGGTGATTGAACATTGCCACTAGTTTTCACAGCATTTTTTTCCAGTTTGCCAATAGGTCTTGTAATAAGGTGGCACGCATGAAGCTACTAAGTTTGCTTTACATTTCCAAGAAACTCAAGTTTGGATGGGTGATGAACCGAGCCACATCCTATCTGTAATTGAGACTGAGGAAGTATGTACCTCATCCCTTCTTGAATGAATGATCTCCCCACTTTAAAAAAAATTAATAATAACTAATCCTTATTTTTGCTTTCTTCAATTATTAAGATATTTTCTTCGTGCAATTATTATCATAACAAGGACTCCTTGAGATGTGACGGGATAATTACTAAAATAGTTATCATGGTAACAAAATTAATATTAATATATATGGTAATAAAATTTCAGTGACTATTTTTTAATCAAGTGGCATGCTTTCTGAGCAATTCTTATATGTAAGACCCCGGAGCACCATGGTGCCCGAGGGATTGGTCCCATCAAAAAATAAAATAAAAAAATAAAATTAATGACAGAATTTCACACCACTATTTAACTATCAAATTATTCTTTTTGTTTATTTTCTCATTTTTCTGCTTGTTTTATTTTTTCTCTCTACCGCATTCACTCTACTCTTGCTTGTCTTCTTCAGCTCCATCTAGACATTTCTCTGATATCGTACTTTCGGGTTTCACGCGAGTGATAGGGTTACGGCGGAAAAATGATTCCAGATCTAGCCATGGAGATCTCTCTCCTCTTTCCAGATCTAGTCAAACTCTCACTGGAGAGGCACTTCGCCGCATGTGCCACCAGCCTTTCGACATTGGAAAACTCTTATCTCTCTTTAAAATGTCCAACATAGATTTACAAGCTTTACAATGGTATTCGTACATTATAATACGCTCTAAATTCTCTCTCAAAAGCCTAATTTAATCCCACTGATGTAGATTTCAAGCTTCCCTCAGTAGAGAGAGAGAGAGAGAGAGACTGTGTACCACCACTATACGTTTTAAATTTACAGCTCACTATGGGAGGCAAATTGCTTCTGTTTGTTGCTGAATTTTTGTTCTTCGAGAAGTTGAAATTAAAGTCAACCTTCAATGATTTTGAGGTTTTTATATCTCACTCGATTGAATTTTTAATTTAGTGATGAATATTTGTTTGTTTTGATGAATTTTTTTATTTTTACTAATGAATATTTGATTATATTGATGAATTTTTTAATTTTAGTGATGAATTATTGTTTGTTTTGATGAATTTATTTTTTTATTGACGAATATTTATTTATGATGAATTGATGTGAATTGGAATTCTACTTATGATGAACAAATAAGCGAAGTTTTAATTATTTTTTGCCACTTTTTATGCAAGTAGAATATAATTTTTCGTTGTTAATATTTTTAAGTATTAATGATGAATATTTATCAATTTTCATGTATTGAACTATTTCATATTGAATATCTAGTTTTTGATGAATATATAAATTTTATTTATGAATATGTCAATTTTTCATTATGAATGTTTACTATTGTTGATGAATTTTTTCTACTAAATCAAGTTGCTTGATGAATTTTTAAATTTTAATGATGAATATTTTTTAGGTATATTTATACAATTCCACATTGAATATATATTCCTTTTGATGAATATATAAATTGTAATCATGAACATGTTAACTATTAATATTGATGAATGCTTTTGTATCTATGATGAATTTATCGATATTAAGATAAATATGTTAATTATATTGAATTTTTCATAGTGAATTTACTAATTTTACCAATGAATATTTCTTTGCTTGATAAATTAATAAATTTGTATTGATAAATATACTAATTATTTATGATGAATTTTTATTAATTGCTGATGAATTTGTGCAGATAACTAAGTGATAAATGTCAGTGCAAGGTCATATAGCAAATGGATTGAAGTATATGCCAAGAAAATTGGTGAAGATTTCTTTAAGGATCATGAATATTGACAAATATAGACTTCTTTTTAAAAAAATTTATCACTATTATTGCAAAATTCATCGGTATTGTTATAAAATTCCTTAGTTTAGTATAATATTCATTTGTAAAATATTTGATGTACTTGTTTTTTAATTTTTATAATTTTTATATAAATAATAAAAAAACTTGTATGGATCAATTTTTAATTAGAGAAATACAGGTTTAAATGAACTTTATATAAAAGGTGTAATTAAGTAACTAAATTTTAATTCATTATTTTTCAATGAATAAGTAAATATAAAAAATAAATTCACTAATGTCGCTACAAAATGATCAAAATACAAAAAATCATCATTTAGTTATAAAATTCATCAATGTAAAAAATTCATCATTTAGCTATATAATTCATCAACGAAAAAAATTTCATCATTTTATTAAAAAATTCATCAACATAAAAAATTCATCATCTTATTAAAAATTCATCAACATAAAAAATTCATCATCTTATAAAAAAATTCACCCTAGAGTAGGATATAATTTGCGCTTTCCGAGCATAACACTTGCACTCTAGCAAAATATATAAAAAGTATAAAATTATCAAAATTATAAAAAATTGCCTAAATTTTTACACCTGAAAATTTCAAAATATCAAAACTTTTCATATTTTACGACTAAATGGGTTGATGCTACCAAATTTTACTTACTTTGTCATAGGGTTTTCTTTAATTCTGGTGACTTTGCTGTCGGAAAACTCATTAATTTGTAAACTTGCTATGGTTGTTTTTTGGGAGCGTAAAAAAATTAACAAACCACCGCCTGTGGCGGTTGCTGAAGGAATTGGAAATGTGTACCCGAGGTTCGCCAACCTCCACCTTGACGGACACAATCAACAGTTGCCTTTTGCCTGCGGCATGGGCAAGAGCATTAGTGTCGTCGTGAGTGAACAAGAAGATGATGAAGGGAGGGGTGGGCTGGGGTGGGTGATGATGTGGCTGTAGACACCAAAAAGTGTCGTCCTTTTCTATTTTTTATTTGTTGACCCGATGATGAAATCTAGAGTGCTATTTGAGGATTTGGATCTCGGATTGTGTTTGATTGGTGCGACGGAAGCCAATAAACCACAAAGAACCTCGGGTATCAAATAAATAGCCTTTTACCTTGGCTCGATCAAAAAATCTCATTTTCTTTCGGACGGTCCAAGTCCGGGCCAAGCCTTCGGAGACAATTAAGTCCGAGTGGCGCTGCATCGAAAATTTTCGGACTTAGAATATTGCGTTTCACTTCAGTTCAACTAAACAAGGAGGTGAAGAACTCAAGACGACGTTAGACAATACATTTCATGATCACAAGTATCAAAATGTTGTGTTTTGACTCTAAGACAGTCCACTTGAGACTAGGAGTGCGCATCCCAAACCAAAAATAAAACACGCCAAAAATAGAAACATGTCAAAATGGAAACTCGCTAAAATGGAAACTTTCCATTTTTGGAAAGTTGCTATGGCCGGCGCCTGCCAACCCCAAAATTTTAATTGGAACGCTGTGTTTTACCCGGAGACTCCTTGGAAACACGTTAGGGCATGAAACCCAAGGTACACCGGGTAGCCGACCTGTAAACCATTATTTTATCCGGTTTAATCCTGATTTTATTTGGTTCAATCTTCACAATATCCTGTCCATTTTTGTACCCTATTCTAGACGATCGCCGAACATAAACCTAGGTGTTTCCTTGACCTAACCTCTCCCTATAAATAGAGAGCCTTGGCTCTCATTCTCGAAATGGCTCATCTCTTACTATTATGTCTGTTGAAACCAGATTAAGAGCTACTCGAATACTTCTTTTGGTATTCGATCTCTTGGTCTCTTTCCAACTTCCCTAAACTCCATCATTTACCTACCTACACGAAAAAATCACAAAAATCCTCTCTCATTTGCCACCGTCACATCAAGAGATCTAGATCCGAGATTCGGATCGGCAAGTGGGACAACCCGAGGGCCCAGATTCGATCTTCCACAGTTTATTTTATTTATATTCTTTCTTTATCGCTTTCCTTATTGTAGACAAACGATGTGTTGCTTTTAATTCCTCCCCACTCAATGTAATCTTTTAGTTTATTGCTTTCTTTTCGAAGACTCGGACCTTCCGCATAATTGTTTCGAGTCGGATTGATTGTAAAGATCGTAGACTCGGACTCTCTCATAGTCATTTACGAGTTCCTTCTAGGAATCATGTATATAGAGTCTATCTCTGTTAAGGTTTTGATTTCAAGACATTCCATGCATCTTAGAATCTTTTCTAAGTGATAGAATCTTTTTACTCCGAGTGTTGTTATATTATTCTCGCTTATCTTTGTTTGACTCAGATTGCATTATTATATTCCGAGTCACATATCACTCGGACGTACTACATGTATCAAGTCCGTTCACTCTGATATTCTCTATCCGACTTGATTTTATTTCTTGACTAACTGAGATGAATATTGACTTATTAAACTCAGAATATTCCTTCTCGTTTCGACCCGGATAATTATCGCTTGATTATTTTATTTATCATATTATCTGCGTCTAACCTTGGACCAAAGTATTTTATACTTTGACAACCAAAATTGATTTGCTTTTGTAGATTATCTAATCGAGGCAATCATGCTTTTCGAGCTGCAAAAGCAACCGGCTTTAGATGTTAAAATCACCAGTCAAAAGGAGCCTTTTCCGCTTCTAGTCAAAGCCCCATACACTGCGTCGGAAGCCGTCCGCTTCCAAATCTGGAAAACTGAAACGCCATACTCAACGGAGATTTCCACCTTACTTTTCGGATCGCGCTAGTGGTTTTGGGACTTCCCAGAAGCCAAGGATCGTTGCTTCAACGTTCATATTTCAACGGACATTTTCCGAGTGACTCGGAAAAACCCTCAAGTACTGGTCACAAAGGACTTCCAACTAGAAGATGGACGTAACGGCTACTTTGCCTGGTCATCTATAAAAGGAAGCCATCGTACAAGACTTGAAGACAAGAGACACGAGACACGGAACCAACAACGAGAAATAGCCTAACACATTGTTGTACAAAGTTATTCATTCTCGGTCTTCAAACTTACAACTCCCTCTCTGTAATTCATATTATTCCGAGTTGTAAGATCTTGTACTTAGTTACAAATACTCTCATCTTACTTTCGAGTAAGGATCCCTTGACTAAGTCTGTAAGGGTTAACTCGGCTTAGTTGTCCCTATCTGTAAGGGTTATCTCAACTAGGAAGTACTAGATCGGATAAGGGAACTTCGAGTCTAGGAAAATCTTGTAAGAGTTGTCTAAGGGAGCAACTCGGGTTCGATCAAGTTCACGGTATTTTGTGGACTCAAAACAGTGGATTTGACTTCGTGCTTGGATTAGCACGGTCCGTGGTTTTCTGCCCCGGGAGGGTTTCCAGGTAATCTCTGTGTGTTCACTTTCCGAGTTCATTCTAGACTCGGACTATCTTATTACTTCATATTCTATCCGAATCTTCTTTCGAGTTCCTACTTTTCCGACCTTATTGTAGACTCGGAATCTACTTATGTTTCTATTACGAACGAAAGAGTTTAATTTTCTCGTAAATCCTTCATCACTTTATTCACCCCCTCTAGGGTGACTCTGTCTCTCCCGAGCAAACCTTCAATTGGTATCGAGCCTAGCCTTTCTGAAAGGATTTAACGAGTCCAAAGGTCTAAAGATCATATGGCTCAACACAACGGAGAGTTTGATGAAGGAAGATCTTCCAACGAGACCACCTAAATTCAAAGGGTCGAATTTCGTACACTTGGAAGAAACTTATGGAATGTTTCCTCTTGGATCATGATGAAGATGTCCAGGATATCATACAAAAAGGAAACTACGTTCCTATGAAATCAGAAGAATTCGGACTCGTTCCTAAGACGAAAGCCGAGTTTACACCAGGAGAAGCGAGAAGTTCGGGAAGAACTTCAAAGCAATGAACATCCTTATGTGCGCCATAAGCTCGAGAGGAATACAATCGAGTTTCTGCCGTGACTCGCCAAAGAAGTGTGGGACACACTTGGTCAACACTTATGAAGGCACAAGCCGAGGTTAGACAAGCGAAGATCAGCCAGTATCTTCATAAGTATGAGCTATTCAAGATGGAGCCAAAGGAGAACATCACTCGGATGTTAATTCGATTCATCGAGATTACCAACAATCTTAAATCTCCGGGAAAGAAGATTTCCCATGAAGAAATGTGCAGAAAAATTCTCAAAAGCCTACCCAAGAAAAGATGGGGTCCCAAGGTGACTGCCATAGAGGAGGCTCAAAATCTAGCACAGCTGAAGCCGGACGAGCTAATCGGGAAGCTTCTCACTCACGAAATCCACCGGAAGAGGAGGATGCTTGAGGTTAGCACTAAAAAGAACATAGCGCTAAAAGCCTCGAAACCGGAGAAGCAAATCTGAGTTCCTCGACTCGGAAGAGGATCCCATGGCGCTTATTGCAAGAGGCTTCAAGAAAATGATGAAGCACAAAAGATAGGTCAAGAAGCCAAAAGAAGACTACTACAAAAGAGACAAGAAGGACCGGAAAGGTAAGTATTCTCCTTCTAAATTATCTTTGACTAAAAACTCGGTCTGTTTTGAATGTGGCAGCAAGGATCATATAGTCAAAGACTGTCCAAAGAGAAAAAGGGACAGAAAGAAGAAGAGGGCCATGATGGCCACATGGAGTGATGAGGACTCATCGGAAGACGACGAGGACTCGAGATGACTCAAAATGTCGATGGCAGTCTCGACTTAGAAGCTGAAAAGAGTCGGACTCGGACTTAGACAATGAGGAAACAAATTCTCGGGAGGTAATTGAATACTTCCTAAAATTCTCCAAAGTTGATTTAGCTAAATATATTTTTACTTTGGAAGAAAAGTCCAATTCGATTCTTCTCGATTCAAGGAACAACTTGAGTCGGTCTCCTCCGAGAGCATGTCTTTGAAAAATGAATTGGAAAAGCTGAGACTTACTCTCGAGAGAACTCAAGACAAGTGCTCAATCCAATGAGGCTGAATCTGAGTTACTCGGAAGAGAGAATGAGCAGCTTAAGCAAAAGCTCAATGAGTCTCAAGCTCTTGTTTTAAAATTTACTCAAGGTCGAAAAACCTTGACATGCTTTTAGGAGCTCAATGTGTCTTCTTCGGAAAAGAAGGGCTTGGTTATAATGAAGTGGAGAAATCAAATTCCTACACGGATCTCTTCAAGAAGGATACAAGAACTGTAAAGTTCAAAAGGCTGAGCACGGTCCCATTCATACTAATAAATGAAGGACCAAGCCTAGACAAACCTTCAGGAGACAACCACCTTCTTCTTTTCAAAAAGAAAATCATTTAAGAAAAAGGAGACACGGACTCGACCCTCGAGCGAAAGTCTCGGAATCGAGGCTAGACCCAAAATTATCCAAATCTGCGTTCCAAAAGCCTTCTTCCTCGTAAAGGGACCACAGTAAGAAGTGTTACTTGGGTTCGTTAGAGGAAGTGAGAAAGGTTAGTTTTTCTCTATTTTGCAGGTCACTCGGAAGAGGGCAAAAGGACATTGGTACTGGACAGCGGATGTTCACGACACATGTCGGATGACCAAGGACTCTTTTACGAGTTAGAAGCATACAAGGGAGGAAAAGTGACCTTTGGAGATGATAGCAAAGGCAAGATAGTTGGGATTGGCAAGATTGGAAATGGAAGCAATCTGGTCGATCCAGTCTACCTTGTCAAAGGGCTAAAGTACAATCTGCTCAGCATCTCGCCAACTATGCGACAAAGGTCAAGAGGTAAGATTTACTCAATCCAAATGTTACATCTCCGACGAGACCACCAAAGAGATAAAGCCCTCGGGTAAGAGATCGGGTAATACTTACATCATTCCTCTTTCGACCTAAGTCGGAACTTATCGTGCTTGAAAGCATCTCTCAATGATGATTCATGGCAATGGCATTGTAGATTAGGCCATATTAGCATGCATACAATTAAAAAATTGTCAGCTCTTGGTCTAGTCAGAGGTTTGCCAAACTATGCTTTCACTAAAGATAAAGTTTGTGAAGCATGCACGAGAGGGAAACGAGTCGAGATCTTCATTCAAATCCTCGAAGACTGTTTCCACATCAAAGGTGCTTGAACTGCTGCATATGGATTTATGTGGTGAAATCCCTATAAAGAGCCTCGGAGGTACATCTTATATACTTGTCATTATTGATGATTTTTCACGATTTACCTGGGTGTGTTTTCTCAAGCACAAAAATGAAGCATTCAAGGAGTTTAGCAAGCTCTGCAGAAAAATTCAAGTTGAGTCTCGGACTCGGATCTAGAGGATTCGAACCGACCATGTAAGGGAGTTCGACTACTCGGAATTCTCGAGTTTTGTGACCAGAATGGTATCTCTCACAATTTTTCAGCACCAAGAACTCCACAACAAAATGGAGTAGTAGAGAGAAAGAACAGAACCCTTGAGAAAACAGCTAGGACGATGATGATTGAACACGATCTTCCCTACTATTTTCGGGTTGAGGCAATCAACACCGCCAACTATACGCTGAACAGATGCCTCATCGGACCCATTCTGAAGAAAACACCCTACGAGCTCTACAAAGGGAAGAAGCCAAATATTTCATATTTTAAGCCCTTTGGATGCAAGTGTTTTGTTCACAACAACGGTAAGGATCACCCGACCAAGTTTGATGCTCGGTCGGATTAAGGTATCTTTCCGGGTTATTCTTTACATAGCAAAGCTTATCGCATTTTTAACAAGAGAACTAACAAGGTGAAAGAGAGTATCCATGTTGTATTTGATGAGCTTGAACAGGAAAAGCCAAGTGAGTCTTCATACTCAGATTTGAAGCTCAGCAGAGAAGATGAGACCGAGCTTACAAAGACTCAAACTCAAGCGGCTCAGAATGATGTCACTCGGAATGAAGTGACTCGGAATGAGACAACTCGGAGTCAACTCAGAATGTTGAAGGAGAATCGAGCAACAAGCCAATTCAGAACAATCCTCTGAAGCTCAACCAATTCATCCTACAAATCTGGTGAATCGGAGGACAGTAACGCGTTCAAGTTCACCTCTAGTCATCCACTAGAGAACATACTCTCGATATCAACAGTGGGGTAAGAACTCGTTCCTCTCTCCAAAATCATTGTGCATTCACTGCATTCATTTCATTAACAGAACCCAAAAATGCACTAGAGGCCTTTAATGAACCTGAATGGGTAGAGGCCATGCAAGAGGAACTCAATCAATTCGAGAGAAACCAAGTCCGGACTCGACCAAACGACCTTCCAACCACCCAGTCATAGGAACCAAATGGGTTTTCAAAAACAAACTGGATGAAGGTGAGGTGGTAGTCGAAACAAGGCTAGACTTGTGGCTCATGGTTACAATCAAGAAGAAGGGATTGATTGTGGGGAAACCTTTGCACCCGTTGCCCGAATTGAAGCCATTAGAATCTTGTTGGCATTTTCATCTAGCATGAACATCAAATTATATCGGATGGATGTTAAATGTGCATTTCTCAATGGTTTTATTGAAGAGGAAGTCTATGTCGAGCAACCTCTTGGTTTTGAAAACTCAGAATTTCCAAATCATGTTTTCGGATTTCAAAAAGCTCTATATGGTCTTAAACAAGCTCCTCGAGCTTGGTATGAAAGACTGAGCAATTTCTTGGTTCAAAATGATTTTAAAATAGGTCAGATTGACAAGACTCTCTTCATAAAAACCAAGGGGAAAGATTTTCTCATTGTTCAAATTTATGTTGATGATATTATTTTTGGAGCAACTAATGAAAATCTCTGTCGAGAATTTTCCGAGTTAATGAGTTAGGAATTCCAAATGAATATGATGGGAGAACTCAATTTCTTCCTTGGTTTACAAATCAAACAAGACAAGGATGGAATCTATGTCCATCAATCAAAGTATACCAAGGAGCTGCTGAAGAAATATAAACTCCAAGATGCAAAGCATGCATCTACACCTATGAGCAAGCAGTATAAAGCTTGACTCGGATGAGAAAGGTAAAGCAATAGATCGAAACTCTATCGAGGTATGATTAGATCTTTGCTATATCTTACTTCCAACCGGCCAGATATCATGTTTAGCATGTGTTTATGTGCAAGATTTCAAGCTAATCCCAAAGAATCACATCTCATTGCGGTGAAGAGAATCTTCGGATATCTTGCAGGGACTCGGAATTTAGGTCTCCGGTACTCAAGAGACTCGGAACCGACCCTCACTGGGTACTCATATGCGGACTACGCTGGCTACAAAGTTGATAGAAAGAGCACATCTGGAGCTTGCCGGTTTCGGGCCAATCCCTAATCTCCTGGCACTCAAAGAAGCAAAACTCCGTAGCTCTATCAATTGCGAAAGCTGAGTACATTGTCTGCTGGAGCTTGCTGTGCACAAATTCTATGGATAAAGCAACACTTGAGAGACCTTGGACTGGACTTCAAATCGGTTCCAATCAAGTGCGACAATCAAAGTGCAATTAGCATCACCAAAAATCCGGTTCATCATTCAAAGACAAAGCACATTGAGGTCGGGTATCATTTCTTAAGAGACCATTCTGAGAAAGGTGATATCGAGCTTGAATTCATTCCTACTAATCTTCAATTAGCTGATATCTTTACTAAGCCTCTTGGTGAAGATCAATTTTGTTTCATTAGGAATGAACTTGGCATGTTAAACGCATGATTATATGTTATTCTATGTGTAAATTGCTTCGCATGCTTATGTGTTATATGCTTAGATTTCATAACCATTGGTTCGGTTGATTTCGTGATACTCGAGCTAATAGTTATTTCTTTGTTTTTGAGTTGAAGTCACTCGGAGCCGAGTTGAGTCAAACTCGGACGATGAGAAAAGCTGGACATAAAACTCTGGAATCATCTCTAGACAAGTGGAGATTTTCATAAATCTTTTTCAAAATCTTTTTCTCACTCGGTTTTTACGATCGAGCGCTAACCGTTGGATTTCAAACCCTTTCAATCTAACCGTTGAAGAAGAGAACCGTCACACCGATCGAAGTGACAATTGAAATCATCAAGTCGAACGGAAGTTTAAACGGCGTTTTGAAGGACGTTTTCTATATATACTTGCCTTTTCTTCTTCTTCTCATTATTTCACAAATATTTTATTCTCTCTCTCGTTTTCAAATACTTCTCGCACAAGCCTCCTTCGTCTACAGTGCTTTCTGGTTTTCATCAAGCGACGCAAGGTTCATCTCGGAGTAAGTCTGCCTCGCTCTCAACCTCTTTCTCCTACTCCTTTTTCTTTTCCTTTCGTCCACATTTTTCTTCTACTCTTTTCCCAATATCATCTCTCTTTCCTCTTTCCAACAATGCCTAAGAGAGGTTCTCACCTCGACTTTCTTGGGTCTTCTTCCAAGAAGCCCCGAACCAAAAGCCGGAAGGCTCTTCTTCCTCTAAGCCTGTTGTCACCCAAGCATTATGTGCTGGACGACAAGTTCTTTCCAACCACCAAATTTTCTTGGTTGGCTCATATCCAAACCACCGGGGTGTATTACTTTCTTTGCTTCGGCGAGTTCATCTATCCTGAACTCGTTTCGAGTTTTACACCAACCTCACTTACTCTGAAGGTGTCTTAACCTCCGGAGTTACGAATGTGACCGTTCGCATCAACACCTCCCTCCTCCATCGCTTGTTCAAAGTTTCTTCTCTTTTCTTGAACAGCAATCCCATTCCTTTCACTGAAGTCGCTGATGACTTCTTTGAAAAATATGCCAAAGAGTTCCCTGGGTCCAGAAAGAACTTTTACGTGACTCGGTTGAAGTCGAAGCTAGGCTTACGTGCTTTCTGCTGATGAGAACCTTCTTCTCTCAGCATTCTAGCAAGGAGAACCCCAACTCCAAGCACCTCAAAGCACTTTTTGACATTCTTGAGGGCTACGAAGTAGACCTCTTTCCTTCCATAATTGAGTAGATGGCAGCTGTGCCAGCTCAACTCCAAAATAAGAAGAACACCCCTCTTCCTTTCGGTGCTCTTCTCACCCTTGTATTTAAACAATTCAAAGTTCCCCTTCCTTCGGACCCGAACGCAGTCTCGTAAGGCTGCGGTTGTGGTCGGCAAAAGGAACTCCGGGGTATGGGTTCCGAGGAACTGAACTCGGAGTCCGGGTTCACAACTCGAACCGAGGCCATTTTCCCCGCCTCGGACTCGAAAGAAACCCCCTCTCTCTCCCAGCCCCACCTGGTGGTGCCTCCACCTCGGGTGCTTCTAAGTCTCTCTCCGCCATCTTGTCCTCCGTTTTCATGGACAAGATCAGCTCTGTGTCCTCAGATTTCAAGGACATGCTCCGGTCATTCAAGACTGTTTATCGGTCTATGACCATCAACCAAAAACGGCCAGATCTCAAATCCGAGAGCAGCAAGATCTCGATTCTTGAGATGAAGGGTCTGGTGAAGGAGCAAAAGGAGCTGCTCGAGCTCCTCCAGGAGAGAAGGTCCAAAGCCGCTCAGGACCACGATGACTCGAGACACATCCGAGGCGTCCTCGAGCCCGGCCAAGACCTCCTCGAAAGCGAGGAAGACGGAGACGAGCAACGGGAAGAAGCGAGAGGAGCCTGCGGCTGAGGCGGCTCCTTCCGGGCAAGGGAGGCTCAAAATGAAGAGGCAGGAAGGCAAGTCGAGGGCCAATCTGCTCCACAAGTTCCAGTGGCAGTACTCAGCTCAGATAGCAGTCCGAGTGGGTCGGAAGACCTGGCTGCCCAAGGGCAACCTGCAGCGGGTCGGACCGAGCGGACCTCCAAGCTACCGAGGTTCACAGGGAGGAACCTCTTGATCCCTTCGTTCGGGTCAGCCACTTAGAGCTGAGCCCCGACGGCGATCCCCGTTCTCCCTCCGCCGCGCTCAAGCACATCGTCAAGATCTTACCAGCGCCGGCGTACCTCTCGCCCTTCCTCTTCCACTCAAACCAACCCTTCCCCTTCTTAGGCGGACACTATGCACTCGTGTAACAATGCCAAAGTCTGCCGATTCTTCTTCTTCCTGGATTTCTATTTTCTTTTACTTCTCTTGTTTGTCCAGACATCAAATATGTACTCCTGTGATCTTCTTCCCATTTTTTTGTTTTTGCTGAAAGGCAAGGGGAGAAGAGTTAGATGTATAGATGTCTTGTTTAGGGGAGCTTTTCTATAATTCCTTGTATATTTTATGAGAAGTAATGCAATTTCTATCTATTTCATTTCTGTGTTCATTATTTCTATGCTTACATGCTTTCTTGCTCTGTGATTTCTTATATTCTAAGTTTATTTTCTGAGCAAGCTTTACATTTTGTATGCAATCACTTACAAAAGTTTCCGCCCAAATTTGTCCAAGTATGAAATGGCTTACATCTAAGTATGGAATGCCTTTCATCAAAAAGGGGAGATTGAAGACTCGGACCTTCCGCATAATTGTTTCGAGTCGGATTGATTGTAAAGATCGTAGACTCGGACTCTCTCATAGTTATTTCGAGTTCCTTCTAGGAATCATGTATATAGAGTCTATCTCTGTTAAGGTTTTGATTTCAAGACATTCCATGCATCTTAGAATCTTTTCTAAGTGATAGAACCTTTTACTCCGAGTGTTGTTATATTATTCTCGCTTATCTTTGTTTGACTCAGATTGCATTATTATATTCCGAGTCACATATCACTCGGACGTACTACATGTATCAAGTCCGTTCACTCTGATATTCTCTATCTCGACTTGATTTTATTTCTTGACTAACTGAGATGAATATTGAGTTATTAAACTCAGAATATTCCTTCTCGTTTCGACCCAGATAATTATCGCTTGATTATTTTATTTATCATATTATCTCGCGTCTAACCTTGGACCAAAGTATTTTATACTTTGACAACCAAAATTGATTTGCTTTTGTAGATTATCTAATCGAGGCAATCATGCTTTTCGAGCTGCAAAAGCAACCGGCTTCAGATGTCAAAATCACCGACCAAAAGGAGCCTTTTCCGCTTCTAGTCAAAGCCCCATACACTGCGTCGAAGTCGTCCGCTTCCAAATCTGGAAAACTGAAACGCCATACTCAACGGAGATTTCCACCTTACTTTTCAGACTGCGCTAGTGGTTTTGGGACTTCCCAAGAAGCCAAGGACCGTTGCTTCAACGTTCATATTTCAACGGACATTTTCTCGAGTGACTCGGAAAATCTCTCAAGTACGGTCACAAAGGACTTCCAACTAGAAGATGGACGTAACGGCTACTTTGCCTGGTCATCTATAAAAGGAAGCCATCGTACAAGACTTGAAGACAAGAGACACGAGACACAGAACCAACAACGAGAAATAGCCTAACACATTGTTGTACAAAGTTATTCATTCTCGGTCTTCAAACTTACAACTCCCTCTCTCGTAATTCATATTATTCCGAGTTGTAAGATCTTGTACTTAGTTACAAATACTCTCATCTTACTTTTCGAGTAAGGATCCCTTGACTAAGCTGTAAGGGTTAACTCAGCTTAGTTGTCCCTAGCTGTAAGGGTTATCTCAGTTAGGAAGTACTAGATCGGATAAGGGAACTTCGAGTCTAGGAAAATCTTGTAAGAGTTGTCTAAGGGAGCAACTCGGGTTCGATCAAATTCACGGTATTTTATGGACTCAAAATAGTGGATTCGACTTCGTGCTTGGATTAGCACGGTCCGTGGTTTTCTGCCCCAGGAGGGTTTCCACGTAAACTCTGTGTGTTCACTTTCGAGTTCATTCTAGACTCGGACTATCTTATTACTTCGATTCTATCCGAATCTTCTTTCGAGTTCCTACTTTTCCGACCTTATTGTAGACTCGGAATCTACTTACGTTTCTATTCCGAACGAAAGAGTCTAATTTTCTCAAAAATCCTTAATCACCCTATT